>CAJQZJ010016446.1:0-17851 GCA_907164525.1 Lophiomys imhausi | reverse complement strand
AGTACTACTATTCTTAATAGGACCTGCTAATTCTAATACTTTCACTGTGTTGACCACATAAACTGAATCTGAGATCAAATTGAATGCAAATTGACATCTTTTAAACACCTCAATCACTATTTTCAACTCTACTATTTGGGGGGAGCCCGGTTGAAATTGACATAACACGGGCTCTTGCCTTTCTATCAAATAGGCTCCACAGCCTGTCTTTGAGCCATCAGTAAACACATTTGGTGGCCCTTGAAGTGGTACTGCTAAAGTAACCTTATGGAATATCACTGGGTGCTCCTTAAAAAAATGGTAGCAATGGATGCTTAGGATAATGGTTATCAATCACTCCTTCAAAGCTACATTGCAATATTGCCCAATCATCTACAGTGCCACACAAAATATTAATTTGATGACTGGAATAGGGCACTATTATACTGGCAGGAGCAACTCCAAAAGACTGCAAACATTGTTGGATACCATTCAAGGCTAAAGCAGCAACTGCAGTGGGATAGTGTTCTATGGATTTTTTTTTGGAGAAATCTTTGAATAGGTCCATAATAATGGTCCGTCCTGCCATAACAATCCTGTAGTTGACCATAGGTGGCAAATATGCACAATGCAATGGGCTGTCCTTCCTGCCATCTCTTTAGGAAGGCACTCTGCAACCTTTCTTCCACTTTATATAAAGCTTTTCTTGCTTCTTCTGTTAATTGCCTAGGAGAATTAAGTGCTGAATCACCTTTCAAAATATCATATAGGGGTCTTATTTCATAATTTGGTAGCTTCAAATAGCCTTTTACCCAATTGATATCTCCTAACAACCTTTGAAAATCATTTAAAGTCTTTAAATTATCTTTTCTTATCTCAATCTTTTGAGGTATTATCTTTTCAGGTCCAACCTTCGCTCCTAAATAATCAACCACATTTTCCTTTTGAACCTTATCAGGAGCAATAAATAACCTTTTCTTTTTTAATAATTGAACTAATTCTTCATAGGCCCGATCTAATATTTGTTCACTCTTAGCTGCTAGTAAGATATCATCCATATAATGAACACATCTCAAATCTGGAAAATTCTTTCTCAAGGGAGCAATGGCTTCCCCCACATACAGTTGGCACATAGTGGGGCTGTTTGCCATGCCCTGGGGTAATACTACCCATTCAAACCGCTGATCAGGTTCCTCATGGTTACAGGATGGAACAGTAAATGCAAATCTCTCACTATCTTTGGCACACAAAGGGATGGAGAAAAAACAGTCTCTTATATCTATAACTATAATGGGCCATGAGGCTGGCAAAGATGATAAAAGTGGCAAGCCGTGTTGCACTGGGCCCATGATATGCATTTGTTGATTTATGGCATGCAGGTCATGCAATAATCTCCATTTTCCAGATTTTTTTTAATGACAAAAATAGGTGTATTCCAGGGAGATACAGATGGTTTTATATGCTTTAAAGACATCTGTTCATCCACCAACTCTTTGGCTGCATTCAATTTTACAGAGGAAAGTGGCCACTGAGGAACCCATACTGGATCCTCCGTCTTCCAAGTTATGGGAATGCCCTCCTCAGTGGCCCCTAGGAAAAACCCAGGCCCTGTCTCTTTTGTCTTTGCTGCATAGATATGGGACTTTTCCGCCCCTGCAAATATTTTCCTATTCCAAAGCCTGGAGCATATCCCATATCTTGCATCATACGTTGGGCTGAATCAGAATAGTCATTACTCAATTTAAATCCCATATCCTTTAAAAGGTCTCTTCCCCAAAGGGAGATAGGGAGCTCAAGTACATATGGCTGCATTTCTCCTGAGTGGTTTTCTTGGTCCTGCCACTTTAATAATCTTGCACTCATATCTGGAGTCTTAGCATAACCCAAGCCTTGAAGTGTTTGAGAAGAGGCTTGTACGGGCCAACCTGAAGGCCAGTCTTTCTTTGCTATGATACTCCTATCAGCCCCAGTATCCAAAAGGCCCAGGATCTTTTTACCATCAACTTTTAACTCCAAGACAGGGCGTTGGTCCAAATCCAAGGAGAGAAAAGTCAGATCTGTGCCCGTGGACCCAAAACCATCTTTTCCTCTCTCTTGATCCTTTGCCGCATAGCGATCATGTAAGCTCGGCAACATGATCAACTGAGCAATTCTATCTCCAGGAGAGATAGCTGTTATACCACGGGGGGAGGCTACCATGATCTTAACAACTCCTGTATAATCTGGATCTATAACCCCAGGATGGACAATAAGTCCTCTCAAGGCTGATGATGACCTCCCTAACAGCAAACCAACTGTACCAGGTTCAAGGGGTCCTTTAAAATCTGTTTCAATTAACTGGACCCCCATTTGGGGCGTTAATACGAGTCTTGTGATGGAGCAGAGCTCCAATCCTGCTCAGCCTGCAGTGGCTCTCCGCGGTCTCTAGGATGGCGGAGGGTTGGCCATCTCTCTTGATTCTGTTCTTTGTCCTGATTCTCTACTGCCCCATATATTTGTGGGCCCTGAGGTCGTGGGCCCCACTGTCCGTTTTTTGGACGAGCGTCACCATAACCTTGAGTTAAAGGCTGCCCATGGATGTCTATCACTGAACGGCATTCATTAGCCCAATGGTTCCCTTTTTTACATTTTGGGCATAACCCCGGCCACCTGGGGCATTGTACACTTTCTGTACTTTCTGTACTCCTTCCCCTGGGGCACTGTCTTTTAAAGTGTCCCATCTTGCCACACTTAAAACAAACTCCTGAACTTCCTCCACCTTTTCTGGTCAACTGTACTACTGCGGCAGCAAGACCAGCATTAGTTAATGGCCCTCCAAGTTCTCTACACACTTTCATCCAGGCTTCTAGGCCTTTGTTCTTGTAAAGGGTGATAGTGGCTCTACACTCTTTGGTACATTGCTCATAGACCAACTGTTTTATTAGTGGCAAGGCAGCATCCGGGTCACCAAAAGTCTTCTCTGCTGCTTCCACCATTCGTGCCACAAAGTCTGAAAAGGGCTCCATTGGGCCCTGTAGAATCTTAGTTAAGTTCCCACTCACCTCCCCTTTATTAGGAAGAGATCTCCAAGCCTTGATAGCTATCTTGTTTATTTGCTCATAAACTTGAATAGGATATCCTATCTGCTGGTTGGCAAATCTCCCCTGCCCAAGCAGGATATCTCTATCCCAGGCTGGATTTCCATCTCTCTGATTAATGGCTGCTTGCTCAGTGGCATACTCAATCAAGAAAGCTTTCCAGTCTAAGTATTGCCCTGGACTTAAACAGGCGCGGGCCAGGCTACTCCAATCACTTGGAGTCATACAATGTCTGCTTAATGCTTCCACTTGAGCCATTGTAAAAGAAGCGGTAATACCATAGGTACGAACCGACTCTGCAAGGGATTTAACTACCTTAAAATCAAGTGGTTCCTCGTACCTGTTCCCTTGTGGGTCTTGGTATACCGGATAGGCAAACTGTAATTCTGTTCTTACTTGTGTCCACATCCCTGGGCAGAAAGATCTCCCTACTTTCAGGGACTGAACAGGCTGATCTATCTGAATGGCTTCTGGATATGGAGGGGGAGTTGAAGGCGCCGCGGCAACGGCTTTACTTACACCGACCGTCGCCAACGTGGCTGAAGGTGCCGCGGCAACAGTTTCACTTACACCGACTGCCGCCAACGTGTCTTTCTCTTTTAACCTTTTCTTTTCCCTTTTTCTAATAGCAGTCCTCTCCACCTGTTCTATTAGAGTGTGTAGCTCCCCTTAAGAATCCGTGCCCTCTGAGTCCTCAAAGTCTCTAAAATCTCTAAGATCGGGATAGAGAAGAACCTTCTTTTTGCTTCCCTTTTCACTGTCTGCCTGCTCAAATCTTTCGCCTTTGTTACTTTCCTTTTCACTGTCTACCTGCTCAGATCTTTCCCCTTGCAGCAGTTCCAAGGCTGATTCTCCCTCCTTGATTGCGTTACAGCATCTCTGATCTTCTAAACAACTCCTCACCATCTTCCAAATTGGTCTTACTCCATGCTTCAGAGTCCCTTGCTCCCAAGCAAAATCCAAGTCCCTGCCTAATTTGTCCCAGCAGGATACCGTAAGTTTCCCGGGCACCGCACACCACGGAGCCACGGAATCGCATTCATTCAAAAATCTCTCTAGGGTAGACTTCTTAATTTTCAAATTCCTAGCTAAAAGTAGCTCCTGAAGAGCCAGAAAAATTGGATGTGACTCAGACAATCCCGTGATTAAAAATTTACTTTCGGTTCGCAGCTTCCCTGCGAAACTTTACCTTTTGTTCGCTATCTCCGTGAAACTTTACCCTTTGTTCGCAATCTCCGCGAAACTTTACCATTTGTTCACTATCTCCGCGAAACTTTACCTTTTGTTCGCTATCTCCGCGAAACTTTACCTTTTGTTCGCTATTTCCGTGAAACTTTATTGTCCCAATTTATCCCAGGAACTTACCAGTGCACTGCCCCTGACTGCAGGAGTTCTGTGTCTTTTCTGGGTCCCCGTACGGGCCACCACTTGTCGCGTCCCCCTCGACCAGCAAGGATGACGCAACTCGCAAAAGCTCTTCTCAAGCAGTTTATTCAGGTCCCTTGAAAACAGTCTTCCGAATGCCCGGGCAGACCCAACCCACAGGCTAAATACTATATGAACAGCCAATCAAGTAAAGCCACGTGGTACTATCTTAGAGGCCCACGTATGCGGAAGCAAGCCAGATCAGCAGTCTTAGCCAAATATGGACTTGTTTACCACCGAGAGCGCTCACCGTTGGGCTGGTAGAAGGCGGAAACCGGCGCCATCTTTAGGGCGTGGCACGTCACAGCTCTCTACAGGTGGTGGTCCTCTGCCTCTTTTGGTTTAGTTGCTGAGGGGTTTTCTATTCCCTTTGTTTTCTTGGGTGGAGTTTTCTTCTCTGGGTTGGGATTTTCCTTCTAGGATTTTCTGTAGGGCTGGGTTTGTGGGTAGATATTGTTTCAATTTGATATTGTCATGGAATATCTTGTTTTCTCCATCTATGTTGATACAGAGTTTTGCTGGGTAAAGTAGTCTGGCTGGGCACCTATGATCTCTCAGGACTTGTAGTATATCCTTCCAGGCCCTTCTAGCTTTTAACGTTTCTGAGGAGAAGTCAGGTGTAATTCTGATGGGTCTGCCATTGTATGTGACTTGACCTTTTTCTCTTACAGCTTTTAATATTCTTTCTTTGTTCTGTACATTTAGTGTTTCAATTATTATGTGGCGAGAGGAGTTTCTTTTCTGGTCTAATCTGTTTGGTGTTCTGTAAGCCTCTTGGATTTTTATTGGCATCTCTTTTTTCAGGTTTGGGAAGTTTTCCTCTATGATTTTGTTGAAGATATGTCCTGGACCTTGGAGTCGGGAGTCCTCTCTTTCCTCTATACCTATAATTCTTAGGTTCCGTCTTTTCATTGAGTCCTTGATTTCTTGGATGTTGTGGGTGAGAGATTTTTTAGCCTTCTCATTTTCTTTGGATGTTGTACTGATTTCTTCCACTGAATCTTCCATGCCTGAGATCCTGTCTTCCATCTCTTGCATCCTATTGTTGATACTCACATCCGTAGTTCCTGTTCTCTTCCCTTGGTTCTCCACTTCCTCTTTTAACTCTAACTGTGTTTTCTTTATTGTTTCTATTTCTATTTTCATGTCTTGTATGGTTTTGTTCGTTTTGTATATTTCCTTCTCCAGCTTGCTTGTTTTTGTATGAAAATCTTTCATTGCTTTTTCCTTTTCCTGTTCAAGCTCTGTCACCCTGGCTTGGGGCTCTTTAATGGTGTTTCTATTTTTTTTTTTTTTGACCTTTGGCCATTGGATGCGTTTAGCTGTCTGTTCTTGTCATTTTCTGTGCTTGGATCCACAGTGGATGATTTGGTGCAGGGGACGAGTTACTTGGCTATCTGTCGTTACTTACCAGGGGGATTTCAGGGTCACTGTGGTTTTAATCGCCTGAGGCACTGTGAGCTGGTGCAGCCTATTCCCAGGTTGTGAGTAATGGACCGGGATTGTTTCACTGCTCGCAATTCAGACTTCTCTATGTTGCACTCTGAGTTATCAGCCTGTAATGGTTCTGGTGGTATGGACCTGTTTGCCCAGACACAGATTCTGTGGGCTTTGTTTGTCGTCACGGAGGCTGACAGGGTCTGGCTCCACACCTAATATGCTTGGATTTTCCAGAATACAACTATGGTCCCGATTTCTGGTTTCTCACTAGGCTTCTTGCCACAGGCCTGGCCTCTGTGCCTGATTCCCTCCCTGTCTGTACAGCTGCGGGTCTCCTTCCCTGGCTGCTAGGCCGTGGGTGCACAGAGCCCGGGATCCTCCGGCCGCCAGAGTGGTCCTTTCGCCCCAGCAGCTCAGCCGTGGGTGCCTGACTCTCTCTCCAGTTGTCCTGCCGTGGGTTCGCGGGGATTTGGCCCTGCCAGCCGGGTTCCCTCCCCAGCTGCGCTGCCGTAAGTTCGCGGGATTCGGCCCCTCCTGCCCGCCTTTGTGTTCCATCTTCCCGCGCTCTCTTGGAACCTCCCGCCCTCCGCTTCACGAGCGGCTGCGGACCACCCGCTGAGCCCCCTCTTTGTTCCTTGCTAAGACTTCCACTATCTCGCAAAATTTTTTAAGTGGGTATAAGTTCTACCTGAGGTGTGGGGAGTCCAATAGGCTAGTGAACTATCGCCATTGGCCTCTGATTCTGCCTGCTGTGAGTTGGGGTCGATCTTACCAGGCGCCTCTCCAAATGGGAGTTTCCGATTCCCGGGTTTAGTGGCTTCCATGTCTGCGAGAGATGGGGAGAGAGCTTTACCCTGGGACTTTTAACAGTCCCTTGGGAGCTGTGAGTGTTCCCGGGAGGGTCTAGCCCCTCCGGTTTTTGCACAGTGCCCAATAACTCTGTGTTTTTTATGGCTCTTTTTTCCCCGCATTCAAAATGCATCAGTGTAGGTCACCGCCATCTTGCCATGTTCAAAATTAATATCTCTTTAATTCTCACTCATTTTATCTTCATTGTAGCAAGAAAGTTCAGAAGTACCATTTTAGTGATATTGAAATTAACTGTTAGATAGGTGAAGTAAGTTGTTTAAAAACTCTGAGGATATAAGTGTCTCCAGTAGACCCAGTCAATTTTTTAAAATTTCTTTTAGCTGAAACATTAAAGACACAAAAGTTGTACATGTGTTAATGGAGTACATATTGCAATGTTTCCTGATACAAAGCATTGTATAATCACATTGAACATAGCAATCTCTTCAATCACCCAACTCTTATAATAAAACATTCAAAGTCCTTTGTTCTAACTCTTTAAAATACATTGTATATAATGGCTACTCATTATTACCCTAGTCTACAAAGTCCTCAGTATTTACTTCTATCCAACTTATGTTAATATCCAGTGATCAACATTCTCCTTTTCTCTGTGCTTTGTATTCCCCAAAGCCTCTAGCAATAGCCACTCTATCATCAATTTCTGTAGCATCAACTTTTTTATTTCTAAATATGAATGTGTAGGGATTTTAATACAGCAACATGGCTACTCTGGCTGGAATATAGACATGTGCTTAACATACACCTTTAAGCTTTCTTGCTGAAATACAGGCACACTATTAGCACACACCTTTAATCCAAAACAATGAAGATAACATTAGTTTGTAGAAGGAGGCACTGCTGTTTGAAAGTGATGGTTAATTGAGAGGCAAACAAAGTGACAAATCAGAAATTTTTTGACAAAATGGGATGTGCTGAACTCGCACAAGAACAGAGAGGAAAGAGAAGCAAGTTAAGAGAGAAAGTTTGGGGGTGGAGGGTGAAGAGGAGAAAGAGAAGGAAGAGGCAGAGGTAGTTTTTCAGGGAGAGTTTTACAGAGACAAGTTGAAAAGAGAACAAAATAGACACAGGTGAAGACAAAATGAGCCAGAGAATGAGGAGCCAGAAGATTATAACATATTATCAAAGTTAGTATGAATCGAAGCAGACAGAAGTCAGTTTGAATACATCGGTTTGGAGAAGAGTTTTGAGCAGAAGAACTGAGTTTTACTAGCCACTCAGAATTTAGAAAGAGCTAGAAAGGGTGAATTTATTCAGCAGTAAGTCTCATAGGCCAATAACTTTATTTGCCAGATTAGACTGTAAGGAGATTAGAAACTTCCAGGACTAGGCCTAGATTAGAAGATAGAGGTAGTAAGCCTCCAAAAAGATAGTTACATCAGGAGAATAAAAGTTACTTTTGCATATGAGTAGGGTTATGCACCACTTGCCTTTCAGTTTCTGGCTTATTTCAAATAAGAATATGATTTTCAGCACTAGTCATCTGAAACAATAAAATTTTAGACACAAAACTCTGTCCCTATGAAGTATATAACAATATCAACAGATTCATTCATTCATTCACTGTGAACAGCAGAAAGGAATGCTTTACCTTGTAATCTCTATTTTATGGATTGAAGGGATTAATTTATAGTTGATATACAGTATATTTTCACAGTTTTGACAAAATCTAGTGCTATATTAGAAGAGAATAACAGATGTCATTACCTATATATTACACCAAGCAGTGATTTACTAATTCCTAAAACTTCTTCCTATATTCAGTATTTCCACAATTGATTATCTTCAACATAATTCAGTACTGTAAAATAATAAATCATATTATTTATTGAAAACCTCACAGGTGAATAAATACATGACTAACTAAAAATATTCAGTAGCCCTAATATATACAAATGACAAATGGACTGAGAAAGAAATCAGCGAAGCAACACCTTTCACAGTAGCCACAAACAAAATAAAATATCTTGGGATAACCTTAACCTAGCAAGTAAAAGACTTGTATGACAAAAAAAGAAAAAATCAAGTCTTTAAAGAAACAAATTGAATAAGATATCAGAAGATGAAAGGATCACTCATGCTTATGTATCTGTAGGGTTGAAAGAGCAAATGTTAATGGCCACCCTACCAAAAGCAAAATGCAGATTCAATGCAATTGCCATCAAAATTCTAGAACATAATTCTTTACAGACCTTGAAATAAAAATATACTCAACTTCATATAGAAGAATTAAAAACCCGGGATATGTAAAACAATCCTGAATAGTAAAAGACATTCTAGAGGTATTACCATCTGTGATTTCAAGCTCTACTACAAAGCTACATGTAATAAAAACTTCATGGCATTGGCATAAAAACAGACAGGTTGATCAATGGAATCAAAACAAAAACGCAGATGTAAATCCACCCATCTGTGAAGGATGTAAGAGAGTCCTTGCTTAACACTGCTTGAACTGCCAGGAATCTGAAGCTGGATAGTCCAGATACGTAAAGTAGAACAAAACATGAATCAAGGAGAACATTTGTAATGATATTCTATACTTATAGATTTGTGCCTACTGCCCAATTGTCATCAGAGAGGCTTTCTTGGGCAGGTGAGGGGAACAGATGTAAAGACTTACAGTCACATGATTTTTGATAAAGAAACCAAAATTATACAATGGAAAAAATAAAGCATCTTCAACAAATGGCACTAGACTAACTGGATGTCTGCATGTAGAAGAATGCTAATAGACCCATATTTATCACACTGCACAAAACTTAAATCCAAGTGGACCAAAGATTTCAATCTAAAGCTGGATACACTGAACCTGATAGAAGAAAAGTAGAGAATAACCTTGAATGCATTTACACAGGAAATAATCTCCTAAACAGAACACCTATAGCACAGGCAGTAAGAATGAAAATTAGTTAATGAAACTTCATGAAACTAAAAAGCATCTGTAAGGCAAAGGATATTGTCAATATAACAACATAGTAGCCTACCGAATGGGAAAAGATTTTTATCAACCCCATATTTGACTGAGGGCTAATTTCCAAAATATATAAAGAACTCAAGAAACTAGACATCAACAAACCAAATAATTCAAAAACATAACCAAAACACAAGTGACAACTCATGCTGACTAGGATGTGGAGCAAGGGAAACACTCCTCCATTGCTGGTGGGAGTGCAAACTTGCATAACCAATGTGGAAATAAAATAGTGGTTCCTCAGAAAATTTGGAATCTATTCACCTCAAGATCCAGTTATAGCAGTAGATCCCAATCCTACCACACGGACACTTGCGCAACTGTGTTCGTAGTGGCTTCATTCATAATAGCCAGAAACTAGAAACAACCTAGATGTTCCTTAGCCAAAGAACAGATAAAGAAAATATGGTATATAGCACAGTGAAGTATTACTCAGCTGTTAGAAAAAATGACATCAATAAATTTGAAGGTGAATGGATGGCATCAGAAAAAAATCATCCTGAGTGAGAGAACTCATACTCAGAAAGACAAACGTGGTGTGTACTCACTTATAAGTGAACATTAGCTGTTAAGTAAAGGATCATCACGCCACAATCCAAAGACTTAGAGAGGCTGAGGTACAGGGAGAGAAGGGGGAATAGAATCAATTTTGTGGGTGGAATGGGATCAGGTGGGAATGGGAAGAAGAAGGATCAACAGAGGAGAGAGATGAAGGGAGAGAGGGCAGGAAAAGACTACTGAAATTAGGGGGGCATTTGCAGGAGGCAAGGTGAAAACATAATGCAGTGAAAATTTCCTGAAACATATGTGGGCAATCTTAGTGAGGACTCCTATTAATGAAGTATACAGTGCTTGAACTGGCCAACTTCTGTAACCAGTCAAGGCTTCCAGTTGTAGGACACCAAGCCAGCCACAAAACAGACCTATAGGTTCTTCCAGTAGCAAGATGTGCTAGGGCCATGGTGTTTCAGAACTTGTGAGAGTGGCCAGTCAATGATTCCTTAAACTTGAGGCCCAGGATGTAAGAGAGTCCTTGCTTAACACTGCCTGAACTGCCAGGAATCTGAAGCTGGATAGTCCAGATACCTAAAGTAGAACAAAACATGAATCAAGGAAATCATTTGTAATGATATTCTACTATACTTATAGATTTGTGCCTACCACTCATTTGTCATCAGAGAGGCTTTCTTTAGCAGGTGACGGGAACAGATGTAGAGACTTACAGCCAAACACTAGGGAGCCATTGGAGAACCCTACAGAAGATGAAGTGGTAGGAGACAGAAGATTTGAGGATACCTGGAGAACATGGCCCACAGAATCAACTAAGCGGGCTCTTAAGGGCTCACAGAGATTAATGCGCCAAACATGGTGTAGAGGAATTTTAATCCAGCAACATATTCTCCAATCACATCCAAAGACCTTCTATGTCTGTATGATCCAGCTGGAATGAAGACAAGCCACACACCTTCAATCCCTCAGGCTGAAATACAGACACACTGTTAGTACACACATTCAATCCCAAACAATGATGTCTAGTTGAGGGGAAAGTGACAATCAGAGAAAGATTTGACAGAATAGGATATACACAACTCTCCCAAGAACTTCCCAGGAAAGAGGTGACTTAAGAGAGCGCAGGGAGGGGCAGTTCACTTGGTGGCAATTCAGATCAGTTTGGTCAGTCAATTGGGAATCAGTGTTGTGAGTGCAGTGTACTGGAGTTGAGTTCCTTCCTGAGTGCCTCAGTTTCTGGAGTTCAGTGCAGATCAGCAGAGGCAGTTTAAGCCAGAGAATAAGGAGCCAGAAGACTAGAACAAATTGCCAGAGTTAGTTTGAGGCCAAGTAGAGAAGCTGAGAGAGGCCAAATTGAATCAGTCAGCTTGGAGAGGAGTTTTGAGCCAGAACAGTTGAGTTGAGCTAGACAACTTGGGTTCAGAAAGAATTAGCATAGGGCCAGTTATTCAACAGTAAGTTTTGGAGGCTGAAATATTCCAGTCCTAGATAGTTAGAGAGAAGTGCTTGGGCTCAGCCTATTACATGCATTTGTAAAGCTTAGGTATGACTCATCTTACCCCATCATCTGAGGAAATAAAAACGTTTACACATGGAGCCTGTATGGGTCTGCCCTAGGCCCTCTGCATAAAAACTATGGTTGTTTAGCTTGTTTGTTGTTGTTGTTGTTGTTGCACTCCTAACAATGGCAGTAGGGGTGTCTCTGACTGATTTGCCTGCTTGTGGGACCTTCTTTCTTCTATTGGGTTGCCTTGTCCAGCCTTGATATGAGTATGCATTCCTAGTTTCACTGCATATTGTTATGCCCTATTTGGTTGTTATCACTGGGAGTCCTACTCTTTTCTGAATGGAAAAGAAGGAACAGTGGATTTGGGGGAAAAGGAGGTGGAAGGAGAGTATGAAGAGGAAAGGGAGGAAAGAGAACAGTTTGGATGTATTGCATGAGAAACATAAAGTAAATAAATGGAAAATTCAAAAAGTTAAAATAAAATGAAAATTCTAACTGTAAACAGAAAAATCCATAGAAATTCTATTTAGACACAATTTTTTTTCTGAATCTTAAAATGGTATTTAATATTAACTACTTTAAAATAAAAGTACTCTATTGAAATAATCTTACAAGATTAAAAATAAAAATGAGTACATGTATTGTAGGAGTTCTCTTCAACTGCTACATCCAGACTGACTCTGCATATGGCAAACATGAATTATTTTTTATTATTTATTCCACACAGAGCTAAAGCAAATATAGACTCCTGGGATTTTGCTCCACATTTACTATTCTAACTTGTTTTTATTTACAAACACACACACACACTATAATAATTTTCTTCATCTATTTTGATTGCTTATGCTTGATTTTAAAACTTGGCTATGATATTTTAAGGTAGTCTAACAGCAGCTGTCTGTTTATGTTGTTTTCATGTGTTACTGCTATTGTTGATTCATTAAGTGTGTTGATGACAGACCTAGTGAGAAAGCCTGTAGGGATCCTCCACTGAATTCCTATCAAGAAAATTACTGTGTAAAGAATATAAAGTTTTATAGTGTAGGGAGTTATTACCATACTCCACTCTATCCAAACCTACCACTGTTTGCTACAAGCCAAATCAATGAAAATGCCCATCTGCAATAACTTCCAACCACAATTACTAGTAAATGCTGCAAAGAGACATACATTTTCCTCCCTGATAGCTGAAGAAGGGAACCATCATATTTAATCCCTGCTGTTCATTTAATTTAGTGTTGCTATGAGTTCTCAAAAATCTTCCTTGTTTTGTAACTCTCTTTTCAATGAAACACACACACCATTTTTTCCTTATTCTATATATTCTTTGAAAAATTAATAAACATACAACATTTTATGTTGGATTTGTTCCCTATAACTGGCTTCTTTTTTATTGATTTTTTCCAAGGGCATTTTTTTGGCATTGAATTTGGGCTGTCAAATTTCTTGCAGTTTTGCTTTCTAGAGTACAAAACAGGTTTAGAAAAATGAAAACATAATCTCCCTTAAAGGTTTTATTTTTAAGTTTACTATGCTTTGGTTCCTTAATGAGATTTTTTAATGTGTGTTCTCTGTCTTTAAATTGCTGGTCAGTGCTCAAACATAAAACATGTTTGGTAATGCTGCTGCTCCGTTACAGCCAAACTAAATGCTGGGTCCAGTCTGGATCAACTGAAGCATCTGTAGGGTTTACTTTAATGTGTCCACCAAGTGTGTCCATCAAGTACCTTTCTGTTCTTTTCTTTTTTCCCTTACCCATATTCTTTGGGGCATATCCATATCAGGATATCTTCTAACCATGAGAATGGAAAATAAAATTTATTGCCCTACGATTTCTTATTAAGAAATTACTGACACTATAGTAAATGCTATAAATTGACAGATAGTTAGGCAGCTGTTTTAAACTCCTGATCATATTTTTTGTCTCATTCTTATAAAAACTCTTTGCTTTTTCAAGAAGTAGTGGCGAGGTGATAATGTGACTAGATAATTGCTTGTCAAAAGTGTGACATACTTATGACAATGAATAGAAGTGGTAAAACAATTCAAAAGCATTTGATAGCACCAGGGGACCAACCTAACATATGTAGTTATAACCATTTTTAATTGTTAGAATTCTAGAAGCAAGAACAGCAAATAACTTGTATGCTAGTCTAGTATGGAAATAAACACTATATAGGGAATAATAATTTTTTTCATTATTACTTTGGTCATAAAACACAGCTTCACTTATTTTTTACCTCACTTCACTCAATTATTTGAACTCATCTACTCAAATATGGATCTTACCTACTATAAATGTAATTTATTGCTGAAAAATGGTCATTCACAATCTGGTTCAGCTTAGCTTTCTATACTAAAGTACTAATGAACCAATGTTGACCAGCTGTTAAACCATTAGACAGAGCAGTTGGATGACTTATGTTCAGATCTAGAATTCACTGAATTTGAAATAATCTGAGGTCATCTTCAAAATTATTTTGTTTTTATTGATTACCTGATTAATTATTGATTCTTACAGATATATGTATAAGTTCATAAAAGTTATTTACATAGTTATCTACAAATATCGATGATGCAGAGGAACTAATAAATATGTCCAATTTGCGGCTGAACTTTCAGTCTCTCATTGACTTCTGCTTTGTATGATAAGGAAGTTCTTTGACTTAGGTTATGAGCAACTCAGTTCTGTAGGTAGAAACCCAATGTTTAGAGTGCAATATGAAAGCATGACCATTTAGTAAAATAACAGTAGCAGGTTCTATACTAAGACTGTGGTCTAGCGATTGACTCTTTTGTGTTTTACAGTACCAGGCATAGTACCCTCCTATGGAACAGGCTGAATGTCCAATCAGGAAGCTGTCAATCCATAATGGTCATGCACACATATGCATTGGCTTTAGTAACGGGATCTTACTATGTAATTATATTGAATTACTAAAAGCACTAACAAAACTCTGTGTTGTTTTTGGATACTGTGAGGCCTTTCTTACCAATATCTCACAGGAGATTATTCCATATCTTGTAGTGCTATTTTCATTTAATTATTTAGATACTCATAAATGGCATTGTCCACCCTGTTAATTAAGAGTACTATTTTTACATAAGTGTTGTATGTAACAGAATACTTCTATTTATCAACACTTATATTTATTAAGACAAAAAATCTCTGTAAAATATTTAAATCCTATATCTTAAAATCTATAATCTAAAATATATAATATGTCTAAAAATACCCTAATACCTAAACTACTCTAATACCTATCTAAAACACTTAATACAATTTTAACTTTCTTAAAAGGATATTAATATTCTTAATGTAGGTCATGTAGGATGTCTTGGTTTATGGCAGTCTCATCAGGTAGTATCTTTTAAACTTAAGGTCCACTGGGCCTCACTTTGCCAGTTTGCAATGCCAATTTATTTCCACCACCAAATTGTGGCCAGTTTATAAATTCAGTCTATTCCAACTGTCAAACTGAGGACAGCCTTTTCAATCAACTAAGACTTGCCTCCATGGTCTCTTTGGCCCGGGCATGTCTCAATGCCAAAAACTTCTCCAAACAGCTTTCTATCTCTGCTTGCCTCCATCACTTTTCTGGCACCCTGGGACCCCAAAACAGACACCTTTAAAGGACTCTCTTGCAGCAGGTTTATGCTATCCATTTACCTTGGGCTATAGCAGTCTAAATTTAGTTAATGGCATACCTTGCTGTGCTCTTCTCCAGCATGACTTCTCAGTTAGTGAGGGCAGGAGGAAGAGAGTGACTGCATGAAGTCTCTGGCTTATACATGGCATTATCTTGTGATCTTTGGTGGTCTCGAGGGCCCACGAGATTTCTCTCAATGTCAAGCAGTCTGGTTGCTTCTCATGATAACTGGCATCTTTGCGTGACTTGCATGGTTTCTTAGCCATGCCCCTTCATCAGGGCATATTTCCCAGCCACAACTGGTTTTATGTCCATATCAACACACCAAAGAGACACCAAGCTCCTCCTTAGGTGCTGCCAGATGCTAACCTGGCCTACTAATTTCACTAAAAAGACTGCTACCACAGTTGTATGATCATAGCTTGGATAAAATGATTTTCTAATAATTGTATGAGTTTGATTGGGTCACAAATGTAGTGATCCGCTGCAATGCCCAGTTGTAAGTACCTTTGTTTTTTATGTTGGTCATACACTAGAAGCTCACTAAGTACCCTGCTCAGTGTACTACAAAGAACCCCAGAGTCTTGAGGCTATTCCATAGTAAAGCATAATTGCTGTCCTGTTGTTTTTTGCATTTGGTGTTTGAAAGTCAACTTAAAAGGTTTCTTATACAGAAGATAGCTGTAAACTAAACACAAGAAAACATTTCCAGGGCAGGTACTCAGCCTTTTGAGATCCAAGGCTCCAGAGATGACCCTAAGTTCTTATAGTTAAATGAATATAGACATGATAATGAGTTTGGGTACCCAAATAGAATGAACAATGGTGTAAAGCTGATAAATTGTATGAAACAAAATATATTTTGTAGTTATTTTAGATACTGACATGAATGAGATGTCTAACTAAAGCCAACTCACTATTTTATTTGTGTTCAGAATTGGTTTCAATTTAACAAAATAAAATAGAGCACTTAAGTAGCTGCCAAGAGGGTGAAAACAAAACAAAATAGAGATAGCAAGAATTATCTTTCAAAGGAGAAGCAGAAGTAGATGTAGTATCATTGGCGGCATATACAAATTTGGAGGATCAATCTCCTATTGTATATTATCACAGAACTGTGATGAATTGCAGTAGGTGAAATGACTTGTTTTCTTTAAATGAATTGCTAGTTCTTAATGGTTATTCTCAAATTACTATTAACTTAAGGTGCTTTAAAATGGTTTTTATTTTTAATGAAAGTGCTTAACCATTAAAGGGAGAATGTTATGGCTCATTTAATTAAGTTGAATACAACTTAATTTATTATTTTCTCAAATTAAAGCCTCGATATTCATATACTATATCATACTTACCTTTTTAAAAACAATTTTGAGTTTTTACATTTGCTTCTATACAAACAAAAAGTGAAATGAGGTCTTGTCTAGGAAAAATGGATTAATTAAAATAAAATTAATTAAAATAAAAATAATTAAACATCATAGTGTGTCTTAATGTAGGAAGGTTTAGGTGACTTTAATTAGAAAATACATAAGAAAATCATTTAAAAATGATTGCTAGGTTATATTAGATAAAATAGATGATACATATGTAGATGATACCTATAAATGACAAATATGTGGAAAGACAATAAGCCTGGCTGTGTAGTAAAATA
The DNA here is from genome assembly GCA_907164525.1 of Lophiomys imhausi. Taxonomy (NCBI): domain Eukaryota; kingdom Metazoa; phylum Chordata; class Mammalia; order Rodentia; family Muridae; genus Lophiomys; species Lophiomys imhausi. The sequence continues at coordinate 771 of CAJQZJ010016446.1, read as the reverse complement.
CTAATCATGTAAAAATTTTTCTGGTCATTATGTGTGTGCCAAGATGTTATCTCTTTTCTTTTTATCTTTTTCTTTATTCTTCTCTCATAAAGTACATCCTGACTGCAGCCTTCCCTCTTTCTACTCCTCCCAGTTCTCCTCTCTTTCTCCCTCAGATCCACAACACCTGTTTCCCTTGTAAAAAAGGGCAGGCCTCCAGGGATATTAACCAAACAGGGCATAACAAGATGTAATAAGACTAAACACAAACACTCATATTAAGGCTAGACAAGTAAACCCATTAGGAAGAAAGGCATCTCAAGAGCAGGCAAAAGAATCAGACATAACTACTCCCACTGTTAGCAGTGCTACAAAAACCCCAAGCTAAAGAAACACAGTATGTATTCAGAGGGCCTATCACAGACCCTACATGGGTCTGTGAATGCCACTTCAGTCTCTTTGAATCTCTAATGAGCCCTGCTTAGTAGATTCTGTGGCCCTTATTCTTCTGGGTTTCCCTCTAGCTCCTGGAATCCTTCCTCTTCCTTTTCTGAGGGGGTTTTCTGAGCTGTATCTAATGTTTGGTTATGGATCTCTGCAGCTTCTCCCATCAGCACCCAGAGGACACCTCTCTGATGACAATTGGCATGGCCACTAATCTATGAGTATTGCAGAATATCATTAGGAATCTTCCCATTGAAATTTTATTTATTTTTTGGCTATAATGTTTGGTTCTACCTTAAGTCTCTGTGAAACCGAACTTTTTAGTTATTATTTAACACTTATTTATTA
>CAJQZJ010016422.1:0-18227 GCA_907164525.1 Lophiomys imhausi | reverse complement strand
GCCTTTCTGAGGAGACCTGTCAGCTCCCAGGTCCTCAGAAAGGCAGGTAGAGCTGTGGTTGGGTCTGTGTTCTCCTCTCACTGACCCAGTCGTTCTGGTTCCCCAGCTAGGCTGACTGTGCACGCAGGGAACTCCACCCACAACAGATGCCGGTCTCAGTGTGCCTGTTGCTGACTGCCTCAGATGCTTGGGTGCTAGGGTGAGTGACCCACCCACCCCAGTATTTGTGGAGAACACACTGTCACGGGGTCTGTTTGCAGGCAATCTTGGCTCCTAATTGCTTTGCTGTGACTGGGTTAGGTCCCTGCCTCTCCGTTACAGTGCACACTGTGCCACCATGTTGGAAACTCCGGAAAAATATAATCTCACTTACCTTTGCTCTTGTGGTGCAGCTCGAGTGCAGGCTGGATATCAGGCAGACAGCTCATTTGGGTTTTAAGTTGTGTTTTCTTGGTGACTAATGGAGTCAAATTTGTTTTCATGTATCTTTTGGAATGATTTTTGGTAGTTCTTTTCACTTTTATTTCTGTTATGTTTTTAAAGTTCCTGCTTAAATGTTGTGCCACTATTTCTGTTGTGTTGTCTGCTATTTTAAACAGGATTTATTCTGTTTTACACACATATTTATGTATGTGTGTAGATGTGTGCCTGTGTTTGTGTGCATGTGAGTGCACGTGCCTTTGGAGGCCAGAAGAGGGTGCTGATCCCCTGTAGCTGAAGTTACAGGCAGCTATGAGCTGCTGGCTGTGGGTGTTGAGAACTGAACCATGGTCCTTTACAAAAGCAACAGGCATCCTTAACTATTCTTCCTCTCTCCAGCCCTATTTTGCCACTTTTGATTAGTTATATTTTTAAGTACACCTCGCTTCAATTTAAAATGTATTGGTATGAAAGTGTTCATTAACCTCTTAAAAAATAGTAATGTTGAGCTAATAAGATGACTCAGTATGTAAGGATGCTTGCCTGCAAGTCTGAAGACATGAGTTCCATCCCAGGGATCCACATGGTGGAGGGAGAACCTATTCCTGCAAGTGATCCTCCTACTTCCACATGTCCTGTGGCATTTGTGTCTCCCCGCTTCACACATATGAAAAACAAACAAATGAAAGTATAATAAAAATGTAAAAAGTTTTCTTTGAAAAACTTTCTTGTGCTTGATGTTTTTTCCCCCATAATCAGTCTAGTGTCTGTCTTTAGTTTTTCTATATTGTATGCTTTATTTTTAACAATTTCTGCTCTTACATTTATTTATTTTAATTTTAGTCTTATTTATTACTTGTTTAATTTTAAAAAGGCAAGGTCTCTTTGTGTATCCCTGGCTGGCCTCTGTGGTGTCTGGAGTGACTCATCTAGGTTCTCTTGAGGACAGCAGCTTCATGAACTCCGTGATGGCTTCTAGCTCAGCAGCCACACATGACCACGTTCCTAAATCAGCTGTCTAAATTTCACTATCTCTGAGCTAAAAGAGTAAAACTGATTGACAATAGTAACAGCAACACAGGGAAACACACTCCTCTCAGACCACAAGTAGCATTTATTTGTGACTCACACTTATTCTCTAATTTTAAATTTTATTTATTCATGTTTTAGTTAAATCATTTTCTTTTAATAAACTCAGACATAAAAACATGAAATACTTCAGTTTTTTGTTTTGTTTTTGAGACAGGGTCTCGTATAGCCCAGGCTATATGAGCTCTTGTTCCTCCTACTCCCTGGTGCTGAGTGCTGGGATGACAGCTGTGTGGATACAAGCTGGATAACCACACTTGGACTTCTCTTTTCTCTCCTGCTTGTGCCCTCCTGTCTTCAAGCTTCTCCAAAAACTGTCCATTTCTGCCTTAACAATGGCAATTTGTAAAGGAGCTGGCTGAAATTTTAAATTCTAATTACGTAGTACTCGCAGACAGACATTAATAACCCTTTATAGCTGCTTGAGGCAGCTCCTGCTATATGCCCCCTCCTCCCCTGTCACAGTGCTGACTTACAAACTTTAATAATAGACATGCTGTTTGAGAAGCCGCCTTGCCTTCTTCTGGGGCAGCTCTGCTGGTCATTGGTCCCTCTCTCTTTGCAGTTTCCCAGGCGTCTGTGTTACCACTTTTGCTTATCAGTAATGGTTCAAAAGATTTTCAACATGGAGCGATTAATATCTGTCAGTGGAAATAAATGACATTTTTCATTGCTTGTGACACATTCTCCAATGCTGTTTGAAAGTGCTGCAATTACGCGCCATCATGAGATGTAATTCTGGTACCTTGTGGAGCTGTGTTTCAGGGGTACGATTTATGGTTTCTGCTTTTTTTTTAAAATACTGAATTAATAGGAAAGTTGTAAGGGTTGGGCTATATGTTAGCAAATGACATTTTTTTGCAGAGTAATTTGTTATTTCCATCCTTCTAAAGCAGCTTTGTCTTTCAGACTTGTGCAGGTATCTTATATATATTTGTGTATGCAAATAGTGTGTTATGATTTTACCACCAGGAGCTTTTGTCTTCTAGTGTTAGAAACTGAACGCATAGAACAGATATGTGTTTGGAATGTATTTTTCATTGCCCATAAGGAAGAAACACATAATATTTGCAAAACTTTTACCTCTCTTGGGTCTTGCCCATTAGGCATGGTGGGGCTGCCTTTGTGCTTTGTGTCAGCCAGCATTAAGTACTGGCCACAGAGAAGGGTTTATGATGCTCCCTGGGTCAGTGCCAATTACGACTTATTCTTGGTCCTGTCCCTTCTTCCTTGCAGCCTGGAATAGGCAATCTGGCTTTAGGGTGCCTGTTTGGCTCACTCCTGGCTTAATAGACTCCGTCCTGCGTAGAGGCCCTTGCCTATTGCCTTTTGTAGATTGTTCCCTACCTCTGCTAAGTTTAAGGAGAGATGATAAATCAAGAGGATGGAGTGTGGAGTCTGCTAGGAACGTGGGTAAAGGCCTGGCAAATGGTGCAGGATTAGAGCCTACTAACTCAGTCTTTCAAATCGCAGAAGAACCTACAGTGTATGTTGGCAGATTTCTTCAGTGGTTAGTTAATGTGCTCTCACTGCACTCAGTCATTCTAGGTAGCACCTATTCTTGAAGTAGACAGTCTATTTCTTCCTGTTAGATGACAATCAGTAATCCCATCTGAATCAGCTCCTTGGTTTACCGTTCAGAGAGCTACAGTGAAGATACAGTGATCACACAGGGCAGCAGGGCAGGGCAATGGCCAGAGTTATTCTCTTAAGTCTGCCTGGAAGTTTGGATCTCTCTGAGCCCCAAGCTGAGTGGGATGTGTCTGGAGAGTGCAGTTGGATGGGGGATTTCATCCTCGCTCTCCTCCTCAATAGTTGTCTTTGTGGTTTAGCCCTTGGGCTGGTTTGATTTAGGTTTGATTGCAATCCACACCAGAGGTATAAAAAGCTAGAAATCTTGAGTAAGGGAATTTTTCAATGAACACATTCTGCTTTATCTTGAAATGTCTAAAATGATTCCTGGAGGAAAGACTTCTTTGTGTGAATCATAGGAGACCAGCTGCAAGCTACACTGAGGTGCTGCTATTTAAAAAAGATAGTAGAGATCTGTTGAGCTTCTCCACTGAATTAAAAAAGAAGCATCATGGGACATAGATAAGTTTCTTCTCACATTAGATGCCCAGATAGGATAGCAGCAATCTGTATGAACTAACGGGTCTCAGTCTGTCACACTCAAATCTTCACAGACCCTCAATAGCACATATCTTATTAATAATTAAGGAAGGATGGAAAACAAATATATTTTTGTTAATTCTTTGAGACTTTCATGTCTTTTGTACTTTGGTAATGTTCATTCTTTTGTGCCTCCCTCTAGTTTCTACTAGATCCTCTTCTCACTCTCCCAACTCCTCCCAACTTTGTACCTCTCTCTGTGTGTCTCTCATAACCCACAGAGTCCAGTTTCTGTTGCTTATAGGCTTGTGTGTGTAGGGCCATCCCCCAGCTTGTGGCCACACTATTACACTAACTTTCTTTTAAACAGTCACATGGACTTACCTTTCACACTATCCTCTGTGTAGTGAGTCAGGAGAATGTCAAAGTGAGCCACTTTAGAATGAAGGGCTTATCGGAGGGCTGAGTTTTAACATTAACATATTAATTGAGTCAGGAAGAAGAAGTCAGAGATTACAGTCACCTCATGTCTCTTCTATTGCATTGCTAAAGTGGATCCCCAACTGATTATACAAAAAAGGAACTCAAGTGGTCACTGGCCAGCACTCTGGTGATGATGCTTGTGGCAGAGTGTTAAGTGACTGCATTTCTCAGACACACCCTCTCAGCTCAGAATAGTCATCTTTGTGATTCCCTCTTGAGCTCCCATTTCAATTTAACGCAGGGCAAGTTCACATTTTAAAGTGTTTATAGTTATTTTTAACTGTTGTGCCTTTTACATGAGGCAGGTCAGCACATTTTTTTTTTTTTTTTAAATTATGGGCAAAGCAAGATCAGCTAACAAACAGTACATGGCATGCAGCTCTAAACACGCTATTTCTGCCCTGGTGAGATTACAAGTTAAAATTCACCTCTTAGTGTCTTAATATTCCAAAGGTCACTCTGTAACCTTTGCTTAATCATACATTCCCTGCCAGTTCAACTGGGTGTAGCAAATTATGTCTAACCAGCACCCACTGCTGACTAATGGCTTCCTGTGTGCCAGGCAGTATTTGTTAAGCTCTTTATCCATGTTGTATAGTTTCATCTTCATAACAGTTCCATGAGGCAACTGTTATCTCCATTTTACAAATAAGATATCTAGGGCTCGGACGGTTTCGGCCCACCTGCCTTGAGTGTGAAGTTCCATGTCTGTAAGTAAAGACATTGGGGTTTGCATATGACACCAAGCTGGACAGAACTTTTCCACATCGTGTCTCAACTAAAAACAAGAGCCAGGGCTGGGGCTTGGAGAGATGGCTCAGCAGTTAAGGGCACCTATTGTTCTTGCAGTAGCTTGGTTCTTAGCACCCTCATACTTCTGTTTGCCACCAGTAACAACTCTAACTCCAGCTCCAGGGTATTTGTCGTCCTCTTCTGGCCTCCCTTGGCACTTGCAATCACAAGTTCCTGCCTGCTTTCCTGTGCATTTGTAGCACGGGTGGTCCACACCACCTTGATTTTGTTATGCTTCGGCCATTATACACTTGAAGAGTCTATAAGAATTGGCAGTGGGAGAAGTGAGTCTGACTTGGGCATGCTGAGGAGAGGAGGCAGCAGTTTAGGATGGGGAAGACAGAGGAAGACCAGAGGAAGAGGGCACAGAGAGGGAAGCTGGGGGTAAGGATACTTCTTCACACCCAGCCTCACTGTGATTCTGCCCATACCCTGAATTAGTTTCCTTCATTGAGTGTGGTGACATTTATCAGCCAGATCAAAGACAGACCAACGGTGGCCTCAAACGCAGCAGCTCTGTGATCTTCCTTAGGGCTGAAAGGTCAGGGTGACTTCTCATCTCATGTAATTTCACAGAGAGTACATTTCCTTCTGTACCACCAATAGGCTATTTTAAAATGAATCTCATAAATTTCTTTAAAGGAGAATCTTTTAATTTGCCTTCTTGGAGCCAAGAATTTTGTACTCCGTTGTATTTTCATTTGGACAGTTGACTAAAACCAAAGAAGGTTGCTGTTTATTAATTTCCCTTTGATGATGGTAAAGACAGAGCTAGATTATTTATTTATGTAGTTAGTTTTTCTGAGACAAAGTCTTATACAGCCCAGGCTGGGCTGAGGCTGGCCCTGAATTCTCAAAACTTTGGCTCCAGTCTAGTTAGTACTGGGATTCCATGCTTGGCTTCAGAAGAGTTTTAACTATTTAAGAGCAAACAGTGTGGTCTTTTTATCTTGAAGTCATGAGGACTATCTTCTGAACTGAGGCTTTTGTCTTGGATTATCACTCACTTCTGACCCAGACATGGGCTGGATGCTTAAGGTCTCTCTTAAGCATGGATGGTCCTGGTGATGAGCAGGTAGGTTATGTTTAGCAGGAAACTGCCTTTCCAATGACAGTTAGTAGAAACAAAATGGACATTGGGAGCAGAGGGAAGTAGTTCACAAGGAATGATGGGGCAGGTGCTGAGGACTCGTTGTGTCTTTTCCCTAGATCCACGAACTGGTGGTGTCCGTCCCAATCTCTGTTCTGATGGCCTTTCCCTGTCCACCCACACTCTTTCTACTTCCATTGGTGTGGTTGGGGTCACCCCTCTCTGCTTGTCTGACCTCAAGCGCCTAGACTTCCCTCATTGTGTGAGGATCCTGCCCCCGAGGTTTCCAAAGCTTAACCGGGTCAGCCCGGTGGACAAGGACATCCTCATTCAGTTTGTGGCCACAGGGCAGGTCCAGGTCTTTCTCCCAGGAAAGCCCTCAGTGCCCCAGAAGCTGCCAGCCCCAGAGCAAGAGAGAAGATGGGCATTATCATCATTCATTGTCATCCTTCAACCAACAGTAGTGACAAAACCAAAACCAAACCAGAACAGTGGTGGTGATAACAGAGTGCGCTTCTAACTCGGCAGGTGCTGTGTTTACACATCACATAAACTCACTTCTTTTACTCCAGTGTTCCCATGAGGTGACTCTTATTAACCTTCTTAATTGGGGTGGGGGGGGATTGGCAGGTTTGTTGATTCACCCAGAATGACTCAGCTAGTTCATACGGAAGCTGGGCTCACACAGGGCAGCTGACTGTCCAGAGGTTCAGGGTCTCAGTGGTTCTCATCCCTGGGCTGCCTGAGGTGGATGTGGTCCCCAGCAACTGTGGGGTTCCCGCACTGCTGCTGTCTTCCAGGAGGTTCTGTCCTCAGCTTAGAGGTCCAGTCCTCCCCACTTTGTTCTCTGTTCTGCCTTCAATTGCTGAGAGGGTTAGCTCATTTCTGAGTATGAATATCACTTTTACTATTCCCATTTTTTGCTCACTGATGTGTGTTTGGACAGAAGAGGCACCTTGGAGAGTTGCACCCCCCCCCCCAGATGTCTTGACTAGAACTCCCCAGGGTCTTCTCAGTAGGGCATTCATTCAGCACTGCCCACTGGCCACCTGTGTCAGGGATTTGTTGGAGGTCTGAAGTGTCCTTGGTGAGCTCAGAGGTCCAAGGCAGAAGGTAGCTGTGCATCTGCGTTCAGGTTGACAGCACGGCAGAGGCTTGCCTTCCCTGGGGCTGGGTTGGCAGTAGGGCGGGGAGATACCAAAAGAAATCCTCCAGAAAAGCTGCAGATGAAGGGAGGGAGGGCTGAGTCCAGACCAGAAGCAGAGTGAACCAGGTTCACTCTGAGGATGGCATGTAGTGATGTGAAACTGGAAATGATGTGAAACTGGAAAAGAGGCCAAGCAAGGGATCTGGAATTCTTTGTTTTTGATGATGATTTGGTCGCCTTTAGATAGTAACAGACCGTTAAATTCTGTTTTAGTGATTGCTTTTAGATGATTGCATTTTCTCTTTAGAGTCCAGCAGAGTATGAAGTATATCACACATCTTGTCATCTTTTAGAATAACTCATTAAGTATAGGAAGACAGGAAATAATCACAGTTTGGGAGAATGGTGGGAGGGTGGCCAATGTGAATAAGTTCTTTTATGGTTGTGTTGAGAACTTTGGGAGTGTTTGAAAACACTGCCAGGCACAGTTAACCATTTCCCCCAGTGAGCTTTTCATGAATATGGAAAAATAAGGTTTTTTTTTGTTTTGTTTTCAGTTTTTGCTGTAGCTATTTATCTATTATTTTCTTTTTGTGGTAGTTAGGGAATACTGTAGATGTTATTTTAAAATTCCAGAGGAGACATGCATTTTAAAAATGTGATTTTCTTCTTAGATTTCCTCCGAATATTTTAATTTTCAATTCTTCACTGAAATCTTCCAATAAAAATACAAAACAAACAAACAAAAAATCCTCCTTGTTGATGGGACATTTAACTCTTAGTGCACTCAGCAGCAGATCTATCTCGGAATGCTGAGATCCAGTGGTCAAGGTTATGTGAAATGTATTTGCATCAAAAGCACTCACCACATCTCCTCAGACCTCACACAGGAGATGCTTGTACTGCAAGAGTTTAAGACCCGGACGGATATTGATCACAAACTTAAAATGTTTAAGGTGAAAATATTAACTACCTTGATTTGATCATTATACTTCATATTATTACACTGTGCTTTATAAGTGACTGTAATTAAAGCAACTTTTAAAATGGATAAAAGGATTCAGTTCTTCTAAAAAAAGATTTATTTTTACTTCAAATTATATGTACGTCTGTGTTGGGGGTATGTGCAGTTGCTGGAGGAGGCTAGTGAAGGCATTGGATCTCCTGATGCTGGAGCTGTGCAATTGGGGGCTGCCATCTGGGTGCTGAGAACTGAGCTCAGGTGTTCTGCAATAAGAGCAAGTGCTCTCAACCACTGATCTATCCCACCAGCCTAAGATTCAGTTCTTGCTTTCTTTTATGGTTACAGTCTTTAAAAAGCCTATAGGGAGGGGTGTGGTGGTGCACACCTTTAATCTCAGCACTCAGGTGGCACATGTAGGTGGATCTCTGTGAGTCTGAGGCCAGCCTGGTCTACAAAGTGAGTCCAGGACAGTCAGGGCAACACAGAGAAACCCTGTCTCAAAAAAGGCTTCACACTAACCCACAGGGCCGTCTCTCCTTGCTGTTGCATCGTGGTTAACAATTGCTCGGTCACTTGTCTGTAGGTGTCTCCACCTATAGCTTGTGTTCAGTGTCCCAGGCTTCAGAAACAATGGGAATATTTTAGCTCATGTTCCTTTCCAAGGTGTGGCTTGTACTTTTCTTGTGGTGTGAGGATAGAATCGGCAGAAGAGTGGCATCGCACATCCCTAGTAGTCATGAAGCACACAACAAGTGAAAGTGATTCTTCAGGGTAAAGTAGGTAAAACCTGACTTCCTTGCTTTTCATTTATTATTTTTTACGTTTGTTTTACTTACTTGTGTGCGTGTGGGTGCTCATGCTGTAACATGTGTGTGTGGAGGTTATGCTCTACCATGTGTGTGTGGAGGTCATGCTCTACCATGTGTGTGTGGGTGCTCATGCTGTACCATGTGTGTGTGGAGGTCATGCTCTACCATGTGTGTGTGGGTGCTCATGCTGTACCATGTGTGCGTGGAGGTCATGCTCTACCATGTGTGTGGAGGTCAGAGGACAACTTTCCCAAGTTCTCTCTTTCTATCATGTGGGTCCCAGGGATCAGATGCAGGTCTCAGGCTTCATGGCACTTTTACCTGCTGAGCCATTTTGCCTGCACCTTAATAAACACTTCTGTTTACATTTATTTAATTTATTTATGTATGTTAACTTGCGTATAGGTGAAGGCTGTTTTGACATTAATGCCATATTAATTACTTTCTCATTTTTGTGACCAAATACCTGACAAGATGGAAGGTGTGATTTTGGCTCCTGGTTGAGGAGAGAAAAGATGGTGGCGGGAACAGCTCTCTGAGTGTGAGGCTACCCTCTCAGATCTGCCAGATCAGGAAGAAGGGTGGGCCTAGCAACCCACCTCAATGTCTCACTTTCTTCATTGAGGTCTCAATGTCTCACTTTCTTCATTGAGGCCTCACTTCCCAAAGGCTCCATGACCTTCCAAAACAGCCACACCATCTGGGAACAATTTGCTCACACACATGAGCTTGTGGGGCACTTCACATTCAAACCACAGCAGAAGTCAAATGCTTTGTAAACCTATGGGCAGTTGTGCAGGAGCAGGAGCCCACTATCTGGTTACAAAAGTTCTGTGCTCTTAATCAAAATACAACCCCTCCCCATGCCCATCCTGGCAGTGGACACTCCAGGAACACTGTAAGCTGACTGTACAGGGCCTTGCTACTCCGCTTGGCCAGCCTTATCTGTTTCTCACTTCTCATTCCTGCCCACTGCACGAATCTATTAATCATGTTCTCAGCGAGACCTGCAACAGCAGGGATCTGATGAGCTTTTCTGGCTTATTCCAGCCTTTTAAATTGACCAGTCCCAAAGTCTGTAAGCCATTTATCCCAGCCCTCCTAGTGATCAAAATAATAGCATTAATGATTTTCCACCACCTAGACCCACAATGTGAATTAACTGATAGGAATTGCTTTGAAAAGCATTATGGCTGAGGAGGCCTGTTCTTACTTTGTTGACAAAATAATTTTGTAAAAGTCCACTAATTTTAAATTTAGCCCAAAATCTTAGTGGAAAAAGCTTTACAGTTCAATTAGCAGGGGATAAATTGCATGATGTATGTGAGCAGAAAAACTGGCACAAACTCGATGTTCAATTACTATCTCTGACCTCCCCTACCTCCTGATGATGCAGCTCCTTAAAGTCACTGAGGATCCAAGGATGATAATTAGCTTCTCCAGTGAATTAAAATAAGCGACCTGGCATGCAACCAGTACTGCTTCTCTGCTGGCATCCCTCAGCTTCTCTGACAGTCTCCTTAGTCCTTTATGGTTTTCTAGTTAGCACAGACCAGTTGGTTAGCTCACTGATTCTGAAATATTCTATTTACTTATGCCACATAATGATTTGCATGTACATTTTAACAATATGACATTGTTTGTCATGCAGCTTTCTTCAAAACATCCTTAGTTGACCAAATGGAAGCACCCATGTCTTCTCTTTCGGTCTCAAACACATTTCCATCAGCTCGAATCAGTATTTCTTTTCTAAGTTTTGTTTTCTAGAATGATCTCATTATGTTTTTGTTTTTGCTCAAAATGTCTTTGAAGATTGAAAAGGGAATGTCAGAGCTGGAGATGTGGTTCAGTAGCAAAGCAGCTGTCTAGCACATGCCAGGACTTGGCTTCTATCCCAATCTACAAAATGTGAAGGAGAAAGAAAATTAGGAAGGAGATAAAGAAGAGAAAAAGAATATTAAAGCCCTGAGGTGGTGATCTCAGAATCTGAGGTCAGTGACCTCTCAGTTTAGATTCTTTTAGCCTCTCAGTTTCATTCCCTGCCCTTTATTGCACACAAACTTTCCTCCTGTGAATGGAATATAGCTGCGGGAGCACACCACACAGCAAAGGAAAGGGGAGTGAAAAGCACTTTTCCATTTGACTTTATGTGGAGGAAAACAAAACCAACCAACCAAACAACCAAGCAAGCAAACAAACAAACAGCCCAACAACCAACCAACCCAACAACCAGAAAAACCACCAAAGAACCCCAAACAATCAGAGGGAAGAAATCTAATTGACTCAGCCTAACACCATGTGTCTACTCATGGTTAATAGCTAGCTGGGTTACGGGATCAAGTCAGAGAGTCAGAGAGCAAGGTTTGCTATCAGAAGAAAGGAAAGAGAACCATCTATGAATTAGGAGGTCACTCCTGTCCCCACCTGTAACAGAGTTAGAAGTTAGAGAATGAGAGGCATAGGGTTTGGGCAAGTATTTTAGTGACTTCTTTAAATGAGCTGTGCGATGACTTTATTTGGGAGTTAATTATACCAAAGTGACTTTGTTTTAAAAGAAGTTAAAATGAAGAAGTGGTCTAACCCATCTCCGGCTGAGAATGTGGTGGAGAAGTGTGTGTCCATCAGGAGGATGCTGGGAGAAGTTTATGTCTATCAGAACACTGGGAGATGTGTTTGCCAGAATGCAGGGCAGAAGTGTGTGTCTGCTGGGATGCTGGGGGAGGTATGTGTGCCTGTCAGGGTGCTGGGCCTAGCAGGAACACTTTTTTTCCCTTGAACCTCTTTCAAAAGGAAATGCTATTCCTGTAGTTCCTTCAGGTTAATAGAAAACTGTTCTTTGCTGTACTTGCCACATGTCCTGTAATATATTTAAAGCCAATCTCCATTGCTCTGGTTTACCTGCTTATATATGAGCATATTTCTGCTATGAACTGCATGCACAATACTTGCTGAGTGAGTGAATTTGAGGATGTATAGCAGCCAACCATGACACTACAGCCCTGAGTGACATTCTAGTTGGATTACAAATGACTTTTATTCTAGAGTTACAAAACAAAACAAAACAACAACAAAAACCGGTAAAACAAACCCACATAGAGGACAGTTCTGCCAGCACACGTTCAGGGGACTCATGTTCCATGTCCCACAGGCCCACCACTCCCACTGCTCTGCCCTTACAAGTTCCTTATTGTGTTGTTTGTAACTTTGTCTGTTGTCCACCCTCGACCTCAGCTAGGGCTCTTTCATTACATAGCCCTTCCTGTATCTGGAGATGATTGATGCTTGTCTTAGCCTTGTTTCAAGGGATGTCTCACCGGGATCTTTTCAACAACCCTCAGCGAGAAGGGTCTCTGGAGCTTCCCATCCTGGGGACAGTCTACCTTCAAATGTTTGGATGTGTCAGTGGCCACCCAATCTGAGGTACTTAGATCCAAACATGAAAATCAGGATGTAGCTTAATTTGTACATAATTTACCTTGCAGCGGTTACATTCCAGGATCTTAATTGGTAGTTTGGAAAGTGGAACTATGTCCTTAGGGGCAGCTTTATGCCAAAACTACTTTATATAGAAACAAACAAACAAACAAAAAGGTCTGGATTAGTTGAAGAAGGTTTTGTAGGCATGTAGGAAGAGCCTACCCACCACATTTATGTCCATTGTAATGACTGCTAGAATGCTGTCATGAAATTTAGAGTATTTTGTGGCCTATGCCAACGTGAAAAATATGTACTATTAAATACTGTAGTTCATTTTTTAACTGAATGAAGTCCCAAGTTCCCAGACTTAATATAGACTATATTATATTTAAGTGCTATCAAATCTCACATTTATTTCTTTATGAACACATGCCAAATCACACCTTCCTAGCTCATGATGAATTTCTTCCCTGTGTTCCTATTAAATTTAATTTCTTAATCCATATCCCAGCCTGTCAGGAGCATTTTGGATTTTGATTCCTTTGCTGTACTTTCCCATCTACCAGAGTCTAGACATTGGGGGAGTGTGCTATAGTAGGTTTGTTTAGAGCAAATCTCCGTCCCTCTGCTTTACCTTGTTTATATATGAATGTTTTCATGTTACACAGTGAGTGCTTGGTACTTGTTGAATGAATGAGTTGGATGGTGTACAACAGCCAGCCACCAGGCAGAGAGCGACAAAGGACAACGACAGGCAGTTGGATCAGAGTTTAAAGACCTTATGCCCAACATTCTGAAACTAAGCGCATTGCTTCTACTTCCCAACTTTCTATCTTCACAGATGTCATCCATGCTTCCTGGGCCGGGAACTGAAGCAGTGTCGCCTTCCTCCTTGCCCTCACTGCTCACTTCTGATTGTTTATCAAGCCTACTGACTTCATAACCTGTAGGAAAGCATCTGACTGTGACCATCCCCCTCTCTTCCTCTCTGTCTCTCTCTCCTCATGTGGCTCTGCATACTCTCTAAGGCAAGTGTAGCATCCCAACAGGGTGCTTTTTCTGGTCTTTCCTGAGTTGTTTCTGCACTCATTTCTAATGTCATTTGTCCAAAATAAAATTTGGCTGTGTGGCTCACCTACTGTAGACCCACCAGCAGCTTCTGCTTTCCACAGACAAAGTCCAACATCTCCAGTGTAGTACCCTAACTCATGATAGGCCTGTTTTCTGTCAGCTGACATCTCTCTTCACTGGACTGGATGCACTCACAATAGTAAATGGTTTGTAAGTTTGTCCACAAGCCATGTAATAAATATATTGTCTCCTTTGAAGTTCTTCTGACTCATTCTGCTACCTCCTTTTTTTCCCCAGTCAAAACTGAATTGGCAGACCCAGCTTAGGTGTGACCCTCTCCTACAATACCACCCCCCCTCCGCCCTTTCTCTGTAGCTGCCTTCTTGTTCCATTCCAAGTCTGATTATTGGCGTTTGCCTATATGTTCATGTGCCTTTGCCTATCAGATCTTGTATTCATTCTTCACTGGAGGGTAGGTAGTGTAAAGATGAGATCTAACCTGGACCCCTTGTGGAGTGATTTGGACTAAGTGTGGCATTTAGCAGCTTGTCTGCACCAGTCCTTGTTGAGTACAAGTGGTAGTTTGTATGTAATTGACCTCCATAGGCCCATAGGGAGTGGCACTGTTAGGAGGTGTGGCCTTGTTGGAGAAGGTGTGTGTGTGTGTGTGTGGGGGGGTTGAGGTCTCCTATGCTCAAGCTACACCCAGTGTGGGACACAATCCCCTTTGGCTGCCTGAGGATATAGAACTCTCAGCTCCTCCAGCACCATGTCTGCCTGCACACCACCATGCTTCCCTCTATGATGTTAATGGACTAAACCTCTGAAACTGTATGTAAGACAACCACAATGAAATGTTTTCCTTTATAAGAGTTGTCATGGTCATGGTGTCTCTTCACAGCAATGGAAACCCTAAGACAATATATAATTTTATTTCCCAAGCTGGATTTCATTATCATATAGACACATAGACTTTTAGGGATGATGGGGAAAGGGTCTTACTCTGTAACCCAGGTTGGCCTTGAAACCATGGAAATCTTCCTGCCCCAGTCTCCCAAATGGTAGGATTAGAGGAGTCTGTTACCACAATAAGGTAAATGCAAATATTTTATATTGTGGATATTTGCGTAATCTATCCAATGAGTAACTCTTTAAGGAAAGAAAGAATGAATGAAAGAAAGAAAGAAAGGGATTTCCTCATGAAAACACAGGAGCCAGTGCCCCCAGGCTCCTTCTGTTTCTGCCACATTTCCTAATGCACACAAGCAGTTCAGAGAGAGGCAGACTTCTCACTAAACTGCCCAACTGGAGAGCATTTTGTATGCAGCCTGTCTTTTTGTTAGCTTTAAATCATTAAAGCTGAAATAAAATCATGTAGATTTATTGACTGCTCTCTATGATGCTTAAGGAGTGGCTCCAACAGAAAAATGTATTATTGTGTTGGGAGATGAAGTTGTGGACCTAAAATAGGAAACAGTTTCTACAGCTGTTAAAACACACAGGGGTGAAGTATCAAAGAGCTGTGTGGATTACAGATGTCCATCACTGTTATCACACAGGCGATTTGCACGGGGAACAGACGACCACACTACATAATGAGTGACCATGGACTACAGGAAAATCATGTAAGGTACTGAGGAGAGGAATCGCACTGTGTGCCGGGGCAGAGGTGCTCCTGCTTTTGTGTTAAGCTACTTGTGAAGCCAACAATGCCAGTTTAGAAGTGAACATAGGAGTACACCTAAATTTAAGTCAAGCAGCGGCAAATGACTGTAATCCATCACTCATGAGGTGGAGACAGGATGGTCAGGAGTTTAAGGTCATTCTTAGATATACAGTGAGTTCAAGTTCAGCCTGGTATATTTAAGACCCTATCTTGAAACAAAGATACACACAAAAGGTATACTCACATTTAAAAATTCCATATTTAGATAGGTGCAAACTATTTCTTAGAGCTCTCTGATGAAGTCTGATAGACATTTTACCGTGTGTGTGTGTGTGTGTGTGTGTGTGTGTGTGTGTGTGTGTGTATGGGGGGGAGTATGTCCCATAGAGTCCATGTGCAAGTCAGAGGACAAGTGCTTGGAGCTGTTTCTGTTTTTTATATGGGTTCTGGGGATAGAACTCAGGCCACAGACTTTCACAGTAAGCACCTTTTTCTGTTGAGCCATCTTGACAACCATCATAGAGATTTTAGTAATATAGGACACAGGTGAGAGTTTCTGTCCCCTTGAAGATTAAGTAAATGAGGAAATCAGGGAAGATCCCAGAGTGCTGTCCTGGAGAGTCCTTCTCCCTGATGTTGAAGACTTAGGAAACCTGGGTTTTTCCAGGCTAGTCCTCATCAGGGACAGAGGGAAAGGTGGCTTACAGTTCCTATGGCCAGCATAAAGAGCAACTGGAAGTCAATGTGGTCTTATTTCTGAGAACTCCACTTGTTTGTTTGTCCACATATTCATGCATCTCTCCATTTCACTCATGTTTATCAGAACCTTATTGCAAACAGACTCTCTGGAGGGCATTACTATAGACAGTTTTATAGCTGCTAAAGCAACATTGCAAATCAGATATCATCTATTCCACCCTAATTCAGAAAGTATTTGCCTATTGATAGGCATAGTCTGTAAGCGAAAGAGCACGGCAAGCTGAAGGGTCTAGTCTTGCCTTCCGCACATTACTTGACAATTCTTCCCTGACAATGAAAAGAAAGGCTTGAATCGTTGACTCGCTCTAGTCCCTCAGGCTTTAGAATACAAAGATCTAATTAGTTTTGATAGCTTCCCAGCTTACAGTTTAGGATTTATGGTTTTGTTTAGTGTCGGACAGTGCTGACTGACTCCTGAAGCTTGAATTTCTGAAAATCAGTGAAAATGGCTTGCTAATTTCCACAAGAAAGTGTCCTTCTGTCTATAAGGCTGTTCACACTCTTACTAAGAAAACTTAGTGAACTAATATTTATTACTTAGGGGGAGAGCAGTTCAATATTTCTGTTCCTGGTTAATTGAGATGTGGTGCTTTGATTTTATGATATTTTATGTAATAATAAATCTGTGACATGCTGCTTGAGAGCATGCATATCACCGATGCTCTGGCTACAGCATAACTATACATCTTTTTCTATCTGAGGCAGTGGATTAAATTGGTGTATAAAGTTTAAACTGCTCCATCAACAAAATTGAACACTTTATATATATATGTGAAATTACCAAAGGCATGAAACAAATATTATCTCAGAGTCATTTTTGAAAGGGAGTAGGCTCTGTGCGTATAGTGAATAATTTCTGTCTGCCTGAGAGATACTGTGGCATCCTGGGAAATGTTCAGAGGAGAAGATAAAATTATTTAGATTTGCAACTTCTTGCCACAGGAGGTGAAAGCCTTTTTATTACTATTATTAATGTGATGGGGATGGTTTCAGTCACACCAAGTCTGTGCAGTACCCCCAGGAACAACCTTCAGATAAATAATTACACTTCTTTTTAATGCCTCCTGTCACTTTCTGTTCTATGCTTTTGAGCAAGAACAGCACTCCCTCCCCACCAGGTGAAAGTTTCCCTAAATGTTTTCAAGAAACTGGTATTTGGTGAGAGTGGTGGTGGTGGTGGCAAGAGTGCCTCTGTCCCACTAAGACACAGGCCTGAGCTGGCCCGGAGAGACTATGCCGGAGGCAAGCGTGCCTTCCTTCAAAGAAAAGCTTCTCACATGTAGAAATGGCAGTATTATTTTCCCAAAGAAAACACCAGCTTCTTGCCTGATATCTTTTCCTTCCTCCTGGGTCTTCTTGTGACAGCAGAGCTCTGGGCTGAATATTCACACGGGCTATAGCTCAGAGCCTCTCCTAAGCCAGAGGCCTGCTGTAATAAGGGTGTGAATATGGCAAGACCTCATGCAGCGGACATTCCTGTGAGGGAGAGAGACTTTAAGGAGGGGAACACATAGGAAATAAGGCAAGGTCAGATGGCAGAGGCTGGGGAGGAGAGGATGGAGTTACCCAAGAAAGGATGGAGGCACCCAGTTTTCTGAGCAGAGTCTGCCTCTGTCTAGCCATCTGCCTAGAGGGATAGTCACAGGCAGTCACAGTGTGCTGTACCCATGTATCCCTCCCCTCAGGAATGACTTTGAGCTTTTGTGGTGCTGACTGCCACTATTGATCCACAGAATACGTATGAATAAAGAATGACTTGTGGCCGGGCGGTGGTGGCGCACACCTTTAATCCCAGTACTTGGGAGGCAGAGGCAGGTGGATCTTTGCGAGTTCGAGGCCAGCCTGGTCTACAAAGTGAGTCCAGGACAGCCAGAGATACACAGAGAAACACTGTCTCAAAAAACCAAAAAAAAAAAAAAAAAAAAAAAGACTTGTGAGCTGCTTAGTCATTTTTTTAAAAAAGGATTTGTTTTATTTATTTGTGTATGTATATGTCTACATGAATATGCAGATGTGCGTGTATTTGTGTATGTATGTGTGCACGTATGTGTTTATATGCATGCATGTGTGTGTGTCTGTATGTGTGTACATGCACATTTGTGCATGTGCAGGCATGTGTGTGTGGATCTGTACACATGTGTGTGTTCATGCACATGTGTGTATATGCATGCATGTGTGTGTGGGAGGGTGATGCACACCTGTGTATGTGTACAGACCAGAAGAGGGCATCGAATCCCTAAGAGCTGGGTTAGAACATTCTCTGTCACCTGGCTTGTAGCACGGGTGCTGTGGTTCATACTGTGGTTCTCCTCACATTCTAGCAAGTGCCTTTAACCACTCAGCGGCCTCTGAAGTCCTGTATTGACATTCTAAAATGGAGAAGGAGACTCTTAAGAATGAAAAATGAA
>CAJQZJ010016404.1:0-13697 GCA_907164525.1 Lophiomys imhausi | reverse complement strand
GTTGCTCTGTAGTACAGCTTGAAATCTGGGATGGTGATACCTCCAGAAGTTTTTTCATTGTACAGGATTGATTTAGCTATTCTGGGCTTTTTGTTGTTCCATATGAAGTTGAGAATAGCATTTTCCACGTCTATAAAGAAATGTGTTGTTATTTTGATAGGAATTGCATTGAATCTATATATTGCTTTTAGTAGGATGTCCATTTTTATTGTGTTGATCCTACCTATCCATGAGCATGGAAGATCTTTCCATCTTCTAAAGGCCTCTTCCATTTCTTTCATCAAGGGCTTGAAGTTCTTGTTTTACAGGTCCTTTACTTACTTGGTTAGAGTTACCCCCAGGTATTTTATGTTGTTTGTGGCTATTGTGAAGGGGATTGTTTTCCTTATTTCTTTCTCAGCTCATTTGTTTGTTGTATAAAGAAGGGCTTCTGATCTTTTTGAATTAATTTTGTATCCAGACATTGCTGAAGGTGCTTATCAGCTGTAAGAGTGCTCTGGTGGAATTTTTGGTGTCGCTTATGTATACTATCATATCATCTGCAAATAGGGATTATTTGACTTCTTCGTTTCAGATGTTTATCCCCTTGATCTCCTTTAGTTGTCTTATTGCTCTAGCAAGAACTTCAAGTACTATATTGAAGAGATATGGTTTATTATGTTTATTATTTCTAGGTATGGTCCTTGTTTGCCTGTTCTTTCCAGAGCTTTTAGCTTGAAGGAGTGTTGGATTTTGTCAAATGCTTTTTCTGCATCTAGAGAGATTATCATGTGTTTTTGTTTTTCTTTCATCTTGTTTATATAGGAATGACCTTGATAGACTTTCCTATGTTGAACCATCCCTGTATTCTTGGGATGAAGCCTACTTGATCATGGTGTATGATCCTTTTGATGTGTTCTTGAATTCGGTTTGCTAGTATTTTATTAAGTATTTTTGCATATATGTTCATGAGGGAGATTGGTCTGAAGTTCTCTTTCTTTGTTGGGTCTTTGTGTGGTTTAGGAATCAGGGTGATTGTGGCCTCATAGAATGAGCTTGGCAATGTTCTTTCAGATTCTATTTTGTGAAAGAGTTTGAAAAGTATTGGTGTTAGCTCCTCTTTGAAGGTCTGGTAGAATTCCCTGCTAAAGCCATCTGGCCCTGGGCTTTTTTTGGTTGGGAGGTTTTTAATGACTGTTTCTATTTCCTTAGGGGTTATAGGGCTGTTTAATCTGTTTATCTGATCTTGATTTAGCATTGGGAGGTAGAATCTATCAAGATTTTTAAAGTAGGATCCAAATATTATCTGGATTTCCTCAATGTCTGTTGTTATTTCCTCAATGTCTGTTGTTATTTCTCCCTTTTCATTTCTAATTTTGTTGATTTGTGCTTTCTCCCTCTGTCTTTTAGTTAATTTGGCTAACAGTCTGTCTATTTTCTTGATTTTCTCGAAGAACCAACTCTTGGTTTCATTGATTCTTTGTATAGTTCTTTTTGTTTCTAAGTTGTTGATTTCAGCCCTAAGTTTGATGATCTCCTTCCTTCTGCTCCTCTTGGGAGTGTTTGCTTCTTTTTTTTTTTTTTCAGTTCACCCAGTTTAGCTGTTAATTCGCTAATATGAGCTGTCAAAATTTTCTTTTTGAAGGCACTTAGTGCTATGAACTTTCCTCGTAACACAGCTTTCATTGTGTCCCATAGGTTTGGGTATGTGTGTCTTCATTTTCGTTGGATTTTAAGAAATCTTTGATTTCCTTCTTTATTTCTTCCCTGACCCACTGGTCCTCTAGTAAGGGGTTGTTCAATTTCCATGTGAGTGTAGACTTTCTGTTGATTCTTTTGCTATTGAAGTCCAGCTTTATTCCATGGTGGTCTGATAAGATACAAGGGGTTATTTCAATTTTCTTGTATCTTTGAGGCTATCTTTGTGTCCAACGATATGGTCGATTTTGGAGAAGGTTCCTTGAGGTGCTGAGAAGAAGGTGTATTCCTTTGTGTTTGGGTGAAACGTTCTGTAGATATCTGTTAGGTCCATTTGTTTCATGATCTCTATTAGACTCATTATTTCTCTGTTTGGCTTCTGTCTTGATTATCTGTCCATAGTTGTGAGTGGGGTGTTGAAGTCTCCCACTATTAAAGTGTTTGGATCGATGTGCGATTTAAGTTTTAGAAGTGTTTCTTTTATAAATGTAGGTGCCTTTGTATTTGGGGCATAGATGTTCAATATTGAGATGACCTCTTGGTGGATATTTCCTTTAATGAGTATGTAATGCCCTTCTCTCTCTTTTTTTATTAACCTCAATTGGAAGTCTATTTTGTTTGATATTAGGGTGGCTACTCCAGCTTGTTTCCTGGGTCCATTTGCTTGGAAAACCTTTTCCCAGCCCTTTACTCTGAGGTAGTGTTTATCCTCAATAGTGAGGTGTGTTTCTTGTATACAGCAAAAAGATGGGTCTTGTTTACAGATCCAATCTGTAAGTCTGTGTCTTTTATTGGCAAGTTGAGTCCATTGATGTTGATGGATATTAGTGACCAGGGGTTGTTATTTCCCAATATTTTGGTATAGCTGGTCGTCTTGTGTTTCTTTTTGTTTTGTTGCTGTGGAGTTTTCTATTTCCTCTGTTTTCTTGGGTGTAGTTGTCTTCTCTGTGTTGGAATTTTCCTTCTAGGATCTTCTGTAGGGTTAGGTTTTTGGGGAGATAATGTTTGATTTTGATTTTGTCATGGAATATCTTGTTTTCTCGTTCTATGTTGATAGAGAATTTTGCTGGGTATAGTAGTCTGGCTGGGCACTTATGTTCTCTCAGGGCTTGTAGGACATCTGTCCAGGCCCTTCTAGCTTTTAAATTTCTGAGGAGAAGTCAGGTGTAATCCTGATGGGTCTGCCATTGTATGTCACTTGACCTTTTTCTCTTACAGCTTTTAATATCCTTTCTTTGTTCTGTACATTTGGAGTTTCCATTATTATGTGGCGAGAGGAGTTTCTTTTCTGATCTAATCTGTTTGGTGTTCTGTAAGCCTCTTGGATTTTTACTGGCATCTCTTTCTTTAGATTTGGGATGTTTTCTTCTATGATTTTGTTGAAGATATTTCCTGGACCATGGAGTCGGGAGTCTTCTCTTTCCTCTATGCCTATAATTCTTAGGTTCCATCTTTTCATTGAGTCCTTGATTTCTTGGAGGTTGTGCATGAGAGATTTTTTAGCTTTCTCATTTTCTTTGGATGTTGTACTGATTTCTTCCATCGAATCTTCCATGCCTGAGATCCTGTCTTCCATTTCTTGCATCCTATTTTTCATACTCACATCCATATTTCCTATTCTCTTCTCTTTATTCTCCATTTCCTCTTTTAAATCTGACTGTGTTTTCTTTGTTGTTTCCATTTCTATTTTCATGTGTTGAATGGTATTGTTCGTTTTGTACATTTCCTTCTCCAGTTTGCTTATTTTTGCCTGGAGATCTTTCATTGCTTTATCCTTTTCCTGTTCAAGCGGGGTCACCTTGGCTTGGAGCTCTTTAATGGTGTTATTCTTTGTTTTGACTTGTAAAATTGTGGCTTCTTTAAATTCCTTCGTAGTTTTAAGTTCTTCTTGAAGGGACTCTATCACTTTCCATAATGTAAAATTGTCATTGTTTTCATGTGTTTCAGTTGAGGTGAGGTGGTTCGGGCTGGGTGGAATAGCGTTGCTTTCTTTTATTGGAGACATTTCGCTCTTGTTTTTTTTTGTCTGGGGCCTCTGGCCATGTGGAATTTTTTTGCCGTCTTCTGGACTTGGGTCCAAAGGGGGCGCTTTGGTATAGGAATAGCGTTGCCTTATTCCACCCCTATAAGGTGAGTCATTCAGCCCTGCTCTCCAGGTGGAGACCTAACTAATCCAGGTGGTGGAGCTCTGTACAAGTAAGTTCTGGCTCCCCACCAGAAGGGCCCGTACTAGTACAAGAGTCCGATATATGACAGTTTCATATATCTCGCAATTTCCCCAGGATTGATTCCTGTAGCGGGTAAATCTGAAGTTCAGCTCCAATAGCCTTGCTGCTCCCGCGGCTTGGAAACTGGCCAGTGATGTCACAGACTGCAATCTCTGGTCTGAAGGTACTTTGCAGAGGAGCTGCGTTCACTTCCAAGGGTCGCAATCTTTTGCCAGATAAATGGATGGTCTGTGTGAGACCTGGGAGTGCCCTGCATGGTGGGGATTATATCTGCGTGGTTTCTGAATCTGCTGGCTGGGTATTAGGTTGGAACTTACCTGGGGTCTCTCCTGTTGTGGGATGGGTGATCCCGATTCCCGGGTCCAGCGGCTTCCTAGCGTGTCCGAGAGTGGGAAAGGATGTCCTGCCCAGGACATCCTGGGTAGGATGTCCCTGTGTAGCTGGGTGAGATTTAGAAGGGGTCGTGCTCTTTGTACAGCATCCTGCAACACTTGCCGCCTTGTGACTGCTGATCCCAAAATCAAAATACGTCTGTGCAGGCTGCCGCCATCTTGGATCTGCAGCATTTTCTTAAATAAAGCATTTATAGAAAGTGTGATTTTGTTGTCATTATAATGCTTTTGGAATATAATGATGCTTATTTTTCACCCAAATAAGAATAATAAAAGCTGAATCATAGATATCCAGAGGCTATCCTCACCACACTTGGTTGTGGTATAAACCCAGGACTGTGTGAATCAAAAGTTGTTTCTTTTTTCCATAATACTATATCTAGAAGGAAACTTCTGACCAAAACAACCTTTGAGTCCATTTATAACAGAGACTTGGAAATGACAAAGAAACACTGTGGAAAATGTATGAGTGGGTTTTCTGTGCAGTTTCCTTCACTTAGCACCCCCATTCAACCCACAGTCTAATGGTGACACAGTTATTCCTTTTACATTTTTGGTTTTCCTAATCATCTAGAACATCCCTGCTTTATTTCCTCTTACTCTTTGTTATACCACTCTCTTCCTCTCTCCAAGAAGAACAAAGAGGTAGAAGGGATTTTTTTTAAAGGCACTATAATCTCCATTTTGTTATGTGCTTGTTTATCAGTAGAACAAAGTCCCCTAGCTCTTTACTTCTAATCAGAAGGAAGCAATTTCCTTTTGCACCTGACTGACTCTCCCACTTGGTGCTTACAGCTGACTGCTTCCCAACATTCCTCCAGGTGCACAGTTGAAGCTTTTAGTTGGAATTGAAGTTCACTCTTTAAACACTTCACCACAGATTCTTCAAGTTATTTTTATATCCTTCACGTTCAGGTGCATGAAATTTGGACAATAAGTTTAAGTATGCATTGATAACTTTCTAATTAAATGAGATATGGTAGATTCAGAAAGGCAAATATTGAACATTTTCATTTTTGTGCAGGTCATATAGAATTGTGTACACAAATATGATCAGAAAACAGAAGGAATGCATGGGATCAATGACAAGGGAGCTTGGTAGAAGAAAAACATGAGCAAATACAATAATAATCATCTATGGAAATGAACAAGTTATATTGGATTCACTTACTAAAATTTTGAAAATACCAAAATAATCTATATATGCTAACAAAATGTAATTTTAAGATTTATCCTATATCTGTTTGAGAATATATTAAGTACATGCTAATGTAAGCATAAAACTCATGATCACTACTTTTACCATTTACTGTGCACTTGTGACTTTTTAAATCCTATATACAAAGTAACTACTGTTTCATTTGATAGTATTTTTTCTCCTCTGTCTCTCTGTCTCTCTCTCTTTCTCTCTCTTTTGCTCTCTGTATCTGTCTCTCTAGTAATATATATGAGCATATGTACATTTATATTCACATACATATATGAGGTTTGATATCATTGGGATCCACATATGTCATTTTATTTCAACAGATCATTGTGTATTTAATATTGTCAATATATAATAAATAGGCAAATAAAATTTCAAAATTATACAACCTGGACAAGGTAAAACTAGTATAAATATTTCTAAATTGGTTTAAGAACAATTGAATATCTGATTCGAGTGAACTTAAACTGCCCCAAATATCTAATATGAATATTTAAAACAATATTTCTTTACTGTGCATGTGAGTATACAGAATAAAACTTGTGTAGGTTAGTTCTTTCCATCATATGGGTCACAAGACTGAACTCAGGTTGTCATGCTTGCTGCCAGGTGCCCTAAAATGTGTACCCTAACAGTGATTCCCAAAATATTTATATTTAGATGCATTTATTAACCAAAAAATTATGGCATCTATACACAAAAGTATCTCTAATGCATAAAGCAGTAACAAGTTCCAAGTCATGGAAATAAAATCAAAGATAAAAGACTTGTGAGACATTATATTTTATACTCAATGGTAATGACTTAAAAATATTTTATAGACCTAATTGTTATCCAATTGATTTTTCGTGTATCTCAATTTGTACATTACACTCAAATATAATCACTCTTCCCAAATTGATGCAGACACAGGAGAGGGACTTTGGAAGGTACAACTCAGTAGTGATGGAAACATTTTGATAAACAGAGAATTTGATGCTGAGACTATATGTCTTTGAACTTCAGTTGCTAAATCCAGTCAGCACCACAGATCACCTTGTCAGGGCTCTGACAGTAAAGCTGATAGGAAAAGTGATCTCCAACTGTTTCTGTAATTTATAGTATAAGAAATCTGCAGCCACCTGTCTAACTAAGGCAACCATGCAGGGCTTATTAGTCCCCAAGCACTTTTGTCACCCATTTTATTAAGGCACTCATACCAATCAGTATTTTTGTAAAATCTAAGCTGCTTTAATAACTTGTTTTTCCTTTTCCTGGTTGAGAGTAAGATATATTTTGTCTAAATCTGTTATGGAAGTAAATAAATGACTAGTAGTAAAACAGAATCACTAAAACCCAAAGCTAATTCATCCAGTTTGCCTAATACTCAATTTTTAAAGACCCTCTACAAATATAAGTTTCTTGAATACTCTGTAGAACATTTCTATCAACTAAGGAATACTATTATGAGTGTTGCTAATAATGAAATACCTTGGTTGTGACGTGCTTTTCTTCACATCCCACAATAATTATGTGATTCCTTTGCCCTTGATGAACCCCTCAGTGTCTTGCCAGTTACCATCTGTGGCAGATGAGAAAAACCAAACAAATCATGTCCCATATTTAGGCATCAGGAAATAGTCCTGATTATACCAATTATACCAAGGAAAGTTGTCTGAGAAAATAAAACCTGATTGAATGTAACTTCTCAGAATAAAGTGACTAGAATATAGTAACAACTATAAAGTATTTCCTTTTTTTCTCTGACCTTTGTTTTATTACTCATTCTTTACTGAATATGTAGTAACTCTCAAGGGGGACTTAATAGGAACTAGATAAGTCTATCTCATTCACGTACTAGTAGGTGATAAGCTAATTAGTTATCAGGTAAATTTAATATACCTTTATTCTCAAAAGATTCTCAGTCTTTCTAGTTACAAGTCTTAGATTTCAGATAGGGGAGATATATTTCTTAAGAACATATACTTTATTTTCTTATTACAGGTTACTTCTTTCTGTTTGTTGTGTTGTATCTGGTTGACATTTTAAAACAATTGTTATATAAAGGAAACACTATAAGTGATAACATTTGAAAAAAATATTTTGTAATGGAAACACTATAGATAAGATATGCTGAATTTATCACCTAGGAAATACAGTATAAATACATTTTGATGTATCTGATTTACTGTACATAACTTTTCTGTTCACTTAAAGCATCCTGTACTTACATACACACAACTTGAATTATTTAAAATGTTCATGGTAAGACTGGGTAGAATAATGGTGGCAAGAGTATCATACTTCTTTTAAGAAGGAAGCTTCAATTCACATATTTAAAGCTGGAAGGAGTAGTTTCCATTTAATATGATAGCTAGAATATATATATTATTACATATAATAGTGTTTATATGTATGACACACATTGGAATAAAGATTGCAAAATAGGGGAAATATATATGCATGCATGCATTTCTATAGAAATTTAATTTTTTCTAAATAAACATATTTTGTTACGAGTCTTATGGTTGAGTTAGCTGAAGTCAATGGACTAAAAATTGTTGTTTATGCCGGGTGTAATGCCTATTTAGTGTTAGAGAAGTAAACCAAGTGAAAAGAAATATAACATAAAAAGCCTGCATGCTGAATGACTGATTGATTGAGATTTGTAGGTAGACAGTTCATGTAACCTTGGTTTCTTCATCTATAAAGTGATATAAATTATTCTTGTCTATAAAAAAATGTGCTGAATATCAAGTCGTTTTACTGATGTAGACTACTTGGAGATCTTTACATTAAAAGGCTTTAGAAATTTCTAATTTCTAATTAATAATAAATCAAGATCTTCTAGCAGAGAAAAAAAATCAATTTATCTTATATAGCAGTGAGAAGGCAGAATTTAGACCAATTTAAAGTTCTTCTAGAAGTGAGGGTTTTTATTATTTTTAACAGATTACTTTTAAGAGTTCAAATTTCTGGCATTCACTTCCAAATGAAATATAATAATAACATAATAACTGCCATGCCAAAAATGTTTTAATAAGCATGCATTGAAAATAGAACAAGAAAGTGTTTTAAAACTGCTATAAAACCATACTTATTCAGTCTCAGAAAATTAGAAACCACATTAATAGGAAGGAATAGGAATGGTTGAAAGTATTTCAATGTTTTAATTAATTACCAGTTAATTCCTGTGGGTCCTTCAAAATACTACCTACCTTAACTTTTTAATATTTCATATGTTTTTTTGCCTAATTTAACTATGTCAAGCTGAAGTTGGAGGAAACTAAGGTTTATCTAATATACCTAGTAGTTCAAGGATCTGTATTACAGGACAAGGCTAAAAGTGTAAACCAGGGTGTGCATGTTTTGTATATTGATATCTATCTAGGCAATTTTGCATTGTTGAGAATTATGGGTGTTGACTGCGATGTCTTTATTGCTACAAATTCTTTTTGTTATTGTACCTGAATGTATTTAACCCAAATCCATGTTTGTGATATGGAATTAGAATTATATTTGTAGATAAAACAAAGATTTCTTCCATACAATGGTGTGGATAGAAACAACAAAACAAAAATAATAAAACAGTGCATTGAGCATATTCTGAATAACAAAACTATTGCTAAGATTTAATAAAATATAGTAATAAAATCAGAATTTCTGGAGTAGCACTATACTCTTAAGGGCATTTGGAAAGCATAAAACTCACTGTTAAAAGTGAAAGGTATTTTGGTTGTGAGCCTAGCCTTTAACGGCTGAGCCATCTCTCCAGCCCTAAATCTACTAGAAGAAAAAGTGGGAGAAACCCTCGAACTCATTGGCACAGGTGACAACTTCCTGAACAGAACACCAACAGCTCAGGACCTGAGATCAACAATCAATAAATGGGACCTCATGAAACTGAAAAGCTTCTGTAAGGCAAAAGACACTGTCATTTGAACAAAACGGCAACCAACAGACTGGGAGAAAATCTTCACCAACCCCCCACATCTGATAGAGGGCTAATATCCAAAATCTACAAAGAACACAAGAAATTAAATGCCAAGAAACCAAATAATCCAATCAAAAAATGGGAGATGGAGCTAAATAGAGAATTCACAAAGTAGGAATCCCTAATGGCCGAGAGACACCAGAAGAAATGCTCAACATCCTTAATCATCAGAGAAATGCAACTCAAGATAACTTTGAGATTCCATCTCACACCTGTCAGAATGGCTAAGATAAAGAGCTCAAATGACAGCACATGCTGGCGAGGGTGTGGAGAAAGGGGAACCTTACTTCATTACTGGTGTGTGTGCAGGCTTGTGCAACCACTATGGAGGTCAGTATGGCGATATCTTAGAAATCTTGGAATAGCTTTGCCTCAGGACCCAGCCATACCACTTCTGGGTATACTCCCAAATGACTCCTCAAGGAATCATAGGGAAGTCTCCTCATCTATGTTCATAGCAGCCTCATTTGTAATAGCTAGAAATTGGAAACAACCCAGATGTCCCTCAACTGAAGAATGGATTAAAAAACTGTGGTACATCTATACAATGGAATATTACTCAGCTATCAGAAACAATGAAATTATGCAATTTTCAACCAAATGGATGGAACTGGAGAAGCTCATCCTGAGTGAGCTAACCCAGACTCAGAAGGATGCACATGGCATCTATTCACTTATAGTAGGATTTTAGCTATATAGTACAGGAGATCTGTACTACAACCAACACACCAGAAAGAATATGGACATAGACTTTTTTCTTTTTCCTTTCTTTTTTTTGTTGTTGTTCTTTGTTTTTGTGGGTTTGTGTGGTTGTTGGTCTTTTTTTAGTTTTCCCTTCCTAGCAAGGTGATACCTTTCACTGCCTCGTAGGCCCCCAGTGTATGAAGAGGCTCTTGGCCCTCATATGACTCCTGAACTGTGGCAAGGGACTGTTATGTAGGGACACTCCACCCCAGAGGAACAAGAGGGAAGGATTAGGGGGTAGAGGATGGGAGGGTGGGGCTGGGAAATGGGGAAAGAGGACAATATAATAGAGATGTAACCTGAAGCAACAAACAAATAAATTTATTAATTAAAAAAAAGCAGGTAACAATTTTAAAACACTGTAAATAAAATAAAGGTTACAGCCATTCAACCTGGTTTTATAAACTTCCAAGAGTCGAAAAAACTTAGAGCTAAGGTAAAATACATGAAATGTGTGGTGTTAGCCCATGCCTTTAACTTCAGCAGAGGCGGGAGGAGCACTATAGAGTTAGTTGTCTTATAAATTCTAGAGTTACATGGAACAGGGTGGTGAGGGTGCACACCCTTAATCCCAGCATTCAAGAAGAGTACACCCTTAATCCCAACACACTAGAGACAGAAACAGCCAGATCTCATCGCTCAAGGTCAGCCTGATACAAAACAATCTCTACATAGAGATAAACTTCGATCCAGGAGTGATGGAGCACATCTTTAATCCCTTCAGATGGGAACCACAGGTCTTTTATCCTAATAATTAGAATGCAGAGACAGACACATAGGATTTGGAAGGACTTAAGTTTAAAAGCTACTTACAAAAGTCCTACTCAATACAAACAAATTGTCCTTTGAGATCTCAAAATATATACACTAAAGCTTGTTTAGCTCCAAAATATCAAAATAATTTCTTCTTTAATCCAGATAGAAAGATAATACTTTATATATTGTCAAAAAACCAAATTTGCTTCAGGAGAAATATTACCTGACCCCCCACCCTCCAAAAAAATGGTAATTGTCCCAGGGTTAAGATTAGGGCAGGGTTCTGTTCTTATCTTTCCAAATTTAAAGCATTCATTGAAGGAATCCAGGGACAACTGGACAAAGGAAACCTCAATAGAAAACAGAATCACACACCAAAGAAGACAAGTGGCCCAGATGATTCAGCCTTGCAGACTCCCTCAATAGCTGTTTCCAACAAAACTCTACAACCACAACAACTCAAAATCGCTAAGATCGTTCAGCTCCACACACTGCCCCAGCCAGAACTTCAGTAAAGCCTGGAAGATCAGCTTCTGTCTACAAACTTCTTAGGACATCTTAACAGCTGAGCACAAAAGGACTGAACATAAAAGGATTGTACTAACATTTTTAACCATTTTTCCATTATGGTTCGGGCCCCAAACAGGTTTACATTGACCCAAATCAGCAGGAAGTCATTTTAAGAGAGCGACGTCCCATGTCCAGAGGGTGAGGAGGGTGTTTCTCCCCACCCCCTTTTGGTTATTTGATGGATAACAGAAAACTTTGTTATTTAGGGGAAGAGACTACAAGCTGTTATATGGTCTTGTTAAATGGGTTTTGGAGGTTAGACCCATGGACTTCCTTCTTTTTATTTTCTGTATCCTTCTTTCTCTCCTATGTAGGAGTTTACAGACTTGAGAAAAATGGGACATAGACATAATATGGGAAGGACCAAGAAGAAGGGACAGATTATTGAATATGCCCTTATACCTTTGTATATTGATAAAAAAATACCACCTAAAGTGGCATTGACCATTGTATATTGTGCAAAATTAAGATTGTATTGGACTTCATCGGTATTGATCTTTGTATATTGATACAAAATTAAGATTATAGTTGGCCACAATGGTATTGACCCTTGTATAATGACGTAATATTAAGATTGTATTGGGCTACATAGGCATTGATCTTTGTATATTGATAAAAAATTAAGAGTATATTTGGCCACATTGGAATTGATCTTTGTATATTGATACAAAATTAAAGGTAACACTTCTTAAAGGTATTATACCTAGTATACTTAAAAATGAAATGTGAAGCTCTGGCCTCTTGATACCAACCGTCTTAAACAGTTTAGGATAGTTAAGAAATACAAACTCCTAGTCATGCAAGCGTGACATTTTGTTAGCTACTATGACAGTCTATCACAGATATTCTCTAAGCTACTCAGAAATCAAGTTGTTAAGAGAAAAGCAACATTTGCTTATCTAAATATAAGAGATAGATAGGGCATCTTCAAACCCCAAGAGATCTGCAGAATATGGCATTCAAAAATGTTTTCTTAAATTAAGATTTTTTTTGATATCGAGACATATCAGCTCCTGACAGCACGCCCTATTCTACTCCAAGTAGAAGATGAGCATTGAAGAATCTCCAGTGTGAGATGGTTGAATTAATGGCAAGCCTATCTCTTGGCATGAAAAAACCCTTGCTTCAACTGTAGACAGACTGCTGTCCAAAAAGGACAAAACTTGGTAGCAGGGAAGTGAACAGCCTAGCTCTTCCAAGACAGGGTAGGTAAGTCCTTCATAATTCCTGCTCTACAATCAATGTCTGTCAGAGAAATGGGACCAAAAGGCTGAAGATTGATGCTGTAACGTACGGAGAGAAATCAGGAACTGTCCAGGCAGCCACTGATATGTCATTTCTTAGTGTTGGATGATGCAGGCCCTGCACTTCCTACATAATCAGATATATTTATCCCTCTCAGGTCTCTGAGGTGGTTGAAGAATAGATAGCTAGAGTCTCATAGTTAAATTTTGAGTTGTTTAGGAATCAAGAGGGTCTTCTGGATCTAAGAAGATGTTTTAAAATTGTGATGTAAGTTAGTATGAAAGCTGATTCAGTTATAGAACTTTAAATTCATGGAGATAGTTAGATGGTAGAATGTTAAAGTCAGGGGCCAAATATGTATGAAGTGGACATTAGGAATGTATGCTGAGCCATTTAACTTTCATAAATGTGGCGTATTTATTTCTATTGTTTTGTATAGTATTTACTGCTATAAGAGAAGGAACCATTTGTTGGACTGAAAGGGGGAGCTGTTGGGGGGAAGAGGGTGGAAGGGTGAGACAGGAAGGGGGAGTAGGGAAGGGATTGTGACTGAGATGTAACTTGAAGAAATAAAAAAATAAAGTATATAAAAAAAGTGAAAGGTAGTTTAATTCTTTAAAAATTATATTTACACAATGAATACTACTCAGCTATCAGAAACAAGGAAATCATGCAATTTGCAGCAAATTGGATGAAACTAGAAAAGCTCATCCTGAGTGAGCTATCCCAGACCCAGCAAGATGCACATGGCAAATATTCACTTATCACTGGACTTTAGTCATACAGTACAGGATAACTATCCTACAACCAAAAGAATGAAAGAAAGAAGGTCTTTTTTAATAATTTATTTTTAATTTCTTAAAGTTACATCTCAGTCACAATCTCCTCCCTACTCCCCTTCCAGT
>CAJQZJ010016401.1:0-10006 GCA_907164525.1 Lophiomys imhausi | reverse complement strand
CTTTTTTTTTTAGATTATTTTTCTTTTTATTTTATGTATATGAATGTTTGCCTACATGTGTGTCTATGCACCAGATGCATGCAGTGCCCATGGAGGCCAGAAAATGATGTCATTTCTCCTGAAACTGGAGTTGCAGATGGCTATGCACTGCCCTTTGGGTCACGCTAATTTAACCAGGTCACCTTCCCCAGAAATGGCCTCTTCTTCTCAGTATCTAAGTAGACATGAAGTAGCCTGGCTGCTAGTCCTAGTATAATTTAGAAACCATACTCTCCAGCTCCAGCGTGGTCCCCAGAGAAGACACCTTTAGACTTCTGCGCGGGTTTTGGAGGAGGACCTCTGTGCTGAACTAACTAGTCCTGTGTGGGCATTCAGAGGTATCACTCATATTTTCAGGTTGTTGGCTGGGAATTGCCTGCTCTCCTACCTCCTCCATCCTTGCCCAGCTGGCTTCAATTTCTTGGGGGCTCTAAAGCCTTTAAGTTTTCTCTCATACTTTTTCTTTGTCTTCATGGGCTTGTATGTTTTTTTTCTGTTTGTTTGTTTCTTTAAGGTTTTTATTGACACAGGCTTTCTCTGTGTAATAGCTCTGGCTGTTCTGGAACTCACTCCATAGACCAGGCTGGCCTTGAATTCACAGAGATCTGCTTGCCTCTGCCTTCCAAGTGCTGGGATTAAAGGCATGTACTATCATGCCTGGCCAGGCTTATATGCTTTAAAATGACTCTCTTTGGTTTAGTTTTTAGCAAGAAGTATAAATGAAGACTGAAACTGCAACTTAGTTAGTAAAGATATTTATTAATAACTATAAACTGTTATATTAGGCCAGTGTAGCAGTCGCGACTGCTTGGCAGAGGCCCAGCCACAAACCTGTAGGCCTTAGCTGGAGGCCTTAAACCTGCAGCAGCCTTTCGCACCTTAAACTGAAACTCTGTTAACAAAAACATTTATTAATAAATATAAACTGTTATGTTAGGCCAACGGAGCAGCCAGCAGTGGCCCAGCAGGAAGCCTGTAGGCCTGGCAGGCCTGACTTGCCTTGGCTGGAGGCCTGACTTGTTCTGGGGATAAGGCCTGGGACTAAAGATGACCTTTTCCCAATAATTAAACACATCAGGACCTTTTAATGTTTCAACACTTAGGTCTTAGGTGGGGAGACTCTCAACTAGCTAATCTACATTAACCCGACCACCTAATCCCAACCAGCCATGTGGCTTGCTGTGCCTTCAGAGCTCACCCCAGACATCTTGCTTGCTTCTGAGTCCTGGTGTGGGGGAGCTTCCTCTATCTCTTCCCAGGGTTCCTTAGTTAGTCCCAGGAAGTTTCTCCTTCCTATTCTCTCTCTGCCTAGCTGAATGGCCATTAGCAACTTTTATTATCCAATTAGAGAGTGCCTCAGAAAGGGTGGTACACGACCTTCCTCCAACAGAAGACTTTAAAAAATTTGCACTGGGTTTCGAATGTCACAGATTGCTTTTTCCATTTATAAAACTTCTATTTCATTCCAGTGTTCTTTGTTCTATGGTGTATACATATATATATTTACCATAAAAAGGTGTTATTGGTACCTTTTTTCTTTCCACTGATTTACATATACTTATAATCTTTCAAGTTTCTGTATGATTTCTAAGACTTGCAGTGGATGGAAAATCAAGGGCTACTAAATTCTCTTGTGTGTTGTGCCTCCTGTTGTATTCTAGCATTTGAATTCTTTTGTCTTGTGTAGTGTGGTTGTTAGTAGGAGTGGACCCCAGCTACATCTCTGTGAGTAGACTTTGCCTTTGCTTCTGCTTGGTCAGAATCTGCCTTTCCCTATGGTCTGTCCTATTTCTGATCCTCTGTATATGTGTGTTTCTCCTAGTTGCTTAGTTAGCTTCTGTGTATCTCTCAGATGTCTATTGAGAAGTGGGTTGCCCTTTTACAGTCTCCTATTGTCTGTATGCCTCCCGAACTCGTGCTTCTTCCATTGTAGTATCTATCATCCTTTAGCGTAGACATTTGCTTATTTGTCTCTTTTCCGTATGAAGACTAAATCTTTGGAGGCAGGATTAGCGATACCTTGTTCACTGCTAAATAGCTACCAAAGTAGGTGTCAGTAAATATTTTCTAAGTGGTCATCACACTTATGTCTTGTTGTAAGTTTTGTACAAATGGATTGCAGATTGGTTGGAGAGCATTCTGTTTTGTTCACTTTAGTTATAGTCCAGGGCCTCCTTCATAGATCATAGGCAGGGATGCTTTGTAAATATAACTTGTGAGGGCACAGACGATACACAGGCTCCCTTTAGAACTGTCAGAAGGCTGACATACAAATTGTAAGATCTGTTAATAATTGGCTTTTATTTGTGATTTTAGAGTGGGACAACACCTTGTTCTGTAAAAGAAAACAATGGCTCTGTTGAGCTAACCTGAGCAGCTTACCATGAAGGTGGTTGGTGTAAGAGAGCAGAAGTAGGTAACAAAAAGTGGATCCATCAGTAATTTTAAAATGGCTCCCCTGGAGTGATGATGTAGTTCAGTGGTAAAGTTTCTCTCCATCATGTGCAAGGACCTGGGTTCAATTCCCAGCACACAAAAGGACAACAAAGATGGTATGTTCTTTGTAGGCTCCCTTACCATGCTGACGTGGGCAGCTGGAATTCCACAGAATTTTTTTTTAATTTTAATATGTTTAAAGATTCTATTTGGTTACAACAAACATGAGTGACTTCATTCTGGTTTAGTTCTATCTCCTGGAGTCCTGAGTAGAAGCCATCCAAAGCAGTGGCCTTCAGGGAACCATGTCCAGCAGAGCCTGATTAGGGCTCCTCCCTTTCCCTCTTTCCTTATATGGTTTATAAATTGATCACGTGAATGAAGCCATAACATAGCGAAGGGATGTTTGGCATCCCATGTATGGTGCTTTCTTGCTTATCCTTTAAGTAAGATACCTTCCATCAGGGGAATGCCTCAGTCCCATGTTTCATTGAAGAGTTGTGGCAGTGAAACATCTGTGACAATCTGCTGATGTGTTTGAAATGTTCTCCTTACAGGTGCAAGAAATGACAGGTTATATTGAGAGTGTAAAGATTACATATCAAATAATTAAGCTCAAATAATATGCAGTGCTTTTGACCAATTTTCTTGTAGCTATCCTCAAATTGTCCTCAAGAGGATACTGTTTAGAAGTTTTTTGCTTGTTTGTTTGTTTTTCGAGACAGTGTTTGTGTGTGTAACAGAGCCCTGGCTGTCCTGGACTTGCTTTGTAGACCAGGCTGGCCTTGAACTCACAGAGATCCTTTTGCCTCTGCCTCCTGAGTGCTGGGATTAAAGGAGTGTGCCACTATACCCAGAATTTAGAAATTTTTCTAATAGCTAGGTTAATAAGTAACTCCTGTTTCCAGGAGTATCTTATGATAAGATTAGAATAAAGCATAGTTGTACTAACTAGTATAAAATGGTGAGGAAATATTATACTTTATCCATTATATTCAACTCATAAATAAAACTAATGATAAAATAATATTCAATTCAGAAATAATAGTTTATTGTTTACTACATGCTAGCCGTTTTTCTAGAGATGTTATATACATGGCAACTAATTTAAATCTAAAGAAATGTTGACTTAACATTAATAAATTGTCATAAGTAAGCTATTACGTGAAGCTCAGGAGAGTATAGAGTCTGTTCAAAATGAGATATAATTTAAATTCATCCACAGTTTGTAAGGCCAACTATTGCCACAGTTCTTTGTTTTTGAGCAAACTTTACTCTTCAGTTTTTGGCAATACCTATTAAAGGCAGATTAATTAATTAATTCAAGGCAGTTCTCCCAATGAAGAAAAGACAAAAAGGGTGAATTAAATATAAACCAACTAAAAGGCTTCAAAAAGACTTCTGTTTATCTGTGTATCAATATCTAAGTTTATATCCATATCTCTATTATCTGTCTAGCTAGGGGTTTATTAGAAGGTATTGCTGACTCATGTGGCTATGAGAGTCAGGGAACATTATAATCTACCTACAGTCTGAAGAACCAGAAAATCCAGTGATATATTTAGAAGTTGTAAGAGCTGGTGGGCTCCTGGTATCAATTATAGTCCTGTATCTCAAGGCCGGAGAATGAGGATAGGAGTGGACAGAGGATAGAGTGGAGGATAGGAGATCCAGAGCCAGCTCAAACTTCTCCACCTTTTTGTTCTAATCAGGCCCTGGGGGATTGAATGTTGTCCACCCTTACTGTAGAAAACATCTGCTTTATCCAGTCCACCAATTCAAATGCTAATCCCCTCTGCAAATACCTCAGGTACACCAAGGCCTAATGCTTATCTTGTTATCAGGGTATCCAATGAATGGCCCAGTGAAGCTGTAAAATTAGGCCCCTAGGTGTGGAACTGTAGGTGTGGAACTTGGATAGGGTGTTTAGGGTCTCAGGAGCCTGGGAGAACCAAACAAAAATCTTTTGTAGAGAATGAAAAGTGAAATCTGGTGTGCAGGAATAATGTTTGACTCCTAAAGACATGTGTCTGGCACAGCCCGTGTGCCTGGTGAAAAGACAGACTTTAGACCCAGGCCCCCATCCTGAGCTGAGCAGAAGTTTGTAAAATTCCAATGCCCTGACCTGCAGCAATCGATCTTATAACCGCGTTGTCCCCTGCTGCTGTTGCTACGAAATGACTAACACAACCTCCCAGCCCCAGGGTCTCCTTGAAGTCTCCTTGAGCAAACAACCGGAATAGCCAGAGCCAAAGTTCCAAATTCTCAAGCAAAACCCCTTCCCCAGAAATGCACACCAATGACTAAGCTGTCCTCCCCAAAAACGTATATAACCCAAAGCTTTGCAAAGTTTGTCGTCGCCTCTCCCCTGGGTGTAGGCCACCCACACATGTTGGCCACTCCTGTTGGAACAATAAATTCCT
The DNA here is from genome assembly GCA_907164525.1 of Lophiomys imhausi. Lineage (NCBI taxonomy): Eukaryota > Metazoa > Chordata > Mammalia > Rodentia > Muridae > Lophiomys > Lophiomys imhausi. Next base: position 5,108 of record CAJQZJ010016401.1, on the reverse strand, counting down.
CTTGCTATTTGCATCGATTTGATGTCTGTTTCTCATTGAGGGTCATCAGGAAAATGGGGCGATAGACCCTCTGGGAGTTGAGCCTTACAAGAATAATAGTAGCATTCACATTTTAAGTATTTCTACAAAACCTTTCAAATGTGACCAGAGATGAGTAGGCATGTGAATAAACAAAACAAAAATGGGTGTGGGGTGTGAAAATCAACAGAGCTGTGTAGCATGTATTCTTTCAGTGATCCAGAAAAAGAAAGATGAGAGAAATAGAGTGTAAAGAGCCTGTAAGCAGCTCAGCCGCAGCCCAGCTGCGGCCCAGCTGTAGGAAATAGATAAGGAAGTAAGTGCCGCACATATGCGGGTGATGATATGCTAAAATATGCTAATTAGAATAAAAGGAAAGTATAAGAAGCCAGAGCAGACAAACAGTCAGCCGCGATCAGTCTTAGCACTGATGTCCTGCCTCTGCCCTCAGGCCTTGTACTGATATCCTTGCCCTACCTTCAGGCTTTGCACTGACCTCAGGCTTTGCACTGATGACAAGAAGAGCAAGGACGTCGGACAGGTCGTATAAGTTGTGTGCCTTGGGTATGAAGTAGAAATGTGGTGGATGTATATGATAGCTTTAGTGATATTAGGAATACTGTATATTAAGTGCTTGTGTGTGCTGGATTATGTTCCTGATGTAGTACCAACTATAGAAGTGATAATAGAACAATAAATATAAATATATTTAGTATAAAATCAGCTCGTCTGTATTTTCCATTTGGTCTTAGTGGGTGGCGAGTGCCGTCACCTGACCACACGACTCCCTTCATAAAAGAGAAGGAGGTGTCGAGATTTGGATACCTTAACCGCGCTCTCGACATAGAGTTAAGCAATGATTGAAGATATAATGTCTGAAAACATTTCAGAATTGATGGAAAACATTGACCTTCATATTTGAGAAGCTCAAAGAATTCTAATCAGGATAAGTAACAAGAAATTTGCATCTAGACTATGTAACAGTGAACGTGCAGGTAATAATAATAAATAATTATTATTTATTATAATAATAGATAAAGTGAAGATAAGAAAAATCTGCCATAGAAAAGTGTTGGAATATACGTTATCTTCACTGAGGGGCAGTTTCATAACTGACTTCTCAGTGACAACAGTGGAAGGGCAGAGGGAGGAACAAAGATGCTAACATACTGAAAAAACTTCAGGATTTCCTGCCAGTGTGCTTTGAGGAAGTAAAAAGTATAGGCATGTCAAATGCTAAACATGTGGGTCAATGAGCATTGACTGTGTTAGTGAATAGGTACATTTTGTTAAACTTAAAGGTATATATTTTAAAACATATGTGATAGTAATAATTAGCATTCTAGTTCAAGAGTTTAAGGGATTAAATGAGTTAAAATGCATGAATTCTTTCAAGAGGGTAAAAATGTGGATTAATATGAAGCTTCTACAAGTCAAAGATATATGTTGAATGACCAGGGGAAGAATTTACACACTAATTTATAGTACAAATGAAATAATAAGCTTCTTATTCTTTGTAGAAGATATAAACATCGTCAGCAGAGCTAACTCTCTTGTACATTCTTAGTCCTACTGTTGTATTTAAGGAATTAATGAGCAAGAGGCAAATTAATATATCTGCTTTCTGTTTGCAGACATTATTAAAAGGAAATGCATTCCTTCTTGCTAACTTTATACATGTTCTAAGTGTGTCCCACTAGATTTAAATCATTTCCATACCCTGCGAGAAAGGCTTCAGTTTCTTTGTCTAGAGTCTAGTGTGCTAGGGGAGTGTGTCTCTCCCATTTCTATCTTCTGTTGTTAGAAATCCAAGATTTTTCTACTGACACTTTTCTCCCCATCTCTAAAAATTTATACTTAACCTAAGATCAAAGTTTGAAGGTGTAAGGCTGTAAAAATTAATGAATACATGGCCTTCTCCTCTGTGGTGAGACCCTGACCTCACTCCTTCTGGAAACCTTCCACAGAAGGTTTTCTGTTGCCTTGCCTGCTAAAAAAAGGCTACTCCTTGGTGCACCCACCTTTTTTGTAGCTGCTTGTGTATTTACAGGGCCAGAGAACCGTTTTATGGGGTTCATTCCTCTACAGGGGAGTCGAACCCTGGCGCGTCAGTTTAATAAACCTCTTGTCTATTACAGCGAATTGGGGGCATTGGTGGTCTTTGGGCATCAGGATTCGGTGAGCCCCTCTCGGGTTCAACAAAGGCATACAAACAAAAATAGGGAATTTTTCTTTCTGATTAAATTAATAATAATAATACTTATTATTATTAATGTACATGATGTTAATCATGGACATATTAATTAACGTCTGTGATGTCTATATGTAGGTGTATGTTCCATGGTGTGCATGTGGAGGTCAAAGGACAACTTTGTGTAGTTAGCCCTCTTCTTCCCCTTTTATATGGGTTCTGAAAACAGACTGAGAATGTCTGGGGTACTCAGCAAACATTTTACCTGCTGAGCTCTCTCACTGAGCTATCTCAAGTGTTTATACTCTTGAATATATTTTTTGAAGTATTTATAATGAAATCAGTGTTCTCTCTGCAGGTATCAGTAAGATTCCTTCTATACTACAGAATCAAGTCTCAGATGCTGATTCTGACCCTTTAATCTGATGTACTAAAATGTTAGTAATTCATATTTAGCCTAATTATCTACTGATACACACTTTCTACCAATTTACAGTAAAATTGACCTTGCATAGTTTTTTAGTTGGATTGGGGTGGGAGGAGTTGTCAAGTAACGTAGGTTGCCTCATATTTGTTGTGTAGTCAAAGATGACCTTGAAATTCTGATCCTTCTGCCTCCACCTCCTGAGTGTTGGGGTTATAAGGAAGTACCACCATGCCCAATCTATGCAATGCTGGGGATGAACCCAGGGCTTATGCATTCCAGGCAAGCACCTAGTGAATTGAACCATGTCTCTACCCTGTGGTTTTGTGTTAGTGAATAGGTACATTTTGTTAAACTTAAAGGTATATATTACTTTGATCCAGTTCTTTTTTAATCTTTTTTTGTAAATTAATAATTTTTAAATGTTTATTTATTACTTCAAGTTACAGCTCCATCACAGTGCCCTCTTTCTACCCCTCCTGGTCCCATCCTCCTACTCTCTCCCCCCTTTCCCTCCTATCCTACTCCTCCAGAGTGGGGTATCCCTACATATCACCCCCCCCCATTCAGAATTCATATGAGGGCTAAGAGCTTCCTCATGCACTGGGGGCCTACATGGCAGCACCAATAGAGCAAAGTGTCCCACTAACTGGTAACAAACTATGATCCTGTTCTTTTTGGTATGTTGGTTGTAGGAAAAGATCTTTACCAACTCCACATCCAACAGAGGGCTAATATCCATAATTTACAAAGAATCACAAAATTAAATACCAAGAAAACAAATAATCCAATCAAAAAATGGGGAACAGAGCTAAACTGAGAATTCACAAAGGAGGAATCTCTAATGACCGAGAGACACTTGAAACAATGTTCAACATCCTTAATCATCAGAGAACTGCAATTCAAGATGACTCTGAGATTCCATCTCACACCTGTTAGAATGGCAAGATCAAAAACTCAAATGACAGCACATACTGACAAGGTTGTGAAAAAAGGGAACACTCCTCCATTGCTGGTGGGAGTGCAAACTTGTTCAACCACTATGGAAATCAGTCTGGTGATATCTTAGAAAACTTGGAATAGCTCTACCTCAAGACCCAGCCATACCACTTCTGGGTATACACCCAAATGATTCCTCACCAAACCACAAGGACATAGCCTCTTCTATGTTCATAGCAGCCTTAGTTGTAATAGCTAGAAACTGGAAACAACCCAGATGTCCCTCAACTGACAAATGGATAAAAAACAAAACAAAACAAAACAAAACAAAAAACTGTGGTACATTTACACAATGAAATACTACTCAGTTATCAGAAACAAGGAACTCATGCAATTTGCAGTCAAATGGATGGAACTAGAAAATCTCATCCTGAGTGAACTAACCCAGACTCAGAAAGATGCATATGGCATCTATTCGCTTATAATTGGATTTTAGGCATGTAGTACAGGATAAACTATCCTACAACCAACACTCCAAAAGGAACAGGAACATAGACTTTTTTAATCTTTGAAAAATAATATAAGATTGTGTTAGAAACATATAAAGAAAATGGCTTCTAAACTTGAAAGAATTCCACATAAAACTTTATGGTCCCCCCCAACTCCCTACTTCCTTCTCTAGTCTGCAGAGGCTGAGCACTGCTGGTATATATGTTTGGTGAATATTCCTTAAGATCTTTATATTAACATGTTTAACCAAAATATAAAGAGCAGTACTGGGTGTTTATACTCTTTTTTTTAATAATTTATTTCTTCAAATTACATCTCAATCACAATCCCCTCCCTACTCCCCCCTCCAGTCCCACCCTTCCACCCTCCTCCCCCTCAACCCCCCATCCTCTTCCCTTTTTTTTTAGTTTAAGGTATTTCTCCCCCCCCCCAACAGTTCTCCCTTTCAGTCCAACAAATGGTTCTTTCTCTTATAACTATAAATACAATACAAAACAACAGAAATAAATAGGCTACAATTATGAGAGTTATATGGCTTAGCATACATTCCCAATGTCCAGTCCATATGTATTTGGCACCTGACTTTAACATTCTACTATCTAACCATCTCCATGAGTTTAAAGTTCTATATCTAACTCAGCTTTCATACTAACTTGCCTCATAATTTTAAAAATATCTTCTTAGATCCAGAACACCTTCTTGATTCCTAAACAACTCAAAATTTAACTATGAGACTCTAGCTATCTATTCTTCAACCACCTCAGAGACCTGAGAGGGATAAATATATCTGCTTATATAGGAAGTGCAGGGCCTGCAGCTTCCAAAACTAAGAAATGACACACCAGTGGCTGCCTGGACAGTTCCCATTTTCTCTCCATACATTACAGCATCAATCTTCAGCCATTTGGCCCCATTTCTCTGACAGACATTGATTGTAAAGCAGGAATTCTGAAGGACTTACCTACCCTGTCTTGGCAGAGCTAGGCTGTCGACTTATCTGCTTCCAAGTTTTGTCCTTTTTGGACA
>CAJQZJ010016359.1:0-11746 GCA_907164525.1 Lophiomys imhausi | reverse complement strand
GAGGGATAAATATATCTGATTATAATCAGATATATTTATCCCTCTCATGTTGCTTCTCTTACACATTGCCCTTACTGTGCACTTTGTTAAATGTTCAATAAGAAACTGGATTTGTGATTTGAATGGCAGCCTCCACCTGGTTATTTAGGGTGCCATAATTTAGAAATGTGTTCCACATACCTGCATACTCATTTTTTTGTCATCATCTAAATGTCACAAACAAATTGAACCAAAACACACTCCATCTGAGAAAAAATCAGATAATCTTCTGTGTTTTCAGTATGGAGTCATATTAATGCATTTCAGTTTATATTTTTTGTTATTTATTACACAGAGTCATATTAATGCTCCAAAATTATTTTGTTCAATTGTATGTGTCTAAAATGTTTGTAGAATTAAAGTTTTGCTTTTATTTTTAATTGATAATGAATGATTATGTGTAGTTGCAGTACAATTTAATGAAAATGAATTCAGAAATAGTTATATTTTATGCAGTAACATTTTTGGAAATAACCTGAGGTCTTTATGACAAAACCTTACCAAAATATTTTGTTTGAAGTGTGTCTCTTTTAAGCATTGCTTTTGATTCTAAAATCTTGAGCCCTTATTTGAAAATTCTACAGACTAGATTATTTCTTGTTTTCATGCAATTAGTAAAGACTAGATAGATATTTCTATCTTTCTTTAACTTTCTCAATAATTTATAAACAACTCTTCTGAATTTTCTATTGACTGATAGACATTGACTTCTCTTATATTTTTGGTTGTGAGCCTAGCCTTTAACGTCTGAGCCATCTCTCCAGCCCATAGACATTGACTTCTCAATTCCTCAGTTAGTTTTTGGAACTTAGTACATAACCGGGTCAGCATTGCTAATGGTGGTTTGTTCCTTCAAGCCTTCTCTGGATGCTGAGACATAATTACAAATTTAACTGAGAGGAGAAGTTTCATCTATGATGATAAGGTTTTGTGTGCTAAGGCCAACTTTTTGCTGGCTGAGATTTTCCTTAAAATGAACAAAGGAAATTAAAAAGACTCCCAGATCAAATGAAGACACTGTGGCTTCTCCTGATTGTCTGTGTCATGAACATTTTCAACTTTATCCCAGAGGACCCACTTGCTATTGTGAATTCTGGTGGATAGATTATATTTTTCTGCATTCTAAGAGTCTAAATCAAGTATTACATATGTGTATATTTATAAGCAACCATAATATTTTACTTATATCTCTATATGACAAAGTAATTATGTTTACATTCAAAACCCCATCTAATTATATGGCTTTTCCAATCCGTCCTTATGTTACTGCACACAATTGTAATTTGTTTTTAATAAATGACCACTTACAGCTGGGCATGTAAAGCAGTTACATCATTATACACAGCTATCTCCTTTACTATGTTTAATAATTCAAGCTTTGAACACTTTCTCTAAACCATCTTTTGACAAATCTCTCTTCCACTCACAAGTTATTTTACTAGTCACATCTACAAAATAACCATTACATACTATATTGAAACTCAAATTACATTCAAGTTACTAGAGTCAAACACTTCTAGAGTGCTCTAATTATTACTAAAGATAAATAAATCAAAATTTCACACTATGTAGAACTAAAAGTTCTACTGTGCTATATCATCATCTCCATTCAACCCTTACGTACTGTCATACTGTGTCTTTTTCATGTTTTTTCTTCCTAGAAGTTTAAAGTTACATATTTTATTTTAAGAAATGTTAATATTCTGTTATATTCAAATATCAAAATTACTTAGAAAATAATTCATTTTATTTTTAGTTCAGGAAAATCTATCCTAAACTTCACTGTTATTTAAGGTGTTATTTGCTTATATCACTTCTTTTTTCTAATTCAACTAAGAATTTCAAGCTAACGTTTGCTAAAGTATCTGTGTGATTTGACAAACTTCATCGACTCTACATTTAAATTGATTTCTTTCACTAAAACAATAGAGAGAAATATTTCCCACCTACTTTATTTAAAACAGCTGCTGGAGTACGGTTATATTCCCAACATCATATATGGATTTCTCAGGCTGCAGAGTGATGGGAATATTAATCTTTATTCAGAGTAAATTATCCAGAATCAAGTAAAAATATATTAATGTATTTATTATATCAGTACAAATATATTAATGCAAGGCTTAGTTTGTGAATTGATTCATATCTTCCCTCAAATGTATTGTTGGATATTCCAATTGCTGGCCATTGTGGGAAAGGTTTTACTTGAAAAGGACATTCTTTAAATAATACAAAGTTTGGGGATATTTGTGATCAAATAAGAGTCAATAAAAACAAAGAAAATTTGGTGAAAGTACAACGCAGAAATGAGAAGCCATGAGAATGGAGGTATGGATTGCATCTGTGAGTATTCAGCAAACTGATGTCAAAATTTCCACATAAAACTGAAGGATGGGGATAACTGAGGGGTTCTGTTCATTCACAGCTGGGACTCTAGATCTGCCTGCATCTTAAGTGCACAATACTGTCCTCTAGAACTGTTTAGCATAATATCTTCTCTTTTAAGACACGCGGGTATTCTCTTAAGCAGCCCATACACAGTTAATATAAAAGGGTCTTTTTTGTCTTCTGTCCTTTCTCTTTTGCTCTTTTGAACCTTCATCTTCTCTCTGTGTGACTATTACATCACCACTGTCTTCCCTGTGAGGAAATGGCTTATAATGTAGTCAACATTTTGCTAATCTGACATAATTTCTTATGTCTTTTTGTCATTGTCATTACTGTTTTATTTCGATTTGTGTGTTGTTGTTGTTGTTGATTAAATTTGTTCTTGAACAATTTCATACTTGTATATAAAATCATTTTTCTGTTACCCCTACCATGTCGTCTACCTCTCATTCCTGATACCATTCCCTTCCTCAACACAAGTAATTTTCCCACATTTATTAATGTTATTAATGTCTTTTTGTTTGCTGTTATCTTATCCAGGATTTTCATGTGATTATGGATTCGGGACTATATCTTAAAGTCTGGTAGACTCATTTTCGAATACAACTGAAACCAAAAATTGTCCTTCCTGAAAAATCTATCCATATCTTATATTTTATAGGAGAAGTAGGCATTATTAGTCCCTGCATATTTAACAATTAACTGTGTTCAGTAAATTGTTAAAGTAACCTTCTCATGGTATAATAACAATCAATTATTTTAAAATCTGAAAATTAGTGCATATATATTTGAATATTTCATAGTTCTATAGAAATATAATTTAATATTTCTTATTGAAATCATTAATGTAGTTCCTAATTATGATTTAGTATCATTTTAATGGTTGATATACTACATTCACTCTGACAAAATATTTTTTTATTAGTTGATGATTATTTTGCCTATTTTTGAAAAAAATATTTTTTTCAAATTGTTGGTAGACTTGAAATTAAGTTCCATTGGTGATCAGAATTAATACATTTCAATGTTGAAATTGTTCTACAACTTTTAATTGAAGAGTTTATCAGAATATACATAAAGAAAAAATGAATTAGTATAAATTACAAAGTTTACTGCTTCCACCTAGTGGTAATGCAAAGAAAATTTACTAAAAAAGTACTGAAAGATATTAAAATGATTTTAATAAAAACTTCCAAAATTTACTTATATTACATTTGCATAAAGATAGATAAACAATGCTAAAAATATAAACCATTATTCTAAGAAAATTATAAATATGAATCTTGAAGTTCTACAAAAACAGTTTTTTAATATAGTAACAAATTTATTTAAGAACAATTTGTTGGCCAACAAACTGTTAGGTCAAAACATACCTGGTAGGTCTGCTTTTTGTTATTTTGTTTTGTTTTGTTTTGAATGGAGATAGAGGAGAAGTGGATCTCTCAGAGAGTGGAGGTGGATGTAGGAATTGAGAAGAGTGGGGGAAAAGATTCGGTGCTTGGGATGTGATGTATGGGAGAATACTAAAAGAAAAATAATAATTCTGAAACTAGATATATAAAAATGAAAAACGATATGTTCAGATAACAACTAACATTTTTAATAAGTATTCAGCTATATATATATATATATATACTTATACTATATATACTCAGATATTGGACTATACTAATATCCACAGAATTTAATGTATCTTAACCAAGTAAATACAAACACAATATGAACTCTTATGCAGAATGCTGTTTATGTGAGTCAATAAGATAGTGTAAGAAAAATTTGTTACACCCTTAATAACAAACCAGTATGTATTTAACAAGCAAACTTTTTATTACTAACTAACCTTATATGTTTAAGATAACATTTAAGAAATTAAAGTATTAAAATAATAAAAGACAGAATAGCATCTCCATTTCTATTTAATTGAATTATTTAGCATAAAATTATAGGCGTAGAGGAAAGAGAAGACTCCCGACTCCATGGTCCAGGAAATATCTTCAACAAAATAATTGAAGAAAACTTCCCAAACCTAAAGAAAGAGATGCCAGTAAAAATACAAGGGGCTTACAGAACACTGAACAGATTAGATGAGAACAGAAACTCCTCTCGCCACATAATAATAGAAACTCCAAATGTAGAGAACAAAGAAAGGATATTAAAAGCTGTAAGAGAAAAAGGCCACATCACATACAATGGCAGACCCATCAGAATCACACCTGACTTCTCCTCAGAAACTTTAAAAGCTAGAAGGGCCTGGACAGATGTCCTACAAGCCCTGAGAGAACATAGGTGCCCTGCCAGACTACTATACCCAGCAAACCTCACTATCAACATAGAAGGAGAAAACAAGATATTCCATGACAAAATCAAATTCAAACAATATCTCCTCACAAACCAAGCCCTACAGAAGATCCTAGAAGAAAAACTCCAACACAGAGAAGATAACTACACCCAAGAAAACAAAGGAAATAGAAACCTCCTCAGCAACTAAACAAAAAGAAACAAAAGGCAACCAGCTATACCAAAATAATAGGAAATAACAACCCCTGGTCATTAATATCCATCAACATCAATGGACTCAACTCGCCAATAATAAGACACAGACTTACAGACTGGATCCGTAAACAAGACCCATCTTTTTGCTGCATACAAGAAACACATCTCACTATTGAAGATAAACACTATCTCAGAGTAAAGGGCTGGGAAAAGGTCTTCCAAGCAAATGGACCCAGGAAACAAGCTGGAGTAGCCACCCTAATGTCAAACAAAATAGACTTCCAATTAAATTTAATAAAAAAGACAGAGAAGGGCATTATATACTCATTAAAGGAAATATCCACCAAAAGGATATCTCAATATTGAACATCTATGCCCCAAATACAAAGGCACCTACATTTATAAAAGAAACGCTTCTAAAACTTAAATCGCACATCGATCAAAACACTTTAATAGTGGGAGACTTCAACACCCCACTCACAATTATGGACAGATCATCAAGACAGAAGCCAAACAGAGAAATAATGAGTCTAACAGAGATCATGAACCAAATGGACCTAACAGATATCTACAGAACGTTTCACCCAAATACAAAAGAATACACCTTCTTCTCAGCACCTCATGGAACCTTCTCCAAAACCGACCATATAGTTGGACACAATGATAGCCTCAAAAGATAAAAGAAAATTGAAATAACCCCTTGTATCTTATCAGACCACCATGGAATAAAGCTGGACTTCAATAGGAAAAGAATCAACAGAAAGTCTACATTCACATGGAAATTGAACAACTCTTTACTAGAGGACCACTGGGTCAGGGAAGAAATAAAGAAGGAAATCAAAGACTTCTTAAAATCCAACAAAAACGAGGACACAACATACCCAAACCTATGGGACACAATGAAAGCTGTGCTACGAGGAAAGTTCATAGCACTAAGTGCCTTCAAAAAGAAAATTGTGACAGCTCATATTATCGAATTAACAGCTAAACTGGGTGAATTGGAAAAACAAGAAGCAAACACTCCCAAGAGGAGCAGAAGGCAGGAGATCATCAAACTTAGGGCTGAAATCAACAACTTAGAAACAAAAAGAACTATACAAAGAATCAATGAAACCAAGAGTTGGTTCTTCGAGAAAATCAACAATATAGACAGACCCTTAGCCAAATTAACTAAAAGAGAGAGGGAGAAAACACAAATCAAAAAAATCAGAAAAGAAAAGGGTGAAATAACAACAGACATTGAGGAAATCCAGAGAATATTAGGATCCTACTTTAAAAATCTATACTCCACCAAATTTGAAAACTTAAGTGAAATGGACAATTTTTTTGATAGATTCCACCTACCGAAGCTAAATCAAGATCAAATAAACAGATTAAACAGCCCTATAACCCATAAGAAAATAGAAACAGTCATTAAAAATCTCCCAACCAAAAAAAGCCCAGGGCCAGATGGCTTTAGCACGGATTTATACAGGACTTTAAAAGAGGAGCTAACACCAATACTTTTCAAACTGTTTCATAAAATAGAATCTGAAAGAACATTGCCAAACTCATTCTACAAGGCCACAATCACCCTAATTCCTAAACCACACAAAGACCCAACAAAGATAGAGAACTTCAGACCAATCTCCCTCATGAACATAGATGCAAAAATACGTAATAAAATACTACCAAACCGAATTCAAGAACACATCAAAAGTATCATACACCATGATCAAGTAGGCTTCATCTCAGGGATGCAGGGATGGTTCAACATACGAAAGTCTATCAACGTCATTCACCATATAAACAAGATGAAAGAAAAAACCCACATGATAATCTTGCTAGATGCAGAAAAAGCATTTGACAAAATCCAACACCCCTTCATGCTAAAAGTTCTGGAGAGAACGGGCATACAAGAACCACACCTAGAAATAATAAAGGCAATATACAGCAGGCCAGTGGCCAACATCAAATTAAATGGAGAGAAACTTGAAGCATTTCCACTAAACTCAAGGACAAGACAAGGATGTCCACTTTCACCATATCTCTTCAATATATTACTTGAAGTTCTTGCTAGAGCAATAAGAAAACTAAAGGACATCAAGGGGATAAACATCAGAAACGAAGAAGTCAAAATATCCCTATTTGCAGACGATATGTTAGTATACATAAGTGATCCCAAAAATTCCACTAGAGAACTCTTACAGCTGATAAACACCTTCAGCAAAGTGGCTGGTTACAAAATTAATTCAAAAAAATCAGAAGCCCTTCTTTATACAACAAACAAATTGGCTGGGAAAGAAATAAGGGAAACAACCCCCTTCACAATAGCCACAAACAACATAAAATACCTGGTGGTAATTTTAACCAAGCAAGTAAAGGACCTGAACAAAAAGAACTTCAAGCCCTTGAAGAAAGAAATGGAAGAGGCCTTTAGAAGATGGAAAGATCTCCCATGCTCAGGGATAGGTAGGATCAACATAATAAAAATGGCTTTCCTACCAAAAGCAATATATAAACTCAATGCAATTCCTATCAAAATACCAACACAATTTTTATATACTTGGAAAGAGTTATTCTCAATTTCATATGGAACAACAAAAAGGCCAGAATAGCTAAATCAATCCTGTACAATAAAAAAACATCTCGAGGTATCACCCTCCCAGATTTCAAGCTGTACTACAGAGTACTAGTTGTAAAAACAGCATGGTATTGGTATAGAAACAGACCAGTGGATCAATGGAATTGAATTGAAGATCCAGAAATAGACCCACACACTTATGGCCACCTCATTTTTGACAAAGAAGCCAAAACGGCACAATGGTAGAAGGACAGTATCTTCAACACATGGTGCTGGACCAACTGGATGTCCACTTGTAAAAGAATGAAATTTGATCCATACTAATCACCTTGTACAAAACTTAAGTCCAAGTGGATCAAAGACCTTAACATAAGGCCGGTCACACTAAATCTACTAGAAGTGGGAGAAACTCTCGAACTCATTGGCACAGGTGACAACTTCCTGAAGAGAACACCAACAGCTCGGGACCTGAGATCAACAATCAATAAATGGGACCTCATGAAACTGAAAAGCTTCTGTAAGGCAAAAGACACTCTCATTCGAACAAAACGGCAGCCTACAGACTGGGAGAAAATCTTCACCAACCCCACATCTGACTGAGGGCTAATATCCAAAATTTACAAAGAACTCAAGAAATTAAATGCCAAGAAACCAAATAATCCAATCAAAAAATGGGGAACAGAGCTAAATAGAGAATTCACAAAGGATGAATCCCTAATGGCTGAGAGACACTTGAAGAAATGCTCAACATCCTTAATCATCAGAGAAATTCAACTCAAAAAGACTCTGAGATTCCATCTCACACCTGTCAGATTGGCTAAGATCAAAAACTCAAATGACAGCACATGCTGGCAAGGGTGTGGAGAAAGGGGTACACTAATCCATTGCTGGTGGGAATGCAGGCTTGTGCAACCACTATGGAGGTCATTCTGGAGATATCTTAGAAAACCTGGAGTAGCTCTGCCTCTGGACCTAGGCATACCACTTCTGGGTATACACCCAAATGCCTCTTCATGGAATCATAAGGAAGTTTCCTCATATATGTTTATATCAGCCTTATTTGTAATAGCTAGAAACTGGAAACAACCCAGATGTCCCTCAACCGAAGAATGGGTTAAAATCTGTGGTAAATCTACACAATGGAATATTATTCAGCTATCAGAAACAATGAAATTATGCAATTTGCAGCCAAATGGATGAAATTAGAAAAGCTCATCCTGAGTGAGCTAACCCAGACTCAGAAGGACACATATGACATCTATTCACATATAGTAGGATTTTAGCTATAGAGTAGAAGGTATCGATACTACAACTAACACACCAAAGGTAACTTGGACATAGACTTTTTGTTTTTTATTTTATTTATTTATTTATTTATTTATTTATTTTTTAATTTTTTTTCCTATTTTTTTATTCTTTTTTATCTGTGTGTCTGCTTATTTGTTTGTTTGATTTTTAGTTCTCTCTCCCGGGCAATGAGACACTTTTCACTGATGGTACTGCCTCCTAGACCCCCAATGAATGAGGAGGCTCTTGGCCCTCATATGATCTCTCAACTGAGATGAGGTACTATTATATAAGGACACCCCACCCCAGAGAAATGGGATGGAAGTGTTAGGAAGTAAAGAAAAAAAATGAAATGTGATGTTTCGGCCTTTTATTACTAATTGTCATAAACTGTTTAGGATAATTAAGAAATGCAAACTAATAGTTATGCAAGCCGGTCATTCTGTTAGGTACTATGACAGCCTATTATAGTTATTTTCTAAGCTAATCAGAAATAAAGCTGCTAAGAGACATGCAACATCTGCTTACCCTAATATAAGAAATAGATAGAGCCTCTTCAAAAACCTCAAGAGATCTGCAGAATATGGATGTTTTCGTAACTCAAGATTTTTTTTATATCAAGATATATCAACTCCAGACAGCACTCCCTATTCTACCCCAAGTAGAAGATGAGCATTGAAGAATCTCCAGTGGGAGATGATTGAATTAGTCGCAAACCTATCTCTTGGTAGGAAAAGCCCCTTGCTCCAACTGTAGACAGAATGCTGTCCAAAAAGGACAAAATTGGAAGCGGGTAAGTCGACTGCCTAGCTCTGCCAAGACAGGGTAGGCAAGTCCTTCATAACCCCTTCTCTACAATCAATGTCTGTCAGAGAAACGGGGCCAAATGACTGAAGATCAATGCTGTACTGTATGGAGAGAAAATGGGAACTGTCCAGGCAGCCACTGGTATGTCATCTCTTAGTTTTGGAAGCTGCAGGCCCTGTACTTCCTATATAGTCAGATATATTTATCCCTCTCAGGTCTCTGAGGTGGTTGAAGAACAGATAGCTAGAGTCTCATAATTAAATTTTGAGTTGTTTAGGACTCAATAGACTGTTATAGATCTATGAAGATGCTTTTAAAATTGTGTTGTAAGTTAGTATGAATGTTGAGTTAGATATAGAACTTTAAACTCATGGAGATGGTTAGATAGTAGAATGTTAAAGTCAGGTGCCAAATACATATGGACTGGATATTGGGAATATATGCTAAGCCATATAACCCTCATAACTGTGGCCTAATTACCTTTGTTTTTTTTTTTTTTTTTTTACCAGACAAAAATTTTACTTCCAGTTTCCATGAACACAGCGAAAGATGGCTGTCATTCAAATGTGAATTTTTTTTAATAATTTATTTTTTATTTCTTCAAGTTACATCTCAATCACAATCCCCTCCCTACTCCACCCTCCAGTCCCACCCTTCCACCCTCCTCCCCCTCAACCCCCCATCCTCTTCCCTTCTTTTTTTTTTTTTTTTTAGTTTAAGGTATTTATTTTTTCCCCCAACAGCTCTCCCTTTCAGTCCAAATAATGGTTCTTTTTCTTATAACTATAAATACAATACAAAACAACAGAAATAAATAGGCCACGATTATAAGAGTTATATGGCTTAGTATACATTCCCAATGTCCAGCCCATATGTATTTGGCACCTGACTTTAACATTCTACTATCTAACCATCTCCATGAGTTTAAAGTCTTATATCTAACTCAGCTTTCATACTAACTTGCCTCATAATTTTAAAAATATCTTCTTAGATCCAGAACACCCTCTTCATTCCTAAACAACTCAAAATTTAACTATGAGACTCTAGCTATCTATTCTGCAACCACCTCAGAGACCTGAGAGTGATAAATGTATCTGATTATATAGGAAGTGCAGGGTCTGAAGCTTCCAAAACTAAAAAATGACATACCAGTGGCTGCCTGGACAGTTCCCATTTTCTCTCCATACATTACAGCATCAATCTTCAGCCATTTGGCCCCATTTCTCTGACAGACATTGGTTGTAGAGCAGGAATTATGAAGGACTTACCTACCCTGTCTTGGCAGAGCTAGGCTGTCGACTTATCTGCTTCCAAGTTTTGTCTTTTTTGGACAGAAGTCTGTCTACAGTTGAAGCAAGTGGTTTTTCTTGCCAAGAGAATGGCTTACCACCAATTCAATCATCTCCCACTGGAGATTCTTCGATGCTCATCTTCTACTTGGAGTAATATAGGGGGTGCTCTCAGGAGCTGACATGTCTCGATATCAAAAAATCTTAAGAAAACATCTTTTAATGCCATATTCTGCAGATCTCTTGAGGTTTTTGAAGATGCCCTATCTATCTTTCATATTTAGATAAGCAACTATTGTTTGTTTCTTAGCAACTTGATTTCTGAGTAGCTTAGAAAATAACTGTGATAGACTGTCATAGTAACTAACAAAATGACACGTTTTCATGACTATTAGTTTCCGTTTCTTAATTATCCTAAACAGTTTATGTCAGTTGGTAGCGAGAGGTCAAAACTTGACATTTCATTTTTAAGTATTACTACGAACGAACAATACCTTTAAGAAGCGTTATCCTTAATTTTTTATCAATATACAAAGATCAATACCAATGTGGCCAAATATAATCTTAATTTTGTATCAATATACAAAGATCAATACCGATGTAGCCCAATACAATCTTAATTTTACATTAATATACAAGGGTCAATACCATTGTGGCCAAATATAATCTTAATTTTGTATCAATATACAAAGGTCAATACCGATGTAGCCCTATACAATCTTAATTTTGCATTAATATACAATGATCAATACCAATTTAGCCAAATATAATATTAATTTTGTATCAGTATACAAAGGTATAAGGCTATATTCAATAATTTGTCCTTTTTTCTTGTCCTTTCCTATACTATGTCTATGTCCCATTTTTCTCAAGTCTGTTCACT
>CAJQZJ010016357.1:0-10231 GCA_907164525.1 Lophiomys imhausi | reverse complement strand
TTCTTGGACCTTCCTGTGCTATGTCTATATCTCATTTTTCTCAAGCCTATGCACTCCTACATAGGAGTGGAAGAAGGATACAGAAAAGGAAAAGTAGGAAGTCCCTGGGGCTAACCTCCAAAGCCCATTAAACAGGACCATTTATCAGCTTGTAATCTCTTCCCCTAAATATCGGAGTTTTCAGTTATCCTTCAAATAACCAAAAAGAAGGGCGGAGAAACACCTTCCCCACCCTCTGGGCATGGGATGTCGCTCTCTTAAAGTGACTTCCTGCTGATTTGGGTCGTAGTAGACCTGTTTGGGGCCCGAACCCAAATGGAAAAAATGGTTAAAAATGTAACGCTTCCTAATGGTATCATACCTAGAGATATTTAAAAATAAAAGGTGAAGCTCTGGCCTCTTGATACCAACCGTCTAAAACGGTCTAGGATAGTTAAGTAAAACAAACTCCTAGTCATACAAACATGTCACTTTGTTAGCTACTATGACAGTCTATCACAGATATTCTCTAAACTACCCAGTAATCAAGTTGCTAAGAGACAAGCAACATTTGCTTATCTAAATACAAGAGATGGATAGGGTATCTTCAAAAACCACAAGAGATCTGCAGAATATAGCATTCAAAGATGTTATCTTAAATTACGATTTTCTTTTTTTTTGATATCGAGACATATCAGCTCCTGACAGCACCCCCTATTCTACTCCAAGTAGAAGATAAGCATCGAAGAACCTCCACTGTAAAATGGTTGAATTAGTGGCAAGCCTATCTCTTGGCATGAAAAAAACCCCTTGCACCAACTGCAGACAGACTGCTGTCCAAAAAGGACAAAACTTGGTAGCAGGGAAGTCTACAGCCTAGTTCTGCCAAGACAGGGTAGGTAAGTCCTTCATAATCCCTGCTCTACAACAAATGTCTGTCATAGAAACAGGACCCAAAGGCTGAAGACTGATGCAGGAATGTATGGAGAGAAAATGGGAACTGTCCAGGCAGTCATTGGTATGTCCTTTCTTAGTTTTGGAAGCTGCAGGCCCTGCACTTCCTATATAAGCAGATATATTTATCCCTCTCAGGTCTCTGAGGTGGTTGAAGAATAGACAGCTAGAGTCTCATAGTTAAATTTTGAGTTGTTTAGGAGTCAAGAGGGTATTATAGATCTAAGAAGATACTCTTAAAAGTGTGTTGCAAGTTAGTATGAATGTTGAGTCAGATATAGACCTTTAAACTCATGGAGATGGTTAGATAGTAGAATGTTAAAATCAGGGGCCAAATATGTATAAACTGGACATTGGGAAGGTATACTGGGCCATTTAACTCTCATAAATGTGGCATACTTGTATCTGTTGTTTTGTATAATACTTACTGTTATAAGAGAAGGAACCATCTGTTGGAGTGAAAGAGGAAACTTCTGGGGGGGAAGAGGGTGGAAGGGCGGGATAGGAAGGGGGAATAGGGAGGGGTTTGTGACTGAGATGTAACTTGAAGAAAAAAATAAAGTATTAAAAAAAATGGGATGTAGAACTAAATTGAGAATTCACAAAAGAGGAACCCCAAATGGCTGAGAGACACTTGATGATTAAGGAACTTGAATGTTCAACTTCCTTAATCATCGGAGAAATGCAACTCAAAGATGACTCTGAGATTCCATCTCACATCTGACAGAATGGCTAAGATCAAAAACTCAAATGACAGCACATGCTAGTGTGGTTGTGGAGAAAGAGGAACATTCCTCCATTGCTTATGGGAGTGCAAGCTTGTACAAACTCTGTGGAAATCAGTCTGGTGCTATCTTAGAAAACTTGCAATAGCTCTACCTCAAGACCCAGGCATACCAGCACTGGGCATATATCCAAGTTTCTTCATCAAGCCACAAAGACATCTCCTCAACTATGTTCATAGAAGTCTTATTTGTAATAGCTAGAAACTGGAAACAACCCAGATGTCCTTCAACCGAAGAATGGTTTTAAAACTGTGGTACATTTAAACAAGGGAATACTACTCAGCTATCAGAAACAAAGAAATCATGCAATTTGCAACCAACTGGATGGAACCAGAAAAGCTCATCCTGAGTGAGCTAACTTATACTCAGAAAGATGCACATTGAATATATTCACTTATAACTGGATTTTAGCCATATAGTACAGGGTAATGATCCAACATCCAAAAGACCCAAAAGAGCAGAAACATGGACTTGGTTACCTGTTAGTGGGATGCTCCACCCTAATGGAACTGCCATGTATGCCTCCTGTGCAAGAGGAAGCTCTTAGACCTCATGTGACTAATGAACTGAGGGGGTTGATACTTGGTGACACCCCACACAGGAGAGGTGGAATGGGTGGGAGAGGGGGTAGACAGTGGCAGAGTAGGACTGGGAGGAGGTAGAAGGAGGGGGTGGTAATGGAGATGTAACTTGAAGTAATAAATAAATGTTAAAAAAAGAATTTAATCTGCCAATCAAAATACAGGACTATCTGAACCAAACATCACTTTGTTTTAGGTCAGTGGTTATGAATCTTCCTAATGTTCATGCTGTGGTGATCCACAACCATAAAATTATTTCCTTGCCATGACATACTATGATTTTTCTACTGTTTTGAACTGTAATGCAAATTCATGATATGCAGGACATCTGATATGTGATTCCTGTGAAAGGGTCATTTTACTATCCAAGGAGTTATGACCCACTGTTTGAAAACTGTTGCTTTAGGCTCAAATAGAAGAGCCCCACAGAAACCTGGAGCCCTTGATTCTTCTACTTACATGGCCCTTGGTCAATCTTGACAGTGTACTTCTGAGTGTGTTCTATTGCTTTGCTTTGACTATGTGACACCCTCTCTCCTGATAGTTGCATACATATATCCCTGTAATGTTTTGTTAACAAACAGGATATGTTCCACTTTTACCCCAAGGACTATAGTTCTGTGACCCATAATTTACTAGGTCCAGATCTAGCAAATCTGTTTTTAAAAGGGGCTGGACCTCAGGCTGGAATCTTTAAATTGTTTGAAGCAAAATTAGTTTTATCTAAAGGAGAGTTCAGATGAAACCTGGATTCACCAAATCTGTCTTTGTGAGCAAGGATTATGTATATAACAAAGAAAAAGAGCAAAGTCATCAAGAGCTAACAAATGCACATAGGAAATTGTTGGTGATGTAGGAATGGATGAGGCAGGAGGAAATACTTAAGCTGATGTACAGGGATAACCAGAAAGGAGCACAGCTTTCTTATCAAGGACCAAAGCACTGTGCATTTCTTTGTATTAGGCTATAAAACCAGCTTTAGTTTTACTTCTGTCAAAAGAATATAGCAATGAGAGGATGGCAGATCATATATAAAGCTTGAAATTGCAAAGAAATAAGAAGATTCAACATTTTAACTTGTCCTCTGCATTAGTTCCACTTAGAGGTGCCTGTGGTACAGTTCATCATCACATAGCACTTGGTGTCCTAGTTGGATCTGGCCTGCTGGGTTCCTCAAGGATTCTCCTCCTTTAATCTCATGCATCCACTGTCATGGTGGGGGTTTATGGTTTTAATTAAAAATGTCTCCCATATATTAGATGCATGTGTTGAGCAGTTGGTTCTATCGAGGGGAGTTCTGAAATCTTAGGACCTGGGACATAGGTAGAAGCTGGCCACCAGGAGATTGTACCAGGTCCCTAGTTCCTTCACTTCTGTCTTCTTCCTGTCTACTATGAGGTGACCATCTTCCTCCCACATACATTCCTACTGCTCTGAGGCTCTGCCTATGTGAATGAAGTCAAGCAACCAGTGGATGAATTCCCTGACTCTCTGAGTCCAGATAAATTCTTCCTTCTGTAAATTGTTTCTCTCAGGCATTTGGTTACAATGATGAAGAAGTAATTCATGTTTACATCTTCTCAGAGGAGAGTGGCTAGATCTCCACATCTCATAGGGTGTGTGTTCACCTGTTCTGATGGTTCAACCAGGTAAAGGAGATACACACACCCACGAGTGCGCACACACACACACACACACACACACACACACACACACACACATGCTAGTTTTATATTAATAGTGTTTCTGGCAAGGTTTTCATTCATTTAAGGAAAATGCTTTTAGGTACATGTGAATGAGATAGAAAATGGCTTTTCTCCCACAAAATACTTAAGAAGGGTATCTTCCAGTTTCAAGGACCATTTATTTTCATTTTGTTTCTATACCTTCAATTGGTATTTTATTCTAGAATTTGAGTCTTGATTCGAAGTACTAAAAATCGCCTTCTGAAGATGGAATACATTTGAAATGTTAAGTTCTAGCAAGGACTTTTGGAGAAAATACTTGAGGTCAACAAGGCTGAGTAATTGAACATGAGAGAACTCCCAAACCTGCTTCAGCATAGGATCATATCTTGTCTTTTGAATAAAACAGTTGACGAGCATGTATGTGTGATGTCTGTTATCTGAGCAAGTCCACACATTACTATTGTCATTTAATGAGCAGGCAATCTGGCCCAGGTAAGCTACTCTTGAATGTGTGTATGAAGTGCAACAGTTGGCATTTACCTGGAGGTTAACAGTTCTGTGGAAACACTATTTATTCATGTGTTATTCCTCATTAGCCATCTTCTGGCATTTAAGTCATTCATAGCAGGTATTCTCTATTTTATCTCAGTTTAATGGGGAGCGGTGATAAGAGAAACCATTTGAAATATAAAATAAACAATTTTTGAATATCTCCAGTCTATAGTTCTGTCACTACTTCATGCACATAATCTCTCACTAAACTAAACTGATTTTTTTCCATAGAAAATTAGCACACACCTTTTGAATTGTGAACTAGGGAAGTTTTCCTTGAATTGCAAGCTAGAAAATAACAAATCTTATTTAATTAACAAAAGAATAAGCTAGGGATGAAAAACATGATGTTAAGACACAGTAAGAATTGATTAGAGCTGAGTTTTTAGCTGTAAATTTGTTGAATATTCTTTGCTTATGTGACAGGCAACATTAATTACTCCATTCCCTGAGCAGACTCTGTGTTTTTTTTTTTTAATTAAGCTGCAAAGAAGTAGGAAAGCATCTGCGTGTGCATTCTTTTGCACCAATAAAATAATTTTATTGAACTCCATTCATGTGCATACTTAGACATTAAATCCAAGAGATCTTATAGGCCTGTTTTCATTAAATATTATGTACCATTTTATTTGGGAATACTCATAAAAGAAGAATATGGAGCACAATTAAGAGAAATAAATTCAGCATGCCTTGGCACTCTATAAAATCTCCTTTTCCTCCATATGTCCTTTCTGACTCCTTCCACACAGGCAGGGTACACTCAGTCAATAGTCTAGTGACTTGAGAATTCAAAGACGTTTCTTTTCACTGTCAAGATTCATTTATTTCAAAATCACAAAAAAGAGTCTAG
Source organism: Lophiomys imhausi (assembly GCA_907164525.1). Taxonomy (NCBI): domain Eukaryota; kingdom Metazoa; phylum Chordata; class Mammalia; order Rodentia; family Muridae; genus Lophiomys; species Lophiomys imhausi. The sequence goes on along the minus strand of CAJQZJ010016357.1, from coordinate 4,842 downwards.
TTCCTACACGAGCCCTGGCTTGTTGGTTTAAAAACTAAAACATCCCAGTTGCTTAATTTTATCATCCTGGGAAGAAAGTCTGCTAGCTCAGAGAGGCAGAGAAAGAACCCAGCTGACATTCCAACACCACCAAAGTACCAGAAGGAAAAAAGTCTCTGATAGCTCACCCAGGTGACTTTCTTATTCAGCTGAAAGGTCAGGAGAAAAAATGCAGAAGAGCCTAAAGGAAGAAGCCTAGATGGGAAAAACAAAAAACAAAAACAATCCCCCCCCCACAAAAAAGAAAAAACTACTGAAAGAGAAAACCTTCCAACTCCTTCCAGCTGTCCTAACTAAGCTTCAGCTCCATGTTCCTCCTTTCTCTGCTTTACCCCTGTCAGCTGACTTCCTGCTGTACCTCTTGACCTACTGTTAACTTTATTTAATCCTGTGTACAGAAAACTCTTGGATTAAAGGTGTGTGCTAGGGTGGAACCACATCATAAGTACTTGTTTACAGTACTCTAGAATTAAAGGCTGAGCCAACCCACAATTAGAAACATGATTTTACAGTTTCTTGGGGCTCACAATGTGATCAAATATTCTGCAACACTGACTTTCTCTATCACTTTTTCATTCCTCTTCATAGGAATCACATTCCCACTATCAGTCCATCTCTGCAGTTACCTTTATTAACAATTATTTGTTACCATTTTGTTTAGATATAATTCTTTCTTTTTTCTTTATTTTTTTTCTGATCTTGACTTCAGATTTAAAGACAATTCAGAATAATCCAAAATTTTATTTTTTGTAAGAATTTCATTCTTAAATGACCTTTTCCCTCTATGTACATATAAACACACTATATTAATTTTTAGCTTAGATGACTGATCACTGTTCCCAGTCATAATGCTTATTGCTTTTTCTCATTCCACACAAGAAATGCATGCCTTCCTTCAAGGTTGACCCTTCAGTTCTTTGCTATTTCCTTCCAACATGCTCCTACTTAAAAACTCCAGCTATCTCCATGATTACAGCCATCCTATCAGGCACTGATAGATCAGTGTTCACCAGCAGGAACTGGAGTTCTTCATTGTGAGCATCTTGTCTACCATGTCCCTATATTTATTATCTCCTCAAATGAACTTGTCACCCTTCCCTCTAGATGATCTCATTTTTCTTTATTGTTTCATCATTTTATCACGTACCCAGGTTCAAAATATCATTTTAAAAGTTCCTGGAACATTAAATTTCCAAACCATCTACTACAGGACTTTATTAATGTTTAATGTTCTGTATACTTTAAAGTTCTATTTTCCCACATCTAATCAGTCTGTATACTCTAGTTAAATACCTGATAGAACTCTCATTAATTAGAGCTGTATTTACCAAAGAATAGTTTTTATGACATAGGTTTAAAGTAAAAACAAAAAAACAATTGAATTAGTTATATATGTAGTTATAATGAACATAAAAGATTTATCACCTCAATGAGTGGTTTCATGGGTAATATGGAAACAAAATTTTGTTTGTTTAATAAATAAATCTGAAGAAAGTTGAAGTAAATTATAATTCTGATTGTGAGGAGTCATGGCTCAAACAAGAATGATGTTGACACTGAATGAGATCTATGTAATTTAGCCTCCTCTGCTGTTCTTGCTCAAGTAGTCAATATCATGTCCCATGACCACACCATTTCCCCCAATAAATATATCATTTCAGCATTCATTGAATATAGATGTGCTAGTCTGTGATGTTAATGAAGTAACCACGTACATTAAAGAAGGGAGAAAAAAGATAATTTCAAGAAGTTTGCCAGCAGGACTAAATAGGGCACCATAGTGATGATATGGGCCAACAAAGGGTATAAGAATTGGTGTGTGAGATTAATCATAAAGAAAGTTAGATTTTAAACTGTGGTGTAGCAGATATAAAGAAACACAACATAACAATAAACCTAAATTTGTGACTGCTGGAGATGCAGCACCAAATAGTTCAAGTTTCATCCAGATTTGAAAATACATTAGAATTTTCCTTATCTGTGACTCAGTTTTGTTATTGTTTTTCTATTTTTCCATCTGTAAGTATTTACTTTCTGAGTCCTATTTGCATTAAAGTTCCAGAAGTTATGCTCTCTGCTAAGAATTCTTGGGTAACTAGTTCACTAGTGCTGATATGTTCCTCCCTTGAAATGTCTTAACATTTATTATCACCTCCACAAATATCTGATACTCATGTTAGCTTGCTCAATTACATCATAGAATGATTTGGCTAAATGCATTGTCAATGCATTATTCTAAGGTTTTTTTTTTTTTTTTTTACAAAGAATAATAGTATTTGTATATGCAAATCCAACAGCATCTCATATAATTTTTAGGAGCACATCCTTGATATGAAGATTTCAATGATTGTAAGTTTCAGTTCATCATTGTACTTATGCACGCTCGATGCTGTTCTGTTAACTTTCTAAGCAGAAGCAGAAAATAATTTGTCTAACATTGTTTTGAGGCCCAAAATATTAATGACTAACTGCAAAATAACTGTTTAGGGGTATCTGGAGATTTATGCTGAAGTTATTCATGCCACTTATAGGAAGTAAAAGCAGTAGTATCAAAGTCATTATATATATAAAATGATTCCTTTGTAGGTTTTCCATGTTTCATACAAGGTGGTTCAATAATTTTTTTCTCATGGAAACATAACATATATGCTAATTTATATTTCTAGATCCCCCAAGAGAAGGAAGGTAGATGTCAATCTTTTTTAAAGGTATATGAATTTATAGCCATGCATTTTCATAGAATCCATCTGCATAAACAATGGTGTACTTATTTAACAACTAAATGCTAAAAAATGTGACCCCAACACTATGAATCCACTTCCAGAAATCCCAGGAGACTCACTGTGTGCCCCATACTCTTTGCTGTTGATGTTCCCCACCATGAGTCTTTACTCCTGATGCAGATGATGAGACCTGTAGATGGAGACCTGATTCTTCATGAATTTTTTTTCTTTTTTTTTCCTTTATTTTTTATTTCTTCAAGTTACATTGCAATCACAGTCCCCTCCCTATTTCCCCTCCAGTCCCACCCTCCCACCTTCAAATCCCCATCCTCTTCCTCTTTTTTTTTTCTTTTAAGTTTAAGGTATATCTTATATCCCCCTACAGTTTCCCCTTTCAGTCCAACAAATGGATCTTTCTCTTATAATAACAAATACAATACAGTACAACAGAGGTAATTAGGCCACAGTTATGAGGGTTATATGGCTTAGTGTACATTCCCAATGACCAGTCCATATGTATTTGGTACCTGACTTTAACATTATACTATCTAAACATCTCCATGAGTTTAAAGGTCTATATCTGACTCAACATTCATACTAACTTGCAACACAATTTTAAAAGTATCTTTTTAGATCTATAGCAATCTATTGACTCCTAAACAACTCAAAATTTAATTATGAGACTCTATCTGTTCTTCAACCACCTCAGAGACCTGAGAGGGATAAATATATCTGATTTTACAGGAAGTACAGGGCCTGCAGCTTCTCAAACTAAGAAATGACATACCTGTGGCTGCCTGGACAGTTCCCATTTTCTCTCCATACATTACAGCATCGTTCTTCAGTCATTTGGCCCCGTTTCTCTGACAGACATTGATTGTAGAGCAGGGAGTATGAAGGACTTACCTACCCTGTCTTGGCAGACCTAGGCTGTCGACTTACCTGCTTCCAGGTTTTGTCCTTTTTGGACAGCATTCTGTCTACAGTTGGAGCAAGGGGCTTTTCCTACCAAGAGATAGGCTTGCGACTAATTCAATCATCTTCCACTGGAGATTCTTCGACGCTCATCTTCTACTTGGAGGAGAATAGGGGGTGCTGTCAGGAGTTGATATGTCTTGATATAAAAAAATCTAAAGTTACGAAAACATCTTTGAATGCCATATTCTGCAGATCTCTTGAGGTTTTTGAAGAGGCCCTATCTATCTCTTATATTAGGGTAATCAGATGTTGCTTGTCTCTTGCCGGTTTATTTCTGATTAGCTTAGAAAGTAACTATAATAGGCTGTCATAGTACATAACTGAATGACTGGCTGGCATAACCATTAGTTTGCATTTCTTAATTATCCTAAACAGTTTATGACAATTAGTAGTAAAAGGCCGAAATATCACATTTCATTTTTTTTCTTTACCTCCTAACCCTTCCATCCCATTTCTCTGGGGTGGGGTGTCCTTATATAACAGTCCCTCATGTCAGTTGAGAGGTCGTATGAGGGCCAAGAGCCTCTTCATTCATTGGGGATCTACGAAGCAGTACCATCAGTGAAAAGTGTCTCGTTGCCCGGGAGAGAGAACTACTAAACAAACAAACCAATAAGCATAAAATAGATAAAAAAGACTAAAAAATAGAAAAAAAAATAACTAATATATAAAAAATAAAGAATAAAAATTAAAAATAAGAAGTCTATGTCCAAGTTCCCTTTGGTGTGTTAGTTGTAGTATCGATACCTTCTACTATATAGCTAAAATCCTACTATAAGTGAATAGATGCCATATGTTTCCTTCTGACTCTGGGTTAGTTCCCTCAGGATGAGCTTTTCTAGTTCCATCCATTTGGCTGCAAATTGCATAATTTCATTGTTCCTAATAGCTGAATAATATTCCATTGTATAGATGTACCACAGTTTTTTGACCCATTCTTTGGTTGAGGGACATCTGGGTTGTTTCCAGTTTCTAGCTATTACAAATAAGGCTGCTATAAGCATAGATGAGGTTAGCCCCAGGGAATTCCTACTTTTCCTTTTCTGTATCCTTCTTCCTCTCCTATGTAGGAGTGCATGGGCTTGAGAAAAATGAGATATAG
>CAJQZJ010016351.1:0-15180 GCA_907164525.1 Lophiomys imhausi | reverse complement strand
CAGCAAAATGATGGGTCTTGTTTATGGATCCAATCTGTAAGTCTGTGCCTTTTTATTGGGGAGTTGAGTCCATTGATGTTGATGGATATTAGTGACCTGGGGTTGTTATTTCCCATTAGTTTGGTATAGGTGGTGGTCCTGTGCCTCTTTTGGTTTAGTTGCTGAGGGGTTTTCTATTCCCTTTGTTTTCTTGGGTGGAGTTTTCTTCTCTGGGTTGGGATTTTCCTTCTAGGATTTTCTGTAGGGCTGGGTTTGTGGGTAGATATTGTTTAAATTTGATTTTGTCATGGAATATCTTGTTTTCTCCATCTATGTTGATAGAGAGTTTTGCTGGGTAAAGTAGTCTGGCTGGGCACCTATGATCTCTCAGGACTTGTAGTATATCTGACCAGGCCCTTTTAGCTTTTAACGTTTCTGAGGAGAAGTCAGGTGTAATTCTGATGGGTCTGCCATTGTATGTGACTTGACCTTTCTCTCTTACAGCTTTTAATATTCTTTCTTTGTTCTGTACATTTGGTGTTTCAATTATTATGTGGAGAGAGGAGTTTCTTTTCTGATCTAATCTGTTTGGTGTTCTGTAAGCCTCTTGGATTTTTATTGGCATCTCTTTTTTCAGGTTTGGGAAGTTTTCCTCTATGATTTTGTTGAAGATATTTCCTGGACCTTGGAATCGGGAGTCCTCTCTTTCCTTTATATCTATAATTCTTAGGTTCCTTCTTTTCATTGGGTCCTTGATTTCTTGGATGTTGTGGGTGAGAGATTTTTTAGCCTTCTCATTTTCTTTGGATGTTGCACTGATTTCTTCCACTGAATCTTCCATGCCTGAAATCCTGTCTTCCATCTCTTGCATCCTGTTGTTGATACTCACATCCATAGTTCCTGTTCTCTTCCCTTGGTTCTCCACTTCCTCTTTTAACTCTGACTGTGTTTTCTTTATTGTTTCTATTTCTATTTTCATGTCTTGTATGGTTTTGTTCATTTTGTACATTTCCTTCTCCAGCTTGCTTGTTTTTGTATGAAAATCTTTCATTGCTTTGTCCTTTTCCTGTTCAAGCTCTGTCACCTTGGCTTGGAGCTCTTTAATGGTGTTGTTCCTTGTTTTGAGTTGTAGAATTGTGGCTTCTTTGAATTCCTTCATAGATTTAAGTTCTTCTTGCAGGGACTCTATCACTTTCCATAATGCGGAATTGTCAACGTTTTCATGTGTTTCTGTTGGTGTGAGGTCATCCGAATTGGATGAGCTAGGATAGTTCTGCTTTGTTGGAGTCGTATTTCCTTGATTTCTATTTTTTTTTTTTTTGACCTTTGGCCATTGGATGCGTTTAGCTGACTGTTTTCTGTGCTTGGAACCACAGTGGATGATTTGATGCAGGGGACGAGTTACTTGGCTGTCTGTCGTTGCTTACAGGGGGATTTCAGGGTCACTGTGGTTTTAATCTCCTGAGGCACTGTGAGCTGGTGCAGCCTATTCCCAGGTTGTGAGTAATGGACTGGGATTGTTTCACTGCTCCCAATTCAGACTTCTCTATGTTGCACTCTGAGTTATCAGCCTGTAATGGTTCTGATGGTATGGACCTGTTTGCCCAGGCACAGATTCTGTGGGCTTTTTTGTCGTCACGGAGGCTGACAGGGTCTGGCTCCACACCTAATATGTCTGGATTTTCCATAATACAGCTATGGTCCCGATTTCTGGTTTCTCACTAGGCTTCTCGCCACAGGCCTGGCCTCTGTGCCTGATTCCCTCCCTGTCTGCGCAGCTGCGGGTCTCCCTCCCTGGCTGCTCTGCCGTGAGTACACCGAGCCCCGGATTCTCCAGCCGCCTGAGTGGTCCTCTCGCCCCAGCAGCTCAGCCGTGGGTGCGTGGATCCCTGGCCCCGCCCACGCCTGGCTCTCTCCCCAGTTGTCCTGCTGTGGTTTCGCGGGGATTTGGCCCTGCCAGCCGGGCTCCCACCCCAGCTGCGCTGCCGTAAGAGCGCGGGATTCGGCCCCTCCCGCCCGCCTTTGTGTTCCCGTCTTCCCGCGCTCTCTGGGAACCTCCCGCCCTCCACTTCACAAGCGGCTGTGGACCACCCGCTGAGCCCCCTGTTTGTTCCTTGCTAAGACTTCCACTATCTCGGAAAGTTTTTTAAGTGGGTATAAATTCTACCTGAGGTGTGGGGAGCCCAATAGGCTAGTGATCTATCGCCAAGTGGCCTCTGATTCTGCCTGCTGTAAGTTGGGATCGATCTTACCAGGCGCCTCTCCAAATGGGAGTTCCCGAATCCCGGGTTTAGTGGCTTCCATGTCTGAGAGAGTTGGGGGAATAGCTTTACCCTGGGACTTTTAGCAGTCCCTTGGGAGCTGTGAGTGTTCCTGGGGGTATCTAGCCCCTCCGGTTTTTGCACAGTGCCCAGTAACTCTGTGTTTTTTATGGCTCTTTTTTTCCCTGCATTCAAAATGCGTCAGTGTAGGTCGCTGCCATCTTGGCCCCAAATTCACGTTGATGGATTTTCATATGCTGAAACATCCCTGAATTCCTCGGATGAAGGCTACTTGATCATGTTGTATGATACTTTTGATATGTTCTTGGATTCGGTTTGCTAGTATTTTCTTAAGTATTTTTGCATCTATGTTCATGAGGGAGATTGTTCTGAAGTTCTCTTTCTTTGTTGGGTCTTTGTGTGGTTTAAGAATCAGGGTGACTGTAGCCACATATAATGAGTTTGGCAGTGTTCCTTCTGATTCTATTTTGTGGAAGAGTTTGAAGAGTATTGGTATTATCTCTTCTTTGAAGGTCTGGTAGAATTCTGTGCTGAAACCATCTGGCCCTGGGCTTTTTTTTTTTTTTTTTTTTGGTTGGGAGAATTTTATGACTGTTTCTATTTCCTTAGGGGTTATAGGGCTGTTTAATCTGTTAACCTGATCTTGATTTAACTTTGGAAGGTAGAATCTATCAAGAAAATTGTTCATTTCACTTATATTTCAAATTTTGTGGAGTATAGATTTTTAAAGTAGGACCTAAAGATTCTCTGGATTTCCTCAATGTCTATTGTTATTTCTTCCTTTTTGTTTCTGATTTTGTTGATTTGGGTTTTTTCCCTCTGCCTTTTAGTTAATTTTGCTAATGGTTTTTCTATTTTGTTGACTTTCTAAAAGAACCAACTCTTGGTTTCATTGATTCTTTGTATTGTTTTTGTTTCTAAGTTGTTGATTTCAGCCCTAAGTTTGATGATTTCTTGCCTTCTGCTCCTCTTGGGAGTGTTTGATTCTTTTTTTCTCCAGTTCTTCCAGTTCAGCTGTTATTCACTAATATGAGATGTCACAATTTTCTTTTTGAAGGCACTTAGTTCTATGAACTTTCCTCGTAGCACTGCCTTCATTGTGTCCCATAGGTTGGGTATGTTGTGCCTTCATTTTCATTGGATTTTATGAAGTTTCTGATTTCTGTCTTTATTTCTTCCCTGACCCAGTATTCATCCAGTAAAGAATTGTTCAGTTTCCATGAGTGTGTAGGGTTTCTGGTATTTCTGTTCTTGTTGAAGTCCAGCTTTATTCCGTGGTGGTCTGATAAGATACAAGGGGTTATTTCAATTTTCTTGTATCTGTTGAGGCTATCTTTGTGTCCAATGATATGGTCGATTTTAGAAAAGGTTCCATGTGGTACTGAGAAGAAGGTGTATCCTTTTGTGTTTGGGTGAAATGTTCTGTAGATATGTTAGGTCCATTTGGTTCATGATCTCTGTTAGACTTATTATTTCTCTGTTTGTTTTCAGTCTTGATGACCTGCCCATTGTTTTGAATAGGGTGTTGAGGTCTCCTACTACTAATGTGTGGGGATCGATGTGTGGTTTAAGCTTTAGTAGAGTTTCTTTTACAAATGTATGTGCCCTTGCGTTTGACGCATAGATATTCAATATTGAGATGTCATCTTATGAATATTTCCTTTAACGAGTATGTAGTACCCTTCTCTATCTTTTTTGATTAACTTCAGTCGAAAATTTATTTTATGTGATATTAAGATGGCTAATCCAGCTTGCCTCCTGGGACCATTTGCTTGGAAAACCTTTTCCCATCTCTTTACTCTGAGGTAGCATCTATCTTTGTTAGTGAGATGCATTTATTGTATGCAGTAAAATGAGGGGTCTTGTTTATGGACCCACTCTGTAAGCCTGTGTCTTTTTTGTAAAAAAAAAAATATGGCTAATTAAATTATTTAACCAGTATTTAGATTATTGTTAATTGGTTTGGCAGCCATTAATCTTTAAGCAGCCATTACAAATGCGTACACAGACACCATGGATTTTAACAAGCCTTGGCCTGAATTGTGCAATCCTAGCCCATCTAAGCTAGCTCTTAATTCTATTACCCAAATATGACCCCATATATACATACGTCCCCTTGGACTGCCATTCTCCACGATATGCTGATGTTCCTGGCCATGTGGAATGAGGTTCCTTTTTCTAACCCATGGTGTGTGCCTCCTTCCTGCTACTCCTGGCTGGAATGCCTTCTTTCTGCTCCTGGCTGGAATGCTTTAATTCTCTGTCTAAAGCGCAGGCTTGTTAAAATCCATGCGGTCTCTGTGTGTACTCATTTATAATGTCTGCTTAATGGCGGAATAAGGATTAAGGGCTGCCGAACAAATTAACAATAATCTAAATACTGGTTAAACAATTTAATCAATTATTTCTACAAGTGGCACCAAATGTAGTTTAATTAATTTATTTTTTTACACTTTTTAATGGGAAGTTGAGTCCATTGATATTAATGGATGTTTATGACCAAAGATTGTTATTTCCTATTATTTTGGTGTAGGTGGTGGTTGTGTGTTTCTTTTGGTTTAGCTGCAGTGGAGTTTTTGTTTCCTCTGTTTTCTTGGATGTAGTTATCTTCTCTGGGTTAGGATTTTCCTTTTAGGATCTTCTGTGGGCTGGGTTTGTGGGTAAATATTGTTTAAATTGGATTTTGTCATGGAATATCTTATTTTCTCCATCTATGTTGAATAGAGAGTTTTGCTGGGTATAGTAGTCTGGCTGCACACCTATGTTCTCTCAGGACTTGTAGGACGTCTGCCCAGGCCCTTCTGGGTTTTAAAGTTTCTGAGGAGAAGTCAGGTGTGTAATTCTGTTGGGTCTGCCATTATATGTTACTTGACCTTTTTCTCTCACAGTTTTTAATATTCTTTCTTTGTTCTGTACATTTGGAGCTTCAATTATTATGTGGTGAGAGGAGTTTCTTTTCTCATCTAATCTGTTTGATGTTCTGTAAGCCTCTTGGAATTTTATTGGCATTTCTTTCTTTAGGTTTGGGAAGTTTTCTTCTATGATTTTGTTGAAGATGTTTCTTGGACCTTGGAGTTGGGAGTCTTCTCGTTCATCTATGCCTATAATTCTTAGGTCCCATCTTTTTATTCAGTCCTTGATTTCTTGGATGAAACTCAGGGACAAGACAGGGATGTCCGCTTTCACCATATCTCTTCAACATAGTACTTGAAGTTCTTGCTAGAGCAATAAAAGAGCTAAAGGATATCAAGGGGATACTAATTGGAAATGAAGAACTCAAATTATCCCTATTTGAAGACAATATGATAGTATACATAAGCGACCCCACAAATTCCACCAGAAAACTCTTACAGCTGATTAACAACTTCAGGAAGGTGGCTGGATACAAAATTAACTCAAAAAATCAGAAACCCTTCTTTATACAAAAAAATAAATGGGCTGAGAAAGAAATTAGGGAAACAACACCATTCACAATAGCCACAAACAATATAAAATACCTGGGGGTATCTCTACACAAGCAAGTGAAAGACCTGTATGACAAGAACTTCAAGTCCTTGAAGAAATAAATTGAAGAGGTCATCAGAAGATGGAAAGATCTTCCATGCTCATGGATAGGTAGGATCAACATAAAAAAATGGCCATCCTGCCAAAAGCAATATACAGATTCAATGCAATTCTTATCAAAATACCACCACAATTCTTTATAGACCTGGAAAAATCAATTCTCAACTTCATATGGAATAACAAAAAACCCAGAATAGCTAAATAAATCCTGTACAATAAAAAGATAAAAATAAAAATAAATCTGGAGGTATAACCATCCCATATTTCAAGCTTTACTACAGAAAAATGGCAATAAAAACAGCATGGTACTGGTATGGAATCAGACCAGTGGATCAATGGAATCGAATTGAAGACATAGAAATGAACCCACACACCTATGGTCACTTAATTTCTGATAACAAGCCAAAACTGTACAATGGAAAAAGGACAGCATCTTCAACAAATTGTGCTGGTCCAACTGGATGTCAACATGTAAAAGAATGAAATTAGACCCATACTTATCACCGTGTACAAAACATAAGTTCAAGTGGATCAAAGATGTTAACATAAGGCTGGACATACTAAATCTATTAGAAGAGAAAGTGGGGGAAACCCTTGAACTCATTGGCACAGGTGATAACTTCTTGAACAGAACACCAACAGTTCAGGTCTAAGACCAACAATCAATAAATGGGTCCTCAAGAACCTGAAAAGCTTATGTAAGGCAAAAGACACTATCATTCAAACCAAACAGCAACCTACAGATTGGGAAAAAATCTTCACAAACTCGAAATCTAACAGAAGGCTAATATCTAAAATTTACAAAGAACTCAAGAAGTTAAATGGCAAGAAACCAAATAATCCAAACAAAAAATGGGGAAAAGTGCTAAACAGAGAATTCACAAAAACGAATCCCTAATGGCTGAGAGACACTTGAAGAAATGCTTAGCATCCTTAATCATCAGAGAAATGCAACTCAAGAGGACTCTGAGATTCCTTCTCACACCTGTCAGAATGGCTAAGACCAAAAGCTCAAATGACATCATATGCTGGCAAGGTTGTGTAAAAAGGGGAATGTTGGGGTAGTGTTAGGCATTCTAAATGTTAATTAATTGGTCCTGGGTTCTGTCTGTTACTTACATTGACTCTGATTGGTTAAATAAATGCCGAGGCCTGAGATTGGGCAAAGACAGAGAAAGGTGGGAGCACATTCCAATGATACCTCTTGATTGGTCTGCTGTTATAAAGAGTAGGTACAGAGAACGCAAACCTTTCCCTATCATTCTTATGCAATGGAATTGAGAAAAAGCAGTCTTTTAAATCAATAACTATTAAAGGCCATGACTTTGGTAATAGAGAAGGTAAAGGCATACCAGGCTGCAAACGACCCATAGGTTGAATTACTCTATTCACAGCTCTTAAATCTGTTATCATTCTCCATTTACCTGATTTCTTTTTTACCACAAACAAAGGAGAATTCCATGGGCTGGTAGACTCTTCTATATGATGAGCCTCCAGGTGTTCTTTTGCCAATTGCTCAAGAGCCTCCAATTTTTCCTTTGTTATGGGCCACTGCTCTTGCCACACTGGTTTATTTGATAGCCATTTCAAGGGTAGGGCTGTTGGAATTTCAGCAGTGGCCCCTAGTATAAATTTGGAAACTCGATACCTGGGGTGTCCTGTGTTTGGACACTAGATATAACTTGCAGTTGTTGTTGAGTACTCATATCAATACCTTCCTCAAAAGTATCTATAATCTCAATGTCTGGGGTGTCCTGTGTTTGGACACTAGACATAGCTTGCAATTGTTGTTGAGTACGCGTATCAATACTTTCCTCAAAAGCATCCATCATTTCATCATTTGTTATTTCTGGCATTGCAGAAATATTAATTTGAGTATCCCATTGTTGTAAGAGATCCGTTCCCCATAAATTTATGGGTACATCAGCCACATAAGGTCTCAACTTCCCTGTTTGCCCTTCTGGTCCCACACAGTTAAGCCATCATACACTTTGTTTTACATGTGATAATTTACCAATTCCTATAAAATGTGTAGGAACCCTTTGAAGTGGCCAGTTTGAATTCCAAGACTCACGTGAGAGGACAGTGACAGGGGAACACTCCTCCATTGCTGGTGGGAGTGCAAACTTGTACAACCACTATGGAGGTCAGTCTGATGATATCTTAGAAAATGTGGAATAGCTCTACCTGAAGTCCCAGCCATACCACTTCTGGGTTTATATCCAAATGATTCTTCACCAAACCACAAGGACATTTCCTCATCTATGTTCATAGCAGCCTTATTTGTAATAGCTAGAAAGTGGAAATAACTCAGATGTCCTTCAACCAAGGAATGGATAAAAAAAAAAACTGTGGTACATCTAAACAATGGAATACTACTCATGTATCAGAAACAATGAAATTATGCAATTTTCAGCCAAATGGATGGAACTAGAGAAGCTCATCCTGAGTGAGCTAACCCTCACTCAGAAGGATGCACAATGCATCTATTCACTTATAATCGGAATTTACCCATATAGTACAGGATAACTATACTACAACCAATGCACCAAAGGGAACAGGAACATAGACTTTGTTTCCTATCAATGAGACACTTTGCCCTAGTGGTGTTGCCTTGTAGGCCCCCAGTGTATGAGGAGGCTCTTGGTTCTCATATGACTGTTGAATTTGAATTGGGACTAGGCTACTGTTATCTAGGGACACTCTGCTCCAGAGGAGTGGGATAGAAGGGATAGGGGTAGAGGGTGGGAGGTGGGACTGGGAGGGGTGGAAAGAGTACACTGTGATGGACATGTAACCTGAAGTAATAAATAAATATTAAAAAAGAAAAAACCCAATAGCAAAAAACAGCTTAGAAAGTTCAATATAGTGGAGCATGCCTTTAATCCTATTTGGGAGGCATCGGCAGGTGGATCTCTTTGAGTTTGTGACCAGCTTGGTTTACACCATGAGTTCTAGGACAGCCAGTGCTACATATGTTACATAGTCTTGACACCAAACCAAACAAAACGAAACAAAAGAATAATCTAGAATAATTTTGATGTGTTATAATTTATGTAAAATATAAAACAGGAAACACTGAAGTACTTATAGCATATAATTAATTATTCCTGCACAAGAAAATGTAGTCTTAAATGTTCTCAATGATAATATTGCCACTAAAATATCACCTATGTATGTTTTATTAGTAATAATAAGGAGACCACTTTTGATATATACTTTTGAAATCAAAAGGCAAATTCTTCTTCCAGAAGCAATAGGAAATGTTTTCCCCAAATTATGTTTTTATTTTTAATTTGTAGTTCTTTTTATTTAATTGAAAATATTTTTCATACAATATATTTTGATCATGGTTTTCTCTTCCTCAACTCCTCCCAGATAATCTCTAGAGCCACACCCAGCCAACCCCATGCCTCCTTTCTCTCTTTCTTTAGGAAAAAGAAAAATAAAACAAGTAAGCAAAGCTGAACTAAAAACAGACAAACAAACAAAATCAGAGAAAAACACGAAACACACACACAAAACACAAAACCATAAATACAGTAAATCTGAAACCATAATATACAAACAGAAGATCCATAAAATTTTTTAAAGCCCAAACAATATAGTTAGAGACAAAAAATCTACAAAAATTACATTGAGTTTATTTTGTGTTGGCTATTGCTGCACATAAAATCTGCCCTTATGAATTTTTTATTAGCTATTATCTCTGCATTTTATAATCTATATAACCTGTGAAATAACACAGTTCTCCACAAAGTGAAATAATTTTTTTTCTCCTTGATGTTTTCATTTCATAACTGGCAGGGAGGCATTGACATAATTATCAAAACGTCATGAGCAAATTCATTACTAAGATTCTAAATTGTTTGTCCTTTTTGGACAGCATTCTGTCTACAGTTGAAGCAAGGGTTTTTTCTTGCCAAGAGATAGGCTTGCCAATAATTCAACCATCTCCCACTGGAGATTCTTCAATGCTCACCTTCTACTTGGAGTAGAATAGAGGGTGCTGTCAGGAGATTGATGTCTCAATCTCAAAAAATCTTAAGTTAAGAAAACATCTTTGAATGCCATATACTGCAGATCTCTTGAGGTTTTTGAAGAGACCCTATCTATTTCTTATATTTAGATAAGCAAATGTTGCTTGTCTCTTAGGAACTTGACTTCTGATTAGCTTAGAAAATAACTGTGATAGACTGTCATAGTACCTAACAAAATGACAAGCTTGAATGACTATTAGTTTGCATTTCTTAATTATCCTAAACAGTTTATGTCAGTTGGTAGCAAAAGGCCGAAATTTCACATTTCATTCTTAAGCATTACTAGGTTCAATACCTTTAAAAAGCATTACCCTTAATTTTGTATCTATATACAAAGATCAATACCAGTGTGGCCAAATATAATCTTAATTTTGTATCAATATACAAAGATCAATAGCTGTGTAGCCCAATACAATCTTCATTTTGCATCAATATATAAGGGTCAATACCATTGTGGCCAAATATAATCTTAATTTTGTATCAATATACAAAGATCAATAGTGATGTAGGTAAGTCAACAGCCTAGCTCTGACAAGACAGGGTAGGCAAGTCCTTAATAGTTCCTGCTTTACAATCAATGTCTGTCAGAGAAACGGGGCCAAATGGCTGAAGATTGATGCTGTAATGTATGGAGAGAAAATGGGAACTGTCCAGGCAGCCACTGGTATGTCACTTCTTAGTTTTGGAAGCTGTAGGCCCTGCACTTCCTATATAATCAGATATATTTATCCCTCTCAGGTGTCTGAGGTGGTTGAAGACTAGAGACCTAGAGTCTCATAGTTAAATTTTGAGTTGTTTAGGAATCAAGAGTGTGTTCTGGATCTAAGAAGATGTTTTTAAAATTGTAATGTAAGTTAGTATGAAAGCTGAATTAGGTATAGAACTTTTAACTCATGGAGATGGTTAGATAGTAGAATGTTAAAGTCATGTGCCAAATACATATGGACTGGACATTGGGAATGTATCCTAAGCCATATAACTCTCATAATTGTGGCCTATTTATTTTTTGTTGTTTGGTATTGTATTTATTGTTATAAGAGAAAGAACCATTTGTTGGACTGAAAGGGGGAACTGTTGCGGGGAAAAGATATACCTTAATCTTAAAAAAAACAGGGAAGAGGATGGGGGGGGTTGAGGGGGAAGAGGATGGGAGGGTGGGACTGGAGGGGGGAGTAGGGAGCGGATTGTGATTGAGATGTAACTTGAAGAAATAAAAAATAAATTAAAAAAAGATTCTAAATTGTAACCTCTGTGGATGACCAAAGGAAATGAAATCTGTATGCAAAAGATATATCTGCATCCCCATGCTCATTGACAAATTACTCAAAATAACTAACATACAAAAACAGTCTAATTGTCTATCAGCTGTAAAATAGGTAATGAAAATGTGGTACATTTACATACTTGACTCCTGTTCAGTTATAAAAAGAATAATATCTTTTCATTCACTGCAATCTGAGTGGACTGGAAATATTTCAGCCAGACACAGATAAACAAGTACTACATGATCTCCTGTTATGTAGAATCTGAAAAAGTTGATCTCGCCACATTTGAATAGATCTTTGTATATTGATACAAAATTAAAGGTAACACTTCCTAATGGTATCGTACCGAGAGATACTTAAAAATGAAATGTGAAGCTCTGGCCTCTTGATACCAACCGTCTTAAACTGTTTAGGATAGTTAAGAAAAACAAACTCCTAGTCATGCAAGCATGTCACTTTGTTAGCTACTATGACAGTCTATCACAGATATTCTCTAAGCTACTCAGTAATCAAGTTGTTAAGGGACAAGCAACATTTGCTTATCTAAATACAAGAGATGGATAGGGCATCTTCAAAAACCCCAAGAGATCTGCAGAATATGGCATTCAAAGATGTTGTCTTAAATTAAGATTTTTTTTTTGATATCGAGACATACCAGCTCCTGACAGCACCCCCTATTCTGCTCCAAGTAGAAGATAAGCATTGAAGAATCTCCAGTGTGAGATGGTTGAACTAGTGGCAAGCCTATCTCTTGGCATGAAAAAACTCCTTGCTTCAACTGCAGACAGACTGCTGTCCAAAAAGGACAAAACTTGGTAGCAGGGAAGTCGACAGCCTAGCTCTGCCAAGACAGGGTAGGTAAGTCGTTCATAATCCCTGCTCTACAATAAATGTCTGTCAGAGAAACAGGACCTAAAGGCTGAAGACTGATGCAGGAATGTATGGAGAGAAAGTGGGAACTGTCCAGGCAGTCACTGGTATGTCATTTCTTAGTTTTGGAAGCTGCAGGCCCTGTACTTCCTATATAATCAGATATATTTATCCCTCTCAGGTCTCTGAGGTGGTTGAAGAATAGACAGCTAGAGTCTCATAGTTAAATTTTGAGTTGTTTAGGAATCAAGAGGGTGTTCTAGATCTAAGAAGATGGTTATAATAGTGATGCAAGTTAGTATGAATGCTGAGTCAGTTATATAACTTTAAACTCATGGAGATGGTTAGATGGTAGAATGTTAAAGTCAGGGGCCAAATATGTATGAACTGGACATTGGGAAGGTATACTAGGCCATTTAACTCTCATAAATGTGACATATTTATTTCTGTTGTTTTGTATAGTATTTACTGTTATAAGAGAAGGAACCATTTGTTGGACTGAAAGGGGAAGCTGTTGTGGGGAAGAGGGTGGATGGGTGGGACAGGAAGGGGGAATAGTGAAGGGTTTGTAACTGAGATGTAATTTGAAGAAAAAAAATAAAGTATTTAATAAAAAAACAGCTTGCAGAGGTAATATGCTTGAAGGAAACTATCTTGGCATTGCTACTGAGTACTGCTTCTGATATGGAAGGCATTCTATATGTTCAGAGTGTTCACTGAAGATCACAATGAAGATGTCTCAACTTAGAATAATAATACAGGTCGTATTAAGTATCTCAGACTGGTTTTAAAACAGCTTTGTGTCGATCTTGCTGAAGCGTCTGTCCAGCTTGGTATCCTGTGAAAATTTGTTATTTCCTGGGTATTGTCTTTAAAATCAGATAGTCTCTTCTATATTGAAAGCATTTTTATGTTTTCTAATTTAAAAATTAATATTTTCTTATAAATATTATGCAATAAAGCAAAGTAGAATCTGAAAAAAAAGAAAAAAAGAGAGATTAATAAAAGAAAAACATACAAATGTATCACTACCAGTTTTTTTGTCACATGGAAGCCTTCAGACATGAAGGAGCAAAGAAAGAGCAAACGCTGCGTTTGGGCTTAGGTTTGTTGAGGAGTGGGTGGAGTGCAGGGGTGTGCTTGAACAATTGTGAGCGCGTGATCTCATGCTAATAAACGACTGCGAACTCAAAAAAAAAAAAAGAATATGATGGTAGCTATCAGGTGCTAGGGAGAGAGTGTGTTAGGTAGTGATAGTAAATCTTGATCAGTTGGGTTCTAAGTTGTTGTTAAGGAGGACAATGAATCTCTGCTATACTATTCCAAACAAAAATGATTATTTGGTTTTTATAACCAAAAGTAGACATTTTTTAAAGCTTCCAGGAAGTATTTTAACCATTTCATTTTCATCATAGAAATGATGTAGGAGATAGGTTAAATAAACTTATCCTTACTTAAAAACTACACAATGTTGTGTATTATTATACTTATACCCATGGGCAGAAAGCTGATTCCAAGCAGAAAGCACTCTCTCCACTATGAACTATGGTGAATTCAAGAGAGTTATTAAAGCCCAAGATGATGAGAATTAGCAATGGTTGTGGGTTCAGTCATAAACAAGATATTTGTACCATCCCATCTAAGTTTCAAGAAATGTTAGGAAAGAGGAGTGGGGAGTTTGTGAATGCCAGAATGTAGGGTGGAGGGATACAAAATGCTATTCTTAAATTTCACCACAACTGCTGCAATTATTAATTCACAGCATTTGTATTAACCTGCAGTGGGCACAGAGAAGACCAGCCCTACCAACAATAAGTACAGGAAGTTGGGGGGGGGAGGATTCTCTGGATCCTACTTTACTTCTGAACTATTGGCTGTTGATAGACACTGGGAGAGGGTAAATCTGTGTCTTTACTTATGAGTCCACTGATGAACCCAACATACTCTAACAGATAGCTTCAAACCAACAGGCACACAAAAAATTCTAGTTAATTTCAATGGGCCACAAAACAAAATGAGTAGACATAAAGGGGAAAGAGATTTGTAGAGAAGAAAGGGTTGACAAGAAAAGTAGGGAGGTGGACGGTTAAGGTGGAAGCATTTTGTACAGAGGCAGAAATAGCTTTAATATGCATTTGAAAATAAACATCTTAGAAAATATTATATTATGCCATTGGTGTATACAGTTTTGTTTTATGTTTTTATTTTCTGTAGTTGTTAAATATAAAAATAAATGAGAACTCTCCTTTAGGATTGACTATAATTTACAAATACAAACCAAATCTGCATGTACTTCGATTGAGCAAATTTTTCTCAAGAATTTATTAAATAAATAGAATCAAAGTCGGTATGTCAAAATGTACTAAAATATAAAAGTAAGAGGTAGACAGTAACACATTGCCACATTACAATCTTTAGAATCAGGAACTGAGGGAGAGAGCTATAAACAGCAGTGTTACTTATACAACAGAATACCATGCAATCATTAGGAAGAATGGGAATATGGACTGACATGAAACAATATAAATGACTTATTCATTCACACATTCAGCAAAAATTTGAGTTCATACCAAGTCTTTCTCATCAATGATTTAGAAAGCATTCTGGTTTATAGTTTTAAAATGTAGCGAAAGAAGGAGACACTAAACAGAAAAAACAAATGAATATTTTATGATTTACAATGCAATATACTGACAAATATTAAAAAGAGAAATATGATCAAAAGTATATATTTCTCATTCAAAATAGGCAGAAAATTGGCTATTGTAGTCCCTCCTGTTTTAAAAGTAAGGACAATATACATGTATAGCTGTATATTTACATATAATTGAGAAACATTTGTGAAGAATTCTTAAAGCTTCAGTCAGGGAGGCTGAGAGATTAAATTGTGACATAAAATATTAAAGAATGAATATTATGTAAATTGTCAACAAAATAGACAGACCCCTAGCCAAATTAACTAAAAGGCAAAGGGAAAGAACACAAATCAACAAAATCAGAAATGAAAAGGGAGAAATAACAACAGACATTGAGGAGATCCAGAAAATATTCGGGCATTACTTTAAAAATCTATATTCCACTAAATTTGAAAACCTAAGCGAAATGGACAATTTCCTCGATAAATTCCACCTACCAAAACTAAATCAAAATCAGATTAACAGCTTAAACAGCCCAATAACA
>CAJQZJ010016349.1:0-11666 GCA_907164525.1 Lophiomys imhausi | reverse complement strand
CATCCCTTTGTGTGCCAAAGATAGTGAGAGATTTGCATTTACTGTTCCATCCTGTAACCATGAGGAACCTGATCAGAGGTTTGAATGGGTAGTATTACCCCAGGGCATGGCAAACAGCCCCACTATGTGCCAACTATATGTGGGGGAAGCCATTGCTCCCTTGAGAAAGAATTTTCCAGATTTGAGATGTGTTCATTATATGGATGATATCTTACTGGCAGCTAAGAGTGAACAAATGTTAGATCGTGACTATGAAGAATTAGTTCTATTATTAAAAAAGAAAAGGTTGTTTATTGCTCCTGATAAGGTTCAAAAGGAAAATGTGGTTGATTATTTAGGAGCGAAGGTTGGACCTGAAAAGATAATACCTCAAAAGATTGAGATAAGAAAAGATAATTTAAAGACTTTAAATGATTTTCAAAGGTTGTTAAGAGATATCAATTGGGTAAGAGGCTATTTAAAGCTACCAAATTATGAAATAAGACCCCTATATGATATTTTGAAAGGTGACTCAGCACTTATTTCTCCTAGGCAATTAACAGACGAAGCAAGAAAAGCTTTATGTAAAGTGGAAGAAAGGTTACAGAGTGCCTTCCTAAAGAGATGGCAGGAAGGACAGCCCACTGCATTGTGCATATTTGCCACCTATAGTCAACCTACAGGATTGTTATGGCAGAACGGACCATTATTATGGACCTATTCAAAGATTTCTCCGAAAAAATCCATAGAACATTATCCCACTGCACTTGCTGCTTTAGCCTTGAATGGTATCCAACAATGCTTGCAGTCTTTTGGAGTTGCTCCTGCCAGTATAATAGTGCC
This sequence comes from Lophiomys imhausi, assembly GCA_907164525.1. Classification (NCBI taxonomy): domain Eukaryota; kingdom Metazoa; phylum Chordata; class Mammalia; order Rodentia; family Muridae; genus Lophiomys; species Lophiomys imhausi. The sequence goes on along the minus strand of CAJQZJ010016349.1, from coordinate 10,844 downwards.
CTATTCCAATTATCAAATTAAGATTTTGTGTGGCACTGTAGATGACTGGGCAATATTGCAATGTAGCTTTGAAGGAGTGATTGATAACCATTACCCTAAACATCCATTGCTATCACTTTTTAAAGAGCACCCAGTAATATTCCCTAAGGTTACTTCAGCAGTACCACTTCAAGGGTCACCAAATGTGTTTACTGATGGCTCAAAGACAGGCTGTGGAGCCTATTTGATAGAAAGGCAAGAGCCCGTGTTATGTCAATTTCAACCGGGCTCTCCCCAAATAGTAGAGTTAAAAATAGTAATTGAGGTGTTTAAAAGATGTCAATTTGCATTCAATTTGATTTCAGATTCAGTTTATGTGGTCAATGCAGTAAAAGTATTAGAATTAGCAGGTCCTATTAAGAATAGTAGTACTGTATGTGCCTTATTACAAGAGTTACAAGTTTTAATCTGGCAGAGAAAAAGGTGTTTTTATATTCAACATATCAGAGCACATACAGGATTACCTGGACCATTGAGTGAAGGTAATGATAAAGTTGATCAATGGACCAGGATGGAATGCATTTTTTGGAGCTCATTCCTAGACCAAGCCAGACAGTTTCACCAATTATTTCATGTAAATGCAAAAACTCTACAGCAGAAATTCCATTTGTCTAGAGCAGATGCTAGACAAGTAGTTTTGGACTGTCCTCAGTGTGTGATTCATCATCATCCTCCCAGTGTGGGAGTGAACCCTAGAGGGTTGATGCCACTCAAAATCTGGCAAATGGACGTTACCCACATTTCGGAATTTGGAACCTTAAAATATATTCATGTATCTGTGGATACCTGCTCAGGTATCATACATGCTACACCTATGAGTGGAGAAAAGGCTCGCAATGTCATAGGACATTGCTTAGAAGCCTGGGCTGCATGGGGAAAACCACAGCAGCTAAAAATGGATAATGGACCAGCCTATACGGCACAGTCCTTTGTCTCCTTCTGCAACCAGATGGAGGTACAGCTTAATCATGGATTACCATACAATCCTCAAGGACAAGGAATTGTGGAGCATGCTCATCGCACTTTGAAAGAATGCTTGCAAAAACAAAAAGGGGGAATAGGCCAAGGCCGTACCCCCAAGGAGAGAATATCTTTAGCCTTATTTACTGTAAATTTTTTCAATTTGGATGCTCAAGGCCGCTCAGCAGCGGACAGACATCAGGATTCCCATGGTCTGCCTAAAAGCATGGTGAAATGGAAGGACATTCTGACAGGTTCTTGGCGGGGGCCTGACCCCGTGCTAACATGGGCGAGAGGGTCTGTTTGTGTTTTTCCTCAGGATCAACAAGATCCAGTGTGGGTGCCTGAACGCCTTGTGAGGAAGATTCGTCATGAAGACCTTCCTAAGGATTCTGGTGATAGTAGCAGTGAGTATGTCAGGAATGACCGAGCCGAGATGGGGGATCCTGTCGATATTCCCAAAGCCGATGCCGGTCAGACATGATGCAACTGTGTTTCCACGCTTATTTAGCAGTAATAGAAGCTTAGGCTTACCCTACCTTCCCTTTGATGATCAGAGAAGCCCTATAGAGGGTAATAGAAATGTCAGCTTGAAGGGTAGTTTGTGCTTTTTAATGAGTTTCAATAGGTCAGATGATACAAAATGCATTAAATTGTCTCAGCAGTCAGCAGATTTTTTACCACAACTGAGGTTTGGGGGTAGGAGTGGTGGTTTGTTTTCAGGCAATGGTTCTCGCCTTGAAGGATGGTGGCCCACACGAGTTTCTGACCGGGACCCCCCCAGACAGCCACGCTGGGCACCTTTTTGTAGAGGATCCACAGGAGAGGAAGGACCTTTTCCCTGGACTGGATGTCAGGAGCGCAGAGCAGTTTGGGTTCAACAAGATTATTTTTCCTTTAGCCCCATGATTAGTAATGTAGTGAATAAGTCTTGTACAGGAATGCTTGATATATCTACTAGGGATCCTCAGCAGACTGCCACCAATCCTTTTGATTTGTGGCTTTTATGTGGAGTAAATGGAAGTTGCATGGACTTGGGACCTGTCATTATGCTTGGGGGAGGAATTTATCAAAGAGGTAATTTTTCTCTAAGGTCTGCTACCAGATTGGATTTTTCTAGCAGTAGTGGCTCTGGTACTTGGAATTCTTTGTTTCATTCTTATCGCAACAAGAGCTTTTCAGCTTTGCCAGTATGTCTCTGGCCTCCTTTTCTGTGGATTGTAAGTAATGGGAGTGCATCCTTAGGTGAAGAAAAGTTGGTATGCACTCCAGGTACATGTTTTTATGCCCTATGCTGGAATGCCACAGCCTTTCCTGTGGCTGTGGTGACTAGAATGCCTCGATATGTACCAGTTCCTGTAGAGGCTCCTAATACCATGATGCTATTCAGGTTTAAAAGAGATTTTGGCATCACTGCAGCTATTGTTACTGCTATCACTATTGCTGCTGTGGGAGCTACTGCATCAGCTATTGCCTTGTCTAGTTCTATACAGACTGCCAATGCCCTGAATAACATCTCAGCCACTGTGGCACAGGCATTGGATACTCAGAACTCTATGAATTCTCATCTCAAAGGAGGTCTTATGATAGTTAATCAACGTATAGATTTAATACAAGAACAGATTGATTCTCTTTGGCAACTAGCACAATTGGGGTGTGAGTGGAAAATGCAAGGTTTGTGTGTTACCTCCGTACAATATCAAAATTATACAAAAGCTGCTAATTTGTCCAGACAATTGTCAAAGTTTCTCTTACAGGATTGGTCGGCTGAATTTGAAAATTTGATGAGAGAGCTGAGAGCAACAATCATCCACATCAATTCCACTCGAGTGGATCTGAGCCTGGCTACTGGCTTGACTTCTTGGATACAGACGGCTATGGATCATCTTAAGGAGTGGGCGGGTGTAGGCTCTTTGGCGATACTAATGATGCTAGCCTCTCTGGTTTGCCTATGGTGCATCTATAAAATGAGAACCACACAAAAGCGTAACGCAGCCATGATTATACAAGCCCTTGTCGCCATTGAGGCGGGCCAGTCCCCTCAGGCATGGCTTGCTGCCGTGAAGTAAATCTTCACTAAGCATAGTCCCTGCCCACTGAGGAATTCGTTCCACGGATATTAGGGTCTGGTAAGTCAGTGACGGAGTTGACGGGTAAGTCTCGGCCACCTAAGACAGGGCAGTCCCGAGTGGGGAGGCTGACCCAGAGACGGGTAAGAGTTTGAGCACCGCCCTCCTACAGGCTCAGGCCCACCGTGAGATCCCCAAATATGGGGATTACAAAACCTTTCCAGGGACTTCTGTCAGCTTTAGAAAAAATAAAAAAGGAGGAACTGTAGAGAGCTGCGACGTGCCGCGCCTTAAAGATGGCGCTGGTCTCCGCCTTCCACCAGCCCGACGGTGAGCGCTCTCGGTGGTAAACAAGTCCATATTTGGCAAAGACCGCTGATCTGGCTTGCTTCCGCATACGTGGGCCTCTAAGATTGCACTACGTGGCTTTACTTGATTGGCTGTCTAATTAGTATTTAGCCTGTGGGTTGGGTCTGCCCCATTATTCGGAAGACTGTTTTCAAGGGACCTGAATAAACTGCTTGAGAAGAGCTTTTGCGAGTTGCGTCGTTCTTGCCGGTCGAGAGGGACGCGACAATGTATCAAAAAAACAGGCATGATAAAAATATTTGAGATAGTCTCAAGCATTTTTGTGAAACTTCACAAGGCAGACCTCTATCATCTGCATTTGTGCAACATCCTTGTGTTCCATGCTCCTACAGTAACAGTTCAATAAGATCAGAGCACTTAAATCCCAAAGTCCCCAAATGTTTCCACAATCCTTCCTGCTCAAAACCAAACAAACACCACCACTAACAACAACAAGTACAAAACCAGGGTCAGGTCAATCAATCTGCACACTACCAAAGGAAAATGCTGAATACCAACCCAGCTACAAATCCTTTGATCTATAATGGTGACCTGGTGCGATAGTGGTACAAAACTTATGGCAGTAACCAATAAAGATGATTTGAGTTAGGTCTACTTCCTGAGGTGGAACCCATACACAATGCTGCTCAGGTGGCCAAAAAACTGAGACTATACAGAGCAGAGGTGACACTTGTTATTTGTTATTTATTTTTTGTTTTGTTTTGTTTTTTGTGATACTGTAAAGTGTGCTGTCCTGTATATAGTGTGAAATAATTATAATTTCTGGTAGTTAATAGAAGATAAAACTATTTTTCAGATGAATGATTTTGCAGCTGGTACTGAACTTCATATTATTTGATTCAGTTTACAGACTAAATGTGATACAAGTGGTATAATTGAAGGTTTCAAATCAAGTTCCTGAACTCCTTTTCATTCTCTGTACTGATATTTGTTCACAAGCCCCAAAGTCTGTTAAGTTGAGATAAAGTAAAATTCACTATTTCTGCATCTTTGAAGTCTTGATAGTGATATAATTATTTGAAATGGCACTATAGATTAATTATGTTTTTTCTTCATTTTCTGGATAAAATAGAATCAGAATCTGTCCCAGCTATGTTGCCAACTTGATGCAGCCCATGGTTATCTGGAAGAAAAAGCCTCAGCTGAGAAACTGCTTAGATCAAATTGGCATTCAGGCCTGCCTGTGGGGTCAGCCCTAAAGATTAATAGATATATGAGGACTCATCTCACTGTGAACACTACCATCCCTAGGCATGTTCTCAAGGATTATATAGTAATGCTAGCTAAATGTTAGACAGAGTAGAAGCCAGGGAGTGAATCTGAAAAGAGTTCCCTCATCTTTTCAGCCTTTGGTTCCTTTCCTGAGTTCCTGCATTACCTTCCTCAGTGGTGGATTGGGACCTGAAGTATAAGCCAAATGATATCCTTCTTTCCCAAGTTGGCTTTTGTTTGTTTGTTTTGTCTGTATTATTACAGCAACAGAATAAAACTTGAAAATAGTTTCCTCTCTTTCCTTTATCTTAGCATCATTTACTCTGTGGACCAAGAAACCAATGTGAGTATTCCATGGCTATGATGCATAACAATTTTAACTATGAATTCAGAATTGAGAAGAACAATTTTGACTAACTTCAGATTTACCTTGTCTATCTATGAATAGTTTCAGGCCAACATTCACTTTTGGGCTGACCTTTTAAAATGTACATTCAGAAAAGGACTGCAGTGGCCTTTTGGGTTATTAAGAATTCATGCCAATTGAAAGCGAGCATAATGAACAATGTTTAAAAAGTCTGTACATTTTCCCTCTTTCAGAATAAGATTACCTTGTATATGATCACAAATTCTTTTGGAAAAAACATTTCCATTAAATAAGCATCATAATTTCTACTACATACTTTTATATTGCATGCATAGTACTTTGATTATATCAAGGGTCTACTTTCCACAGAACACAAACTTTCCTTGATTCCTGGTTCTTAACTGAGAAGCAGTTCAGAGGCTCTTGACTGTTCATCTCAGAGATTTTTCCAGTGTATATATTCTGCTAGGGTGTTTTTGTTGTTGTTGTTGTTGTTGTTGTTGTTGTTTTTCAACTTCAATGTACATTGCAGACTTATTAGTTTGTTTATTTTATTTTCAGCAAGGTTATATCAGAGGTGGGGGTGACTTCAGGGCATTTATTATAAGGTACAACTTATCAAGTTGAGGACATTAAAAGTCAGTCTTCCCAAGAGTGTTTTGCAGTGTAATGTCAGGTCAAAGTCCAAAGGCAAACAAGCAGAAAGAAAACATATCAAGAATGCTGAAATCATAGAAGACTAGAATCACCCACATTTCCTCTTGTTGCCTCTAACAGTAACGGTTAGAGCATCCTATGGAGTTATGGAATTTAGAATTCTTTTCCATCCTACATATAGTTAAACATTTGGAGAAAATAAATGAAGATTGAAAGCAAACTGTTGAACACCTGCTTTTTTATTTTTGATAGTATGTCAACTGATTATATTTTACAATAGTTACTTCTTTCTTCTATTTGCCCTAAGTTAAAAAAAAATACAATAAGAGGGAACTCTGGCCTGCTATAGTTTGTGATAACCCTTGCTCCAGTAGAATCACAGGCTTCAGGCTTAGCAGAGCTACAGAGTAAGTTAAAGGACGGCATAAACAATTTAGTGTGATCCTAACATTAAATTTTTATAGATCAAAATAATAAGTAAAGTTTCAAGGGTGTAGTCTATAGGGAAAGAACTTGCCTAGAATGCAGGAGGCCTAAGGATTAATCCACAAAAAAGGATTTGTAGAAAATGTAGTTAAACTAACACAGTTAGCACATGACAAACACTTTAATATAGTCTCCTTACTAAAAGCACCTTGAACTGTTAGGATGTCAAGACTCTGTGGGCCAAAATTCACACAACATGGTTGCAGAATTGTTCTGGACCTTCCAGGTCATACCCACTTAAGGTGCAAGTAAAGTGGTACTGGTTTACCTATACTAATACTCAGCAGTAAGCCATGGAAAGAAAGGATGTTAAATGTACAATGGCTGTCTTGCTAGCCTGTGAGTGACAGGCATTCCACCCAAAGCATGTGAGTGTTCTTCTTACCTTTATGTCTATCAGATATTTATTAGAATGGGCTTCTTTCCATACCACCACTTGTTGATGAGGAGAATATTCTCCATTCTTCTTGAAAATCAAATATTTTTGAATTAATCATTGATTAATATTGATGGAAAAATCATTGAAGGTAGTGTCTCTATCTAAACACTTAGGTTCTTTTTTAACCTGTGGCAAAGCAGAATTAAGATAATATCTCAACTTTATTTGATTTAGGTTCACATTGATTCTGCCAAGCACATCATTTGAGCTATTCATTCCTGTCAAAGAATTACCTGTGTTAGTAACTTAATGTGTAATGCTGTGATTCTTTTCTTCCATAAAATAACATATTTGTAATTCTTCCTCCATATCCATGCTGGCTTCTTCTTGATAATCTTTTCTACTCTAGCTCCAGGAAACTGGAGAGACTATGGAGGAAGCTGTGTATTGGCAGTGTTCCTTCCCTGGGATAGCACTACCATGCTGGATCCTTCCACATCAAATAGTAATCAAGAAAGTTCTCTCCAGACTTTCTTACAGGCCAATGAAATGGACACACTTTTTAAACTGAGGTTCCCTCTTCCTAGATACTGAAATCTTATGTAGCTTGACAAATAAATAAATATGTAAATAAATAAATATACAGTGCATTCCTGTTCAAATTATAGAATTCCAATATCATGACATCTCCCTATTTCTATTCTCAGTTTCTCCCTTGAGCCTACTTAGATCAAAACTGAAAAATAAATGAAAGATAAGTCTAGCCATGTTACAATCAAAACCAAGAACAGTAAAATAAATGTTTCATGTTTCTTGTTAATGTTTAGAACTTTCAATCATTTAGACACATAATTTAATATTTTTGAATGTATCTACCTATCCAGGTGTTCTTTTCAAACCTTATTTTGCAACTTAGATTTTATTACAGGGAAGTGTTCCTATTGCCTCTCAGGAACACTATGCTATTTCTTGCATAATCATTTATTGTGTGACCTTCTCTTCTTAAAATCCCTCAAGCTTTGTCTAGTTAACTGTTCCTCATAGTTTTAGTATAGAAACAGGTACCACCACTGTGACAAACCACATTCCAGGACTTGTTTCTCTCTTGCTTCACAATAATTATCTGTATGACTATATTTCTTGAAGGAAAAAAAAATGCTTCAGGTTTGATTCTGGACTACTTAATAGGGTGTCCATTAATGTGAAAAAATACCAAGTATTTATTGACTAAATAAATGCAATCTGAAGATATGTCTTTTATTCCTTCAAAGCAAATGAAGTTTCTAATTATCATTTCAACAATGAGCTTTTTAAAAATTAATTCATCATCTTTTTAAAGCCTATTAGACAGGTGCTTGAATTCTTTCCACTTGGGAAAGATTTGCTAGTAGTAGTACTTTTACCAAACTTAGAATGTTCCTTTGCTTCATTAAGTTGCAAGATATTTATTTGTTATCCTATTTCAGAGCCAGAAACATAAATATCATATCAGGTTGTACTTATTTGCGTATTTTTCATAGTCAATAAATTATAGTTTGCACTTTTGCTAAAAATTAAAAGTATCTTTTAGCTTCTCTATTAATTTTTCTAGCTCATTTTCAAATGTTCATATATTACCCAAATTTCATCAACACTGAGTGAAACCTCATTCTTGCTTTAAATTTTTGTTACTTCCTATGTTCCCTCAATGCTGCAAATAAAAAAGTTGATGCTGCATAAGTTATCTTTAATTTGACTGGGTATTTAAAGATATATAGTATCCAAAAGATACAATATCAAAATTCAGTTTTTAAGGTTCCTGAGTCCTTATTTCAATGAGCCAGGATTATAGAAAAATCTATATAAACTCATTCTTCTCTGCCAAGAAAGTTGGAAGGACAAATACCAGAAATCAGAATGACCTCATTATCTGTCAGCAGAGTGATAAAAAGTTGTCCTTAATTCATAGCCTTACAGAAGAGGAGTGACATTTGCCTTCAAGGCTCTAAGATTCTCATCCATTATAGGGAGGTTCCAAGATATTGGCGAAGTAGAATTGGAAGGTATGTGAAAGGGTTTAAGAAGAATAAAGAGAAGGATAAGGTAGGGCATTTGATAGTATCACATAAGAGAAGCAACAGCTAACAGAGGAGACAGATGGACCTGTTGTAGTTTCAATACTTAGGATAAAATGCAGTACAATTTATGTATTAATAAGAAAAAACGAGACAAAATTAATGAACTAAGGGGTACAAATATTTTACCAGGAATATAATAGGAAATTTTAAGAAGGAAAATGGACAGATGTAGAATAAAGAATAGCCAAATATACTACTAATTTTGTATCAATATACAAAGGTATAAGGGCATATTCAATAATCTGCCCCTTCTTCTTGGACCTTCCTGTGCTATGTCTATGTCTCATTTTTCTCAAGCCTATGCACTCCTACATAGGAGAGGAAGAAGGATACAGAAAAGGAAAAGTAGGAAGTCCCTGGGGCTAACCTCCAAAACCCATTAAACAGGACCATTTATCAGCTTGTAATCTCTTCCCCTAAATATGAGAGTTTTCAGTTATCCTTCAAATAACCAAAAAAGAAGGGCGGAGAAACACCCTCTCCACCCTCTGGGCATGGGACTTCGCTCTCTTAAAGTGACTTCCTGCTGATTTGGGTCGTAGTAGACCTGTTTGGGGCCCGAACCCAAATGGAAAAAATGGTTAAAAATGTTAGTACAATCCTTTTATGTTCAGTCCTTCTGTTCTCAGCTGTTTAGATGACCTAAGGGGTTTGTAGGCAGAAGCTGATCTTGCAGGCTTCATTGAGGTTCCGGCCGGGGCATTGTGTAGAGCTGAAAGGTCCCAGCGACATTGGATTGCCTTGGTTGCAGGCCCCCGATGGAGACAGCTATTGAAGAAGTCTGCCAGGCAGAATCAACTGGGTCACTCGTCCTCCTTGGTGCCTGCTTCTGCTCTCTGCAGAGGTTTCCGCTGTCCAGCCGTCCCCAGGCTCCCCTAATGGACGCTTCGATTCTCCTGGAAAAATAAGAACAGAGCCCTGCCCCAATCCTAACCCTGGAACCATTACCCTCTTTTTTTGGGGGGGGGGCTAGGTAATACTTCTCCTGAAGCAAATTTGGCCTTCCGACAACATACAAATCGTTATCTTTCAATCCGGGTTAAAGAAGAAATTGGCTAAAGTGGTATTGACCATTGTTTATTGTGCAAAAATAAGATTGTATTGGATTACATCGGTATTGATCTTTGTATATTGATACAAAATTAAGATTATAGTTGGCCACAATGGTATTGACCCTTGTATATGGATGTAATATTAAGATTGTATTGGGCTACATAGGCATTGATCTTTGTATATTGATACATAAATAAGAGTATATTTAACCACAATTGAATAGATCTTTGTATATTGATACAAAATTAAAGTTAACGCTTCCTAATGGTATCATACCTAGAGATACTTAAAAATAAAATGTGAAGCTCTGGCCTCTTGATACCAACCATCTAAAACGGTCTAGGATAGTTAAGTAAAACAAACTCCTAGTCATGCAAACATGTCACTTTGTTAGCTACTATGACAGTCTATCACAGATATTCTCTAAACTACCCAGTAATCAAGTTGCTAAGAGACAAGCAACATTTGCTTATCTAAATACAAGAGATGGATAGGGCATCTTCAAAAACCCCAAGAGATCTGCAGAATATGGCATTCAAAGATGTTATCTTATATTAAGATTTTATTTTTTTTGATATCGAGACATATCAGCTCCTGACAGCACCCCCTATTCTACTCCAAGTAGAAGATAAGCATCGAAGAATCTCCAGTGTGAGATGGTTGAATTAGTGGCAAGCCTATCTCTTGGCATGAAAAAACCCCTTGCTCCAACTGCAGACAGACTGCTGTCCAAAAAGGACAAAACTTGGTAGCAGGGAAGTCGACAGCCTAACTCTGCCAAGACAGGGTAGGTAAGTCCTTCATAATACCTGCTCTACATCAAATGTCTGTCAGAGAAACAGGACCCAAAGGCTGAAGACTGATGCAGGAATGTATGGAGAGAAAATGGGAACTGTCCAGGCAGTCATTGGTATGTTCTTTCTTAGTTTTGGAAGCTGCAGGCCCTGCACTTCCTATATAAGCAAATATATTTATCCCTCTCAGGTCTCTGAGGTGGTTGAAGAATAGACAGCTAGAGTCTCATAGTTAAATTTTGAGTTGTTTAGGAATCAAGAGGGTGTTATAGATCTAAGAAGATACTCTTAAAAGTGTGTTGCAAGTTAGTATGAATGTTGAGTCAGATATAGACCTTTAAA
>CAJQZJ010016334.1:0-12168 GCA_907164525.1 Lophiomys imhausi | reverse complement strand
TTTTTTTCAGGTAGCTTCAGTATCACCTGAGAATGAACAAAACAATCCTATCATTTCAAAGGAGACAACTGACAGTGTTTGTGGCCAGTGAGAAAATTTGAGCATCCCGGTCAGCCAAGTAGCTCGGTGGTGATGCTTGCCTGGTGTACACGGCGTGGGCTTCATCCTCAGTATCAGAAAAAAAAAAAAAAAAAGAGATGAGATTTGAAGTAAAAGCTCGAGTTGTGAGAGCTGGGCCTCTCTCTGGACTTGAAAGTGTTTTCTGAGGAGCCTTACAGTCACATAAATGATTCTGACTGCTTTGATAGCATTTAAAGAAATGTGCAAACATTTGAAAAATATATACCTCAGTGAACCAATATTTTCCAGTTGGCAAAGTGCATGGTAGCCACAAAATTGTGCACAGGGAAAAATTACTTTTGCATCTTATGAAAATACAGACCAAAGGGTCCTGTATGCAGCAGGAAGCTTGGTAATAAAATTTTAGTGTCAAGTGGCTACTGCCCTTTAAGGACCAAATCCTTCTTCTGCTTTAGAACAGTGTTGAGGAAGAACACCCAGAATTACCTGAAAAGATAAAGTATTGTTTCCTTTCCCAATTCTATATCCTAGGGATACTGGCTTCTCCTCTTATTTTCTGACTGAGACAATATAACAAATGAATATAAAAGTATATGAGGGGGCTGGAGTGATGGCTCATTGGTTAAGAGCACTGACTGCTCTTACAGTGGACCTGAGTTCAATTCCCAGCATCCACATGGTGGCTCACAACCATCTGTAACTCCAGTTCCAGGAGACCCAACACCCTCATACAGACAAAAATGCAGGCAAAACATTAATGTACATAAAATAAAAATAAATTTAAAAAAGAATATATGAGAATGTAGCTGTCTTTCATTAACCAAGCATTAAGCTTATTTGCACAAAAATCTATTTTATACCTAACCAAATGAAATAGGACACCAAGAAAGTGTCCTCAGATACGCAAAAGCTTCTTTTTTTAATTTATTTTTTATTTCTTCAAGTTACATCTCAATCACAATCCCCTCCCTACTCCCCCCTCTAGTCCCACCCTCCCACCCTCTTCTCCCTCAACCCCCCATCCTCTTCCCTTTTTTTTTTAAGTTTAAGGTATATCTTTTCCCCCCAACAGCTCCCCCTTTCAGTCCAACAAATGGTTCTTTCTCTTATAACAATAAATACAATACAAAACAACAGAAATAAATAGGCCACAATTATGAGAGTTATATTGCTTAGCATACATTCCCAATGTCCAGTCCATATGTATTTGGCACCTGACTTTAACATTCTACTATCTAACCATCTCCATGAGTTTAAAGTTCTATTTATAACTCAGCTTTCATACTAACTTGCCTCACAATTTTAAAAACATCTTCTTAGATCCAGAACACCCTCTTAATTCCCAAGCAACTCAAAATTTAACTATGAGACTCTAGCTATCTATTCTTCAACCACCTCAGAGACTTGAGAGGGATAAATATATCTGATTATATAGGAAGTGCAGGGCCCGCAGCTTCCAAAACTAAGAAATGACATACCAGTGGCTGCCTAGTTAGTTCCCATTTTCTCTCCATACATTACAGCATCAATCTTCAGCCATTTGGCCCCGTTTCTCTGACAGACATTGATTGTAGAGCAGGAATTATGAAGGACTTGCCTACCCTGTCTTGGCAGAGCTAGGCTGTTGACTTACCTGCTTCCAAGTTTTGTTCATTTTGGACAGCATTCTGTCTACAGTTGAAGCAAGGGGTTTTTCTTGCCAAGAGATAGGCTTGCCACTAATTCAACCATCTCCCACTGGAAATTCTTCGATGCTCATCTTCTACTTGGAGTAGAATAGGGGGTGCTGTCAGGAGCTGACATGTCTCGATATCAAAAAAATCTTAAGAAAGCATCTTTGAAGCCGGGCGTGGTGGCGCACGCCTTTAATCCCAGCACTTGGGAGGCAGAGGCAGGCGGATCTCTGTGAGTTCGAGGTCAGCCTGGTCTACAAAGTGAGTCCAGGACAGCCAGGGTTACATAGAGAAACCCTGTCTCGAAAAACCAAAAGAAATAAAAATAAAAATAAAAAAGAAGAAAGCATCTTTGAATGCCATATTCTGCAGATCTCTTGAGGTTTTTGAAGACCCCCTAGCTATCTCTTATATTTAGATAAGCAAATGTTGCTTGTCTCTTAGCAACTTGATTTCTGATTAGCTTAGAAAATAACTGTGATAGACTGTCATAGTACCTAACAAAATGACAAGCTTGAATGACTATTAGTTTGCATTTCTTAATTATCCTAAACAGTTTATGACAGTTGGTAGCAAAAGGCCAAAACTTCACATTTCATTTTTAAGCATTACTAGGTACAATACCTTTAAAACGTGTTACCCTTAATTTTGTATCAATATACAAAGATCAATACCAATGTGGCCAACGCAAGAGCTTCTTAAGACAACTTACTTGGGCGGGAGAGCTGACCTAGTCAGTCAACCATTTGCTGTGCAAATATGAGGGCCTCATTGTGGTCCTTTCACAGTGTGGGTCCCAAGAATCAAACTCAGATTGCCATGATTCTAAGGCAGGACCTTTACCACTGAACCATCAGGCCAGTCCAGTGCTGTCTAATTGAAGACAAAGCCTGGAGTCCATGTAGCGTTGTGCAGTCTCAGTACTGGAAAAGGAAAAAGAAAAGGAAACAAATACTTCATGGTAAACTGTTTTATTAGCTGTGTTGTTTATACTTTGAAATTTCACTTGTATTTTAAAAACTACACAAATAAGGTTAGAACCCTTGCTCACAATCCCCCTACTGGCAAGACTTAGAATGGGGGCTCAACTCAGGTTGTTCTTACTGAAAGTCCATGCCCTTCGCATTTCAGTACACAGCTTAGAGCAGTGGGTCTCAGTTTCTAGCGCTGCGACCCTTTAATACTGTTCCTCATGTTGTGCTGACCCCAGAACCATAAAATTATTTTCATTGGTACTTCATAACTGTGATTTTGCTACTGTTATGAGTCGTAATATAAATATCTGGTATGCGACCCCAAAGGGTTGAGACCCACAGGTTGAGAACTGCTGCCGTAGTGTTTATCTAATCCAGAAGAGCTGTTCAGTCTGTTACTCCACTGCTCATTAGGATAACACCCCCGTGGGGCTGGAAAGAGGCTCCGTGGTTAAGAACGTGGGCCGCACTTACAGAGGACCTGAGTTCGGTTCCCAGCACCAATGTCTTATGGCTCAAGACCACTTGTGGCTCTAGTTCCGGGGACTTCTGACGCCTCTGACCTCCTTGGGCACCTGCACTAATGTGTACATAGTTACACAGAGACATAAATAAAAGAAATGAATTAAAAAAAAAAAAACAAGCCTCATCCATAGTTATCAGCCCAGGGCCACCTAATTCAACACATTTAGATACAATCCAATTTGTCTGTTCTTTAAAGTTTATTTTTTAATGTGGTATATATGTACCTGTGTATAGGCCTGGGTGGATATGCCTATGTGCTTGAGGAGGCTACACAAGGTGTCAGGTGTCTTCTGTCACTGTCTATCTTAGGGTTACTATTGCTGCAATGAAACACCATGACCAAGAGCAAGTTGAGGAGGAAAGGGTTTATTTTGTTTTATGCTTCCACACCATAGTCCATCACTGAAGGAAGTCAGGACAGAAACTCAAACATGGCAGGAATCTGGAGGCAGGAGCTGATGCAGAGGCCATGGAGGGGTGGCTGCTGCTTCCTGGCACGCTCAGCCTGCTCTCTTACAGAACCCACCAGCTGAGGGATGGCACCACCCACAAAGCGCTGGACTCTCTGTCATCAATCACTAATTAAGAAAATGCCGCAGGGCGTGGTGGTGCACGCCTTTAATTCCAGCACTCGGGAGGCAGAGGCAGGTGGATCTCTGGGAGTTCGAGGCCAGCCTGGTCCACAAAGCAGAGTCCAGGACAGCCAGAGATACACAGAGAAACCCTGTCTTGAAAAACCAAAAAAAAAAAAAAAAACAGAAAGAAAGAAAAAAAAGAAAATGCCCCGCAGGCTTGCCTACACTCCAGTATTACAGAGGCGTCTTCTTAACTGAGGCTTCCCTCCTCTCCGATGACTTTAACTTACGTCAAGTTGGCATAAAACCACCCAGCACACTGTCTTTTTGAGGCAGGATCTCTCCCTGGACCTCATATTCATGATTTCTAGGCTAGGCTGCAAACCAGCAAGCCGGCAAGCCCCAGTGATCTTCCTAAGAGCTGGGGCTATAGGCACATGTGGGGACACCTGACTTGTTGCAGGTGTGCTGGGATCCAAATTCTAGTCCTCATGAGAACTGAGCACATGCTCTTAACTCCTGAGCTATCTCAAGCCCCATTTTAAAAACTGAGACAGTGTGTCATGCAGCCCGGAGCAGCCTTGATTTCTCTAAGTAGCTAAGGATGACCTTGGGTTTCTGATCTTCCTGCTGCGAGTCATGCTATAGGCCTGGTTTCATGAGGTGCTGGGGATTGGACCCAAGAATTCGTGTATGCTCGCCAAGCACTCCACAACTCTCATTTTATCTACTGTGTTTCTCTGATCAGTAAGCTGACATGTTCTGAAACCCTTCACCCACAAATACTAATATCCTTTGAGCCTTCCCATAACGAGGTAGCAGAAAATGGTTAGTGGTATGTCTATATTCTTCTATAGTAGTAGGATTTTACATTGGCACCAAGGCAGACACACTACAGACCGATGGAGTGGGAGCTGCAGAGCCCCTCGCCTGCCTGGGTGTGTGGGAGTGTTGCAGTGGCTGCAACTCCGGGGAGTTCTACATGTAAAGAACAGATTGTCATTCAGACACAAGTCTGGGATTGGCAAATGGCTCAGCAAAAAAGGTGCTTGCCACTCAAGCCTGACTTCAATCTTTGGAACCTACATAGAGTGCAAAGAGAGAACCAACTTCACAAGACTGCCATGGCAATCCCCCCTCTCATGCACAATAATAATAATTTTCCAAAATTAATAAAAGGGATCATGTATGGTAAATCAATGGGAGAGGGACCTGAAACTCCACGGTTGTGTCTACAGCCATACCCCCTCTGAATGTATCCCATCTTGTCTGAAACACCAAAGTCCCAGGAACTTATTTACTTTCTCATGTTAAACAAATATTTACTTTTGTACCTAATTTTAAACTAAAAACATTTTATTATTACCTTTAAAGAAGGTTCCGAAAAATTGTTAGCTTCATAAAAACAGACCCATGCTGGTTTGCCCCATAAGTCTGTGTTTTCAGTATGGTATTTCTGTCTGGAAATGTGCACAACAGACCATTCTCCTGACTTTTAGCCCTCTGCTGTTCGGGATCGCTGCCACGGCAGCCAGCTCAGGACTGTAATACAGAGTAGGTAACTTTCCTTCTGCTATGTGCATACCTGACTGCCACCTGAATTGATTCTTCAAAGGAGATGTCTGGCCCAGGCAGGGTCAACTATTCCTTGTCTACCATTTCCAAACTGGGATTATAAGGAGAGTCAGTTTCTTTCTCTTTACATGCAATTTAAACTACATAGCACAGAATCAACAGCATCAGTCAGCCTTCCATAACTATAATGAAATCCTGACTGCAGCTATTGTTGAAATAAAGAGATTTATTTTAGCTAATGGTTCTGGAGATTTCAGTTCAAGACCCAAAAGATCTATTGCTTTGGGCAAGGGAAGGGACATAATGGCAGGAGTATATTTGGGACACACTGATGAACCAGGATACAGAGAGGCAGACAGTCCTGTAATCCCTTTAAGAGCATACTCTCAATAACTGAAAATTTCCCCATAAGGCTACACCTCCTAAAAAAGGTCCACAGCATCTCCTAATAGCATTGCACTGGGTAAGCCTTTGCTACACAAGTGTTTGGGAGACATCAGAAAAACTGTTATATGCCAACATTTAGACCCATAGAAGTAATTCTGTAATTGTTCCTGTTTACATCCATAAAGAGGGAGCAGGCAGGCATTGGTGGAACATGAGAAAAGGTGGGGAGAGCTCTGCAAGCCCCTTCTTCTTGTTGCTTGGACCAAGATACACTCCCGTGCTTGTATTTTGGTTTGTCAGTTCTTTTTTGACACAGAGAACTGCCCCCAATATCCTTCAATGAACTCCTGGTTCTGCCCAGGCTTGCTACACCTTCTGAATGGCTGTCACACAGGGCTGTCACACAGGCAGAGTTGGGACTGGCCACCTTTTAATGTCTTGATTCAGCACAACTGAGGCCAGGCTTCCAGCTTGGGTGCATTTTGTGGTTTGACTAACAGGTACCAATCTTACGCTCCCCGCTCTTCAGGAAAGAGATACAAAATGTGCTGCACATAGGTATGGCGGCCCCATCCTGCCCAGCTGGGCACTCTTCCTGTAGTGGCCTCCTGCGTTCGCTTCCTGCCATCCTGATTGCTTACCTAAATGTTCAGCAGAAACCAACGCTGATGGTATCTGGTTTCCCAGACCTACGAGGGGCCTCCCTCCCAACTGCTGATAGGTACAGCGACAAGTAACCTCCAAGGAAGCCCGAGCCCAGGTATGGAGCACACAGGGGCAACCACCTCCGGTAGTCAGCACACCTGTGTCCCACAGATCCGAGGTGCTATGATTTGCCAGGGTAGGAGAATCACATTTAATTGATATTATTTCCCTCTTGGGGCCCTATGAGACCTTGACTTTTCCTCATCAAAAAGTTCTTTCCCAACAAGCTGTAGTTTATATAAGGTGCAGTCCCATTTGGGAATCTCCTAGCTGAACACTCCCCTCAACACAAAACTCTTTTTTTTTTTTTTAAGTTTTTTCCTCATTATCAACTTTAAATTTTATTTATTTATTTAAAGACAGGGTCTCGGGTAGCCCAGTCTGGCCTCAGACTGTGTACTTGAGCTTGACCTGGAGTCTTGATCCTTAAGTCTCCCCCTCCTGAATGCTGGGATTACATATGTAAACCACCACATCCAGTTTATACAGTTGTTCTGGGATTGAACCAAGACCTTGTGTATGTCAGGCAAACAGTCCACCCTTGCTGAACTGTGTCTTTAGCCCTAAAATCTATTTGTTTTTGACAAAAACCATCTTAATCCTATTTTGCTACTATTCTTATTGTGTGATGCTGGTGTGAGATCTCAGGGTCTGGCACATGCTACACACACTTTATCATCAGCTGTACCACTGGCCCACTGTCATGGTTCCGGGTTTGTCTTTCTGTTTGTTGTTAACTGGATCTTCATGTGTACCCACAAATCTTACATTTTAATGCCAAACAAGACAGATACCAGCTCTGATCTTACATGATGAGCCTAGTAACACATAATTTTCAAAATCATAAACAAATTACATAAATGAGAAAATGAGAGTTTAGTCAAAAGTACCCACAGTTCATAGGACAGCTCCCCTACACCAGTCCCTCCTGCATGACTGTGGGCCCACATCTACTGAATACCTTCTGATTCATAGCATCCAGGAAGGGCCAGTGTCCTAGCATGATGAAACACCATGACCAAAGCAACTTGAGGAGGAAAGGGCTTATTTCACTCATAGTTCCATATGACAGTTCATCATCAAAAGCAGTGAGCTCCTGGTTCTGCCCAGGCTTGCTACACCTTCTGAATGACTGTCACACAGGGCTGTCACACAGGCAGGGTGACAAGCAGGACTAGATCCAAAAGTAGGAACTGACGCCATGGAGGACAGCTACTTACTGGCTTGCTCCCCATACCTTGATCAACCTGCTTTCTTATGGAACTCATGACCAGCAACCCACAATGGGCTGGGCCCTCCCCCATCAATCACTAATTAAGAAAATGCCTTACAGCTGGATCATACAGAGGCATTTTTCTCAATTGAGGTTCCCTCTTTTTCAGACGACTGTAGCTTGGATCAAGTGACATAAAACTAGCCAGGACAATTGACCCCTTGTCAACTTGACACACAAAGATATCACTGTTAGGCCATAACCTTTCCTTTCTTGCTCATTTCCAACATCATGCATTAACAACAACATCACAATATCAAACACTTAAAAACTTTAAAAGTCACACAGTCTTTAAAAAGTCAAACATGTCAAAATTCAGTCTCTTTAAAAGTCTAAAATCTCTTTTAAAACCTAAAACCTCTTTAAAAATTCAGTCTTTAAACTATGAGCTTCTGTAAAATAAACAAAAAATAAGTTAAATAATTTCTTACTTCAAGAGGGAAGAAGGAGGGCACAGTGATAGAAAGATCAAAGCAACGTCCAATGTCTGGGATACACTCATCACCTTCTGGGCTCCTCCAAGGAGTTTGGGCCACTTCTCCAGCTCCACCTCTGCAGCACACACAGCTTGTCTTCCAGACTCTGGGTGGCTTTACTTCACTGCTGCTGCTGTTCTTGGTGGTCATCCCAGGGTACTGGCATCTCCAAACTGCTGGGGTCTTCTGTTGTAATTAGGCTCCACTTTCACCAGTTAGCCTATCCTAGTCCTCTTCATGGTGCCAAGCCTCAATTTCTTTGCATGACCCCTTCAATCCTTGGCCTTCAACTGCCACTGAGGCTGCACCTTCACCAACAGCCTCTCCTGGCTTCTCATAGTGGTAAGCCTCAGTGGCTCTCCGTGACCCCTTCATGCCTTCAAAGCCAGTACCACCTGGGTGACCCTTATGCTACCAAGTTCAGATGCCATTGTGAGGTACAGACTTGGCTGCCGCTGGAGCACAGCTTCTCTGGGATGACTCTCAGGAAACACTTTCCAGAAGATTTCACCTAGTGACGCTGGCTCTCCTTAATTAATCACCACACATATCTCAGCTTCAGCTGACCAGCACCAATTGTCCCAGTAAGACAAAGGCTTTACTTTAGTGGTTCTGGTCTCTTGTTAATCAGAGCAGATTCTTCAGCTCCACAGGTTCTTCACACAAATGACCCAGTAGAGTCTTTGCTCTCCTCTGAAATGTCACAAGTCAGGCCTCCTCCATCTTCTGCACTTCTCTTAACATTCTTATCTTCAAAGCTCCAACAGAATAGCCCACTGGGCTCTTGACACTCAATGAATGGCTTTTCCAGATCAAAGTTCCAAAGTCCTTCCACAATCCTCCCCAAAACAACATGGTCAGATCTGTCTGCCACAGCCATACCCCACTCCTGGTACTAATTTCTGTCCTAGTCAGGATCACTATTACTGTAACACAGTAATGAAACACCATGACCAAAGCAACTTGAGGCTGAAGGGGTTTATTTCACTCATAGTTCTACATAATAGTTCATCATCAAAAGCAGTGAGGGCAGGAACTCCATCAAGCAGGGCAGGAACCTGGAGGCAGGAGCTGATGCAGAGGCCATTGAGGGGTGCTGCTTACTGCTTTGCTCCCCATGATATGCTCAGCCTGCTTCCTTGTAAGGAACACAGGACCACCAGTCAAGGGATGGTACCACCCACCATGGGCTGGACCCTCCCCCATCAGTCACTAATTAAGAAAATGCCCTGCAGCCGGATCTTATGGAAACATTTTCTTGTTCCCTCCTTTCAGATGACTCTAGCTTGTGTCAAGTTGACATAAAACTAGCTAGGACTGGGACTTCACATCTCCTGAAGGCTTTCTGTACCATAGTATCAGGGAAGGGCCAGTGAACATGCTCAAATGAGAGAAAGGGTAAAGCCCAACTTCTGCTTTTGTAACTAGCTTTTATAACTTCTGCTTTTATAATTCTCACACTAACTAACCCATTTCCTCTTAAAATTCTTACAATGACAACTAAACTTCAATTTTGGTGGGGATATTCAAACTATAAACATTTTAAAAATACGATAAAGCAGGGCTGGAGAGCAGCTGAGAGCACTTGTTTCTCTTGCAGAGGAGCTGAGTTCAGTTCCCAGCACCCATGTGGTGGCTCACAACTGCCTGTATTTCCACTTCTAGGGGATCTGAACACCCTTTTCTGACCTCCTTGGGCACAGGGAATGCAGGTGGTATACACACTTATACACATAAAGATTAGTAGATAAATCTGAAAACAAAATAAAGCAAAAGATTTGTCTTTATCTTCCCTATTTCTTTTATCCTCAGAACTACAGGGTCCTTAAACATACTTTATTATTATTTTTAATGAAATGTATATGTATGTGTCTGTGTTGGGGTTTTATTGGATCCCCTCGAGCTGGAGTTCCAGGTAGTTTTGAGCTGCAGGACTTGCATGCTGAATTAAACTCAGGTCCTCTGGAAGAGCAGAACACACTCTTAACTGGGAGCTGTCTCTCTAGCCCCAGAACTCCTGGGTAATAGGTAAAGAAATAATTTACCAGGCCTGGAGGTACAGGTCTGTAACCCCAGCAGCTCGGGAGGCTGAAGCAAGGATTCACAATTCAAGGCCAGCCTGAGCTACATAGAGTTCCTGTCTTGCCCGAGCAACTTAATGAAATTATGTCTCAAACAAACAAACAAAACAAAACAGGTTGGGGAGAGCACAGTGGTAAAGAATTTACCTAGAACTACAAAGCCTTAGGTTTACTTCCCCATACCACAAAATAGGACACGGTGATTTCATACATATTTATAATATTCTTTAAAAAGATTTCTGGCCTGTCCAGATGACTCCATTAGTAAAGGAACTTGCAGTCAACCCTGATAACCCAAGGCTGATCCCAGCAGCCACGTAATGAACAGAGAGAATGGACTCCTGCATCCTGTCCTCTGGTCTCCACATCCACGTCATTACACATACATAAGTAAACTTTACACATAGATGTAATTTTAAATTTTTTAAAAGTATTTCTCGCGTTAATATCTCAGGCAGACACTGCCTCCTATGGCTCTATCTACTTCCCCCCCACACTGCAAACACAGCTCTTCTTCTCTTTGCTTCTCCTGGTACACAGGCAATGGCCGGGCACTGCTTACCCATCACAATCATAGGCACTACTGTGGGAGCTTAGGGCGATAACCGCTACCCAACCGGACAAGTGGAAGTTAGGAAAAGCTTGCAAGCATTTCTGAGGCATTATGTTCATGCACTTCAAGCACCCAGAGACTGCCTTCTGGGAGAATCAGTCACCATCACAGAAAGGCTCCTAATAGACCCATGCTCATGAGAGGGGGAAGTTCCCAGTCAATCTGTTTTCCCCACAGATTGGGAGCGAGAAGAGAAAATGGGAAGCAGCAGGAGGGTTGGAAACAACAACTGTTAAGAATGCTGCTTGCTTAATTTAGTATCAATATACAAAGATCAATACCGATGTAATCCAATACAATCTTATTTTTGCACAATAAACAATGGTCAATACCACTTTAGCCAAATAAACAACTAATTTTGTATCAATATACAAAGGTATAAGGGCATATTCAATAATCTGCCCCTTCTTCTTGGACCTTCCTGTGCTATGTCTATATCTCATTTTTCTCAAGCCCATGCACTCCTACATAGGAGAGGAAGAAGGATACAGAAAAGGAAAAGTAGGAATTCCCTGGGGCTAACCTCCAAAACCCATTAAGACAGGACCATTTATCAGCTTGTAGTCTCTTCCCCTACATAACAGAGTTTTCAGTTATCCTTCAAATAACCAAATAGATGGGCGGAGAAACACCCTCCCCACCCTCTGGGTATGGGACGTCGCTCTCTTAAAGTGACTTCCTGCTGATTTGGGTCGTAGTAGACCTGTTTGGGGCCCCAACCCAAGTGGGAAAAATGATTAAAAATGTTAGTACAATCCTTTTATGTTCAGTCCTTCTGTTCTCAGCTGTTTAGATGACCTTAAGGGGTTTGTAGGCATTATAGTTGGCCACAATGGTACTGACCCTTGCATATGGACGTAATATTAAGATTATATTGGGCTACATAGGCATTGATCTTGGTATATTGATACATAATTAGAGTATATTTAACCACAATTGAATAGATCTTTGTATATTGATACAAATTTAAAGGTAATGCTTCCCAATGGTATCATACCTAGAGATACTTAAAAATAAAATATGAAGCTCTGACCTCTTGATACCAACCGTCTAAAATGGTCTAGGATAGTTAAAACAAACTCCTAGTCATGCAAACATGTCTCTTTGTTGGCTACTATGACAGTCTATCACAGATATTCTCTAAACTACCCAGTAATCAAGTTGCTAAGAGACAAGCAACATTTGCTTATCTAAATACAAGAGATGGATAGGGCATCTTCAAAAACCCCT
>CAJQZJ010016307.1:0-10253 GCA_907164525.1 Lophiomys imhausi | reverse complement strand
TTGCTTATCTAAATACAAGAGATGGATAGGGCATCTTCAAAAACCCCTAGAGATCTGCAGAATATGGCATTCAAAGATGTTATCTTAAATCAAGATTTTTTTTGATATCGAGACATATCAGCGCCTGACAGCACCCCCATTCTACTCCAAGTAGAAGATAAGCATCAAAGAACCTCCACTGTAAGATGGTTGAATTAGTGGCAAGCCTATCTCTTGGCATGAAAAAACCCCTTGCACCAACTGCAGACAGACTGCTGTCCAAAAAAGACAAAACTTGGTATCAGGGAAGTCGACAGCCTAACTCTGCCAAGACAGGGTAGGTAAGTCCTTCATAATCCCTGCTCTACAACAAATGTCTGTCATAGAAACAGGACCCAAAGGCTGAAGACTGATGCAGGAATGTATGGAGAGAAAATGGGAACTGTCCAGGCAGTCATTGGTATGTCCTTTCTTAGTTTTGGAAGCTGCAGGCCCTGCACTTCCTATATAAGCAAATATATTTATCCCTCTCAGGTCTCTGAGGTGGTTGAAGAATAGACAGCTAGAGTCTCATAGTTAAATTTTGAGGTGTTTAGGAATCAAGAGGGTGTTATAGATCTAAGAAGATACTCTTAAAAGTGTGTTGCAAGTTAGTATGTATGTTGAGTCACATATAGACCTTTAAACTCAAGGAGATGGTTAGATAGTAGAATGTTAAAGTCAGGGGCCAAATATGTATAAACTGGACATGGGGAAGGTATACTGGGCCATTAAACTCTCATACATGTGGCATATTTATATCTGTTGTTTTGTATAATACTCACTGTTATAAGAGAAGGAACCATCTGTTGGACTGCAAGGGGAAACTTCTGGGGGGAAGAGGGTGGAAGTGCGGGATAGTAAGGGGGAATAGGGAGGGGTTTGTTACTGAGATGTAACTTGAAGAAAAAAAAATAAAGTATTTAAATAAAAAAAAATGGCTATCCTACCAAAAGCAATATATAGATTCAATGCAATTCCTATCAAAATACCAACACAATTCTTTATAGACTTGGAAAGAGCTAGTCTCAATTTCATATGGAAAGCGAAAAAAACCAGAATAGCAAATCCATCCTGTACAATAAAAAACATCTGGAGGTATCACCATCCCAGATTTCAAGCTGTACTACAGAGCAATAGTAGTAAAAACAGCATGGTATTGGTATGGAAACAGACCACTAGCTGAATGGAATCGAATTGAAGACCCAGAAAATGACCCACACACTTATGGCCACCTAGTTTTTGAAAAAGCAGCCAAAAACCGCACAATGAAAAAGGACAGCATCTTCATCAAATGGTGCTGGTCCAACTGGATGTCCACTTGTAAAAGAATGAAATTAGACCCATACTTATCACCTTGTACAAAACGTAAGTCCAAGTGGATCAAAGGCCTTAACATAAGGCCGGTCACACTAACTATACTAGAAGAAAAAGTGGGAGAAACCCTCGATCTCATTGGCACAGGCGACAACTTCATGAACAGAACACCAACAGCTCAGAACCTGAGACCACATCAATAAATGGGACCTCATGAAACTCAAAAGCTTCTGTAAGGCAAAAGACATTGTCATTCGAACAAAAAGGCAGCCAACAGACTGGGAGAAAATCTTTACCAACCCCAAATCTGACAAAGGGCTAATATCCAAAATCTACAAAGAATTCAAGAAATTAAATGCCAAGAAACCAAATAATCCAATCAACAAATGGGGGACAGAGTTAGAGAATTTACAAAGGAGCAATCCCTAATGGGCGACAGACACCTGAAGAAATGCTCAACATCCTTAATCATCAGAGAAATGCAACTCAAGATGACTCTAAGATTCCATCTCACACCCGTCAGAATGGCTAGGATCAAAAGCTCAAATGACAGCACATGCTGGTGAGGGGGTGGAGAAAGGGGAAATCTCATACACTGCTGGTGGGAATGCAGGCTTTTGCAACCACTATGGAGGTCAGTATGGCGATATCTTAGAAAACTTGGAATAGCTTTGCCTCAGAACCACGCCAAACCAGTTCTGGGTATACATCCAAATGGCTCCTCACGGAATCGTAAGGAAGTTTCTTCATCTATTTTCATAGCAGGGCTGGGCGCGCACAGAGGCAGAGCTAGCAGCGCAGGCACACAGAGGCTGAGGGCTCCAAAACGTGGAAACCAGAAGCCCGGGGACCATAGCTGTATTCTGGAAAACCCAGACATCTTAAGCATGGAGCCAGGCCCTCTCAGTCTCCTTGGGGATAAGCAGAGTCCACAGAATCCGTGCCTGGGCAAACAGGTCCATATCATGAGAACCACTACAGGCTGATCACGCATTGTGCAACATAGAGAAGTCTGACTTGGAAGCAGTGAAACAATCCCGGGCCATTCTTCATTACCTGGGATTAGGCTGCACCAGCTCACAGTGCTTCAGGCTATTAGAAACACAGTGACCCTGAGATCCCCCTGTAAGCAAGGACAGATGGCCAAGCAATTCGAATGCTACACCAAGGCATCCCCTGTGGATCCAAGCCCAGAAGACGAAGAGAGCAGACATCTAAACACATCCATATGGCCAAAGGTCCAAGAAAAAAAAGAAATCAAGGAAATATGACTCCAACAACGCACAACTATCCTAGCTTATCCAGTTCGGATGAACTCACAACAGCAGAAACACACGAAAACGATGACAATTCTACATATGGAAAGTGATAGAGTCCCTTCAAGAAGAACTTAAAACTATGAAGGAATTCAAAGAAGCCACAATTTTACAAGCCAAAACAATGAATAACACCATTAAAGAGCTCCAAGCCAAGGTGACTCAGCTTGAACAGGAAAAGGACAGAGCAATGAAAGATTTCCAGGCAAAAACAAGCAAACTGCAGAAGGAAATGTACAAAACGAACAATACTATTCAAGACATGAAAATAGAAATGGAAACAATAAAGAAAACACAGAGTTAAAAGTGGAAATGGAGAATCAAGGGAAGAGAACAGGAACTACGGATGTGAGTATCAAAAATAGGATGAAAGAGATGGAAGACAGGATCTCAGGCATGGAAGATTCAATGGAAGAAATCAGTACAACATCCAAAGAAAATGAGAAATCTAAAAAAATCTCTCACCAACAACATCCAAGAAATCAAGGACTCAATGAAAAGACGGAACCTAAGAATTATAGGCATAGAGGAAAGAGAAGACTACCGACTCCAAGATCCAGGAAATATCTTCAACAAAATCATAGAAGAAAACTTCCCAAACCTGAAGAAAGAGATGCCAATAAAAATCCAAGAGGATTACAGAACACCGAACAGATTAGATCAGAAAAGAAACTCCTCTCGCCACATAATAATTGAAACTCCAAATGCGGAGAACAAAAAAAGGATATTAAAAGCTGTAAGAGAAAAAGGTGAAGGCACATACAATGGCAGACCCATCAGAATTACACCTGACTTCTCCTCAGAAACTTTAAAAGCTAGAAGAGCCTGGACAGATGTCCTACAAGTCCTGAGAGAACATAGCTGCCCAGCCAGACTACTATACCCAGCAAAACTCTCTATCAACATAGATGGAGAAAACAAGATATTCCATGACAAAATCAAATTTAAACAATATCTAACCACAAACTGAGCCCTACAGAAAATCCTAGAAGGAAAATTCCAACCCAGAGAAGAAAACTACACCCAAGAAAACAGCGGGAATAGAAAACCCCACAGCAACTAAACCAAAAGAAGCACAGGGCGAACACCTATACAAAACTAATGGGAAATAACAACCGCAGGTCACCAATAGCTCAGGACCTGAGATCAACAATCAATAAATGGGACCTCATGAAACTCAAAAGCTTCTGTAAGGCAAAAGACACTGTCATTCGACCAAAACGGCAACCAACAGACTGGGAGAAAATCTTCACCAACCCCACATCTGATAGAGGGCTAATATCCAAAATCTACAAAGAACTCAAGAAACTAAATGCCAAGAAACCAAATAATCCAATCAAAAAATGGGGGACGGAGCTAAATAGAGAATACACAAAGGAGGAATCCCTAATGGCCGAGAGACACCTGAAGAAATGCTCAACATCCTTAATCATCAGAGAAATGGAACTCAAGACTACTCTGAGATTCCATCTCACACCTGTCAGAATGGCTAAGATAAAGAGCTCAAACGACCTCACATGCTGGCGAGAGTGTGGAGAAAGGGGAAACCCCCTCCATTGCTGGTGGGAGGGCAGGCTTGTGCAACCACTATGGAGGTCAGTATGGCGATATCTTAGAAGTCTTGGAATAGCTTTGCCTCAGGACCCAGCCATACACCACTTCTGGGTATACACTCAAATGACTCCTCATGAAATCATAGGGAAGTCTCCTCATCTATGTTCATAGCAGCCTTATTTGTAATAGCTTGTAACTAGAAACAACCCAGATGTCCCTCAACTGAAGAATGGATTAAAAAACTGTGGTACATCTATACAGTGGAATATTACTCAGCTATCAGAAACAATGAAATTATGCAATTTGCAAACAAATGGATGGAACTAGAGAAGCTCTTCCTGAGTGAGCTAACCCAGACTCAGAAGGATGCACATGGAATCTATTCATTTATAGTAGGATTTTAGCTATATATTACAGGATATCTGTACTACAAACAACACACCAAAGGGAACATGGACATAGACTTTTTTTTTCTTTTTTCTTTTTCTTTTTCCTTTATTTTTTGTTGCTGTTGTTTGTTTTTGTGGGTTTTTGTGTTTGTTGGTATGCTTTTTAGTTTTTCCTTTCCTAGCAAGTAGACACCTTTCACTGGCCGTACTGCCTCATATGCCCCCAGTTTATGAAGAGGCTCTTGGCCCTCATATGACTCCTGAACTGTGGTGAGGGACTGTTATGTAGGGACACTCCACCCCAGAGGAACAAGGGGGAAGGATTAGGGGGTAGAGGATGGGAGGGTGGGGCTGGGAAGGGGGGAAAGAGGACAATATGATGGAGATGTAACCTGAAGCAACAAATAAATAAATTTATTATTTTTTTAAAAGCAGATAACAGGTTTAAAACACTGTAAATAAATTAAAGGTTATAGCCGTTCAACCTGGTTTTATAAACCTCCAAGAGTCGAAAAAACTTAGAGCTAAGGTGAAATGCGTTGTGTTAGCCCATGCCTTTAACTTCAGCAGAGACGGGAGGAGCACTATAGAGTTAGTTGTCTTATAAATTCTAGATTTACACGGAACAGGGTGGTGATGGTGCACACCCTTAATCCATCATTCAAGAAGAGTACACCCTTAATCCCAACACACTAGAGACAGAAACAGGCAGATCTCAGAGCTCAAGGTCAGCCTGATACAAAACAAACTCTAAATACAGAAAAACTTCGATCCAGGAGTGGTGTAGCACATCTTTAATCCTTTCAGATGGGAACCACAGGTCTTTGATCCCAATAATTAGAATGCAGAGACAGACACATGGGATTTGGAAGGACTTAAGTTTAAGAGCTACTTACAAAAGGCCTACTCAACACAAACAAATTGTCCTTTGAGATCTCAAAATATATACACTAAGACTTGTTTAGCTCCAAAATAACAAAATAATTTCTTCTTTAATCCAGATTGAAAGATAATACTTTATATATTGTCAAAAAACAAAATTTGCTTCAGGAGAAATATTACCTGACCCCCCCCCCAAAAAAAGGTAATTGTCCCAGAGTTAGCATTAGGGCAGGGCTCTGTTCTTATCTTTCCAGGAGATTCAAAGCATCCATTCAAGGAATCCAGGGACAACTGGACAACGAAAACCTCAACAGAAAACAGAATCAGACACCAAAGAAGACGAGTGGCCCAGATGATCCAGCCTTGCAGACTTCCTCAATAGCTGTTTCCATCAAAAGTCTACAACCACAACAACTCAAAATTGCTAAGATCGTTCAGCTCCACACACTGCCCCAGCCAGAACTTCAGTAAAGCCTGGAATCTCAGCTTCTGTCTACAAACTTCTTAGGACATCTAAACAGCTGAGCACAAAGGACTGGACATAAAAGGATTGTATTAACATTTTTAACCATTTTTCCATTCTGGTTTGGGCCCCAAACAGGTTTACTACGACCCACATCAGCAGGAAGTCATTTTAAGGGAGTGACGTCCCATGCCCAGAGGGTGGGGAGGGTGTTTCTCTGCCCCCCCTTTTGGTTATTTGATGGATAACAGAAAACTGTTATTTAGGGAAAGAGACTACATGCTGTTAAATGGTCTTGTTAAATGGGTTTTGGTGGTCAGACCCAGGGACTTCCTTCTTTTTCTTTTCTGTATGCTTCTTTCTCTCCTATGCATGAGTGCACAGACTTGAGAAAAATGGGACATAGCCATAGTATGGGAAGGACCAAGAAAAAGGGACAGAATATTGAGTATGCCCTTATACCTTTGTATATTGGTACAAAATTAGTATTATATTTGGCTAAAGTGGTATTGACCATTGTATATTGTGCAAAATTAAGATTGTATTGGACTACATCAGTATTGATCTTTGTATATTGATACAAAATTAAGATTATATTTGGCCACAGTAGTATTGACCCTTGTATATTGATGCAATATTAAGAATGTATTGGGCTACATAGTCATTGATCTTTGTATATTGATACAAAATTAAGAGTATATTTGGCCACATTGGTATTGATCTTTGTATATTGATACAAAATTAAAGGCAACGCTTCTTAAAGGTATTGTACCTAGTGATGCTTAAAAATGAAATGTGAAGCTCTGGACTCTTGATACCAACCGTCTTAAACCGTTTAGGATAGTTAAGAAATACAAACTCCTAGTCATGCAAGCGTGTCATTTTGTTAGCTACTATGACAGTCTATCACAGATATTCTCTAAGCTACTCAGAAATCAAGTTGTTAAGAGACAAGCAACATTTGCTTATCTAAATACAAGAGATAGATAGGGCATCTTCAAAAACCCCCAAGAGAGCTGCAGAATATGGCATTCAAAGATGTTTTCTTAAATTAAGATTATTTTGATATTGAGACATGTCAGCTCCTGACAGCACCCCCTATTCTACTCCAAGTAGAAGATGAGCATCGAAGAATCTCCAGTGTGAGATGGTTGAATTAGTGGCAAGCCTATCTCTTGGCATGAAAAACCCCTTGCTTCAACTGTAGACAGACTGCTGTCCAAAAAGGACAAAACTTGGTAGCAGGGAAGTCGACAGCCTAGCTCTGCCAAGACAGGGTGGGTAAGTCCTTCATAATTCCTGCTCTACAATCAATGTCTGTCAGAGAAACGGGACGAAAGGCTGAAGATTGATGCTGTAACGTATGGAGAGAAAACGGGAACTGTCCAGGCAGCCACTGATATGTCATTTCTTAGTTTTGGATGATGCAGGCCCTGCACTTCCTACATAATCAGATATATTTTCCCTCTCAGGTCTCTGAGGTGGTTGAAGACTAGATAGCTAGAGTCTCATAGTTAAATTTTGAGTTGTTTAGGAATCAAGAGGGTGTTCTGGATCTAAGAAGATGTTTTTAAAATTGTGATGCAAGTTAGTATGAAAGCTGAGTCATATATAGAACTTTAAACTCATGGAGTTGGTTAGATAATAGAATGTTAAAGTCAGGGGCCAAATATGTATGGACTGGACATTGCTAATGTATGCTAAGCCATTTAAATCTCATAAATGTGGCGTATTTATTTCTATTGTTTTGTATAGTATTTACTGTTATAAGAGAAGGAACCATTTGTTGGACTGAAAAGGGGAGCTGATGTGGGGAAGAGGGTGGAAGCGTGGGACAGGAGGGAGGAGTAGGGAAGGCATTGTGACTGAGATGTAACTTGAAGAAACAAAAAAATAAAGTATAAAAAAAGAGAGAGAGATAGATAGGTGATCATCAAAAACATCAAGTGATCTGTAGAATATGGCATTCAAAAATGTTTTCTTTTGTTTTTTTTTAATTTATTTTTAATTTCTTCAAGTTACGTCTCAATCGCAATCCCCTCCCTATTCCCCCCTCCATTCCCACCCTCTTCCCCCTCAACCTCATCCCGTTCCATTTTTTTAAGTTTAAGGCATATCTTTTTCCACCCAAAAGCTCCCCCTTTCAGTCCATGAAATGGCTCTTTCTCTTATAACAATAAATACAATACAAAACAACAGAAATAATTAGGCCACATTATGAGAGTTATAGGGCTTAGCATACATTCCAATGTCCAGACAAAGATGTTTTCTTAACTTAAGAAGTTTTTTTTATATCAAGACATGTCAGCTTCTGACAGCACCACCTATTCTACTCCAAGTAGAAGATAAGCATCAAAGAATATCCAACTGGAGATGATTGAATTAGTGGCAAGTCTATCTCTTGGCAAGAAAAATCCATTGCTTCAACTGTAGACAGAATGCTGTCCAAACAGGACAAAACTTGGAAGCAGGTAAGTCGACAGCCTAGCTCTTCCAAGACAGGGTAGGCAAGTCCTTCATAATTTCTGCTTTACAATCAATGTCTGTCAGAGAAATGGGGCCAAAAGGCTGAAGATTGATGCTATAGTGTATGGAGAGAAAATGGGAACTGTCCAGGCAGCCACTTGTTTGTCATTTCTTAGTTTTGGAAGCTGCTGTCCCTGTACTTCCTGTATAACCAGATATATTTATCCCTCTTAGGTCTCTGAGAAGACTAGATAGCTAGAGTCTCATAGTTAAATTTTGAGTTGTTTAGGAATTAAGAGGGTGTTCTGGATCTAAGAAGATGTTTTTAAAATTGTGATGCAAGTTAGGATGAAAGCTGAGTTGGATATAGAACTTTAAACTCATGGAGATGGTTAGATAGTAGAATGTTAAAGTCAGGTGCCAAATACGTATGGTCTGGACATTGGGAATGTATGCTAAGTCCTATAACTCTCATAATTGTGGCCTAATTATTTCTGTTGTTTTGTATTGTATTTATTGTTATAAGAGAAAGAGCCATTTGTTGGACTGAAAGGGGGAGCTGTTGTAGGGAAAAAGTTATACCTTAAACTTAAAAAAAAGGAAGGGGATGGGGGGGTTGAGGGGGAAGAGGGTAGGAAGGTTGGACTGGAGGGGGGAGTAGGGTGGGGATTGCAATTGAGATGCAACTTGAAGAAATAAAAAATAAATTTAAAAAGGAATAAAATATCTGTTTACTAGGTATTGTAGCAGCATTATGCCTCTGTAACCATTCTCATAAATTAAGTACTATTGACATCATCTATAAGGCTTAATAATTCCAGGCTTAAATATCTACCATTATATAGCTACACAAATGGACTTCAAGGTATTGGCTTGATAGCATTAAGTATTTTGATAAGCCCATAAAGAAATGAGGCAAGTCTTTATTTACTAGTTCGTTGAGAATTTCATGCAATGTGTTTGGATCATATGTACTCCCTTCCCCATTCCTCCCAGATCTGCCTCCTTCCATATCAACACTTCTTTGTGTTCTTTCTCTATATAATATTCATTAAGTACAATTTGTGCCTTTCATTAATTTTTGGATGTATGGCCCTCCTCTGGAGGTTGAATTACCAGGGGTCAACATTCATACAGAAAACTGGCTCACCTTTGCCCATAAGCTATCAAGTATCAATGGCTCTTGCTCTATTAGTGGTACCACTATTTATCAAATGAGCACTTCTTGCCAGGCTAATAATGACTATTGCTTCCAGGTTTCACAGCTGTGAAAGTCTCATGATAATTCTTTTCCTCCGGTAGCTTACAAAGCCACTTCCACCACATATGAAAGATAACCAATAAGAATGGAGCTTTCATGTCTGCACCAGTTTGCTTTCTCCCTTTTCTGTGATCCAGGTACATGATGTATTCAGCATTAGGCTGTGTTAGATTCTAGAGAGTAACGCAAAAACATTTGCAATACCCTATAATGTTTAGAAGTCTATGTGATCTCACTGGACAACAAATCGAAAATAAGGAACCCAATACTGGCATTGGGGTTTTTATTTGCTAACTTATGTTACCTAGTAGAAACATATTTATTTGGGTGAAGAAACTAAATAAATTAATTTATTTTATTTTATTAATTTATAAATTTATTTATATAAAATAAATTTAATAATAAACAATAAGGAACATACTTAAAACTTACTCACCCAAGGAATATAGGAGAAAAAATACAATTTTCCCTTAGCTTAAGTGGTTTGGAATTGTTTATTTTTCTAATGTCAACTCTACTTGCCTACCACCAAAAAAAAAATATATATATATATATATATATAATTTTGTAATTGAGTGTGTGTGTAT
>CAJQZJ010016302.1:0-15354 GCA_907164525.1 Lophiomys imhausi | reverse complement strand
ACTGGAGGGCCGAGTAGGGAGGGGATTGTGATTGAGATGTAACTTGAAGAAATAAAAAATAAATTATTAAAAAAAAAACACAGAGTTATTGGGCACTGTGCAAAAACCGGAGGGGCTAGACCTCCCCCACCCCGGGAACACTCACAGCTC
Source organism: Lophiomys imhausi (assembly GCA_907164525.1). Classification (NCBI taxonomy): domain Eukaryota; kingdom Metazoa; phylum Chordata; class Mammalia; order Rodentia; family Muridae; genus Lophiomys; species Lophiomys imhausi. The sequence goes on along the minus strand of CAJQZJ010016302.1, from coordinate 15,204 downwards.
CCAGAGGACTGTTAAAAGTCCCAGGGCAAGGCTCTCACCCATCTCTCACAGACACGGAGGCCACTAAACCCGGGATTCGGGAACTCCCATTTGGAGAGGCGCCTGGTAAGATCGATCCCAACTTACAGCAGGCAGAATCAGGGTCCACTTGGCCATAGATCGCTGTCCTATTGGGCTCCCCACACATCAGGTTGAACTTATACCCACTTAAAAAACTTTGCGAGATAGTGGAAGGCTTAGCAAGGAACAAACAGGGGGTTCAGCGGGTGGTCTGCAGCCGCTCGTGAAGCGGAGGGCGGGAGGTTCCGAGAGAGTGTGGGAAGCTGGGAACACAAAAGCAGGCGGAAGGGGCCAAATCCCGCACACTCACGATAGCGGACCTGGGGAGGGAGCACGGCTGGAAGGGCCAAATCCCCGCGAGTCCACAGCAGGTCATCTGGGGAGAGAGACAGGCGTGGGCGGGGCCAGGGTTCCGTGCACCCATGGCTGAGCTGCTGGGACGAGAGGTGCACTCAGGCAGCCGGAGGATCCGGGATCCGGGGCTTGGCGTACCCACGGGACCCGTGGCGGCGCAGACAGGAAGGGAATCAGGCACAGAGTCCAGCCCTGTGGCGAGAAGCCTAGAAAGAAACCAGAAATCGGGACCATAGCTGTATCCTGGAAAATTCAGACATATTAGGTGTGGAGCCAGACCCTGTCAGCCTCCGTGACGACAAACAAAGCCCACAGAATCTGTGCCTGGGCAAACAGGCCCATACCATCAGAACCATTACAGGCTGATAACTCAGAGTGCAACATAGGAAAGTCTGAATTGGGAGCAGTGAAAAAATCGTGGTCCATTACTCACAACCTGGGAATAGGCTGCACCAGATCACAGTGCCTCTGGCGATTAAAACCACAGTGACCTTGAAATCCCCCTGTAAGCAACAACAGATAGCCAAGTAACTCGTCCCCTGCACCAAATCATCCACTGTGGTTCCAAGCACAGAAAACAGACAGCTAAATGCATCCAAAGGCGAAAGGTCAAAAAAAAAAATAGAAATCAAGGAATTATGACTCCAACAAAGCAGAACCATCCTAGCTCATCCAATTCAGATGACCACACACCAACAGAAACACATGAAAACATTGACAATTCTGCATTATGGAAAGTGATAGAGTCCCTGCAAGAAGAACTTAAATCTATGAAGGAATTCAAAGAAGCCACAATTCTACAAATCAAAACAAAGAAAACACCATTAAAGAGCTCCAAGCCAAGGTGACAGAGCTTGAACAGGAAAAGGAAAAAGCCATGAAAGATTTTCATACAAAAACAAGCAAGCTGGAGAAGGAAATGTACAAAACGAACAAAACCATACAAGACATGAAAATAGAAATAGAAACAATAAAGAAAACACAGTCAGAGTTAAAAGAGGAAGTGGAGAACCAAGGGAAGAGAACAGGAACTACGGATGTGAGTATCAACAATAGGATGCAAGAGATGGAAGATAGGATCTCAGGCATGGAAGATTCAGTGGAAGAAATCAGTACAACATCCAAAGAAAATGAGAAGGCTAAAAAAATCTCTCATCCACAACATCCAAGAAATCAAGGACTCAATGAAAAGACGGAACCTAAGAATTATAGGTATAGAGGAAAGAGAAGACTCCCGACTCCAAGGTCCAGGAAATATCTTCAACAAAATCATAGAGGAAAACTTCCCAAACCTGAAAAAAGAGATGCCAATAAAAATCCAAAAGGCTTACAGAACACCAAACAGATTAGACCAGAAAAGAAACTCCTCTCGCCACATAATAATTGAAACCAGAAATGTACAGAACAAAAAAAGAATATTAAAAGCTGTAAGAGAAAAAGGTCAAGTCACATACAATGGCAGACCCATCAAAATTAAACCTGACGTCTCCCCAGAAATGTTAAAAGCTAGAAGGGCCTGGTCAGATATACTACAAGTCATAAGAGATCATAGATGCCCAGCCAGACTACTTTACCCAGCAAAACTCTCTATCAACATAGATGGAGAAAACAAGATATTCCATGACAAAATCAAATTTAAACAATATCTACCCACAAACCCAGCCCTACAGAAAATCCTAGAAGGATAATCCCAACCCAGAGAAGAAAACTCCACCCAAGAAAACAAAGGGAGTAGAAAACCCATCAGCAACTAAACCAAAAGAGGAACAGGACCACCGTCTATACCAAACTAATGGGAAAAAAACAACCCCAGGTCACTAATATCCATCAAAATCAATGGACTCAACTCCCCAATAAAAAGACATAGGTTTACAGAGTGGATCCGCAAGCAAGACCCTTCCTTATGCTGTATACAAGAGACACATCTAACTACGAAAGATATACACTGCCTCAGAGTAAAGGGCTGGGAAAAGGTTTTCCAAGCAAATGGACCCAGGAAGCAAGCTGGAGTAGCCATCCTAATATCAAACAAAACTGACTTCCAACTGAAGTTAATGAAGAAAGACAAAGAAGGGCACTATATACTCATTAAAGGGAATATTCATCAAGAGGAAATTTCAATACTGAACATCTATGCCCCAAATAAAAAGGTACCTACTTTCGTAAAAGAAACACTTCTAAAACTTAAAGCGCACGTCGATCACAACAAATTAGTAGTGGGAGACTTCAACTCCCCACTCACAACAAAGGACAGATCATCAAGACAGAAGACAAACAGAGAAATATTGAGTCTAACAGAGAACATGAAACAAATGGACCTAACAGATATCTACAGAACGTTTCACCCAAACACAAAGGAATACACCTTTTTCTCAGCACCCCACGGAACCTTCTCCAAAATCGACCACATAATTGGTCACAAAGATAGTCTCAGTAGATACAAGAAAATTGAAATAACACCTTGTATCTTATCAGACCACCACGGAATAAAGCTGGTCTTCAACAGTAAAAGAATCAACAGAAAGCCTACACACACATGGAAATTGAACAGCTCCTTGCTGGATGACCACTGGGTCAGGGAAGAAATAAGGAAGGAAATCAAAGACTTCTTAAAATCCAACGACAATGAAGACACAACATACCCAAACCTATGGGATACATTGAAAGCTGTGCTACGAGGAAAGTTCATAGCACTAAGTGCTTTCAAAAAGAAAATTGTGACAGCTGATATTAGTGAACTAACAGCTAAGCTGGGTGAATTGGAAAAAAAAGAAACAAACACTCCCAAGAAGAGGAGAAGACAGGAAATCATCAAACTTAGAGCTGAAATCAACAACTGAGAATCAAAAAGAACTATGCAATGAATCAATGAAACCAAGAGTTGGTTCTTTGAGAAAATCAACAAAATAGACAGACCTCTAGCCAAATTAACTAAAAGGCAAAGGGAAAGAACACAAATCAACAAAATCAGAAATGAAAAGGGAGAAATAACAACAGACATTGAGGAGATCCAGAAAATATTCGGACATTATTTTAAAAATCTATATTCCACTAAATTTGAAAACCTAAGCGAAATGGACAATTTCCTCGATAAATTCCACCTACCAAAACTAAATCAAAATCAGATTAACAGCTTAAACAGCCCAATAACACCTAAGGAAATAGAAAAAGTCATTAATAATCTCCCAACCAAAAAAAGCCCAGGACCAGATGGCTTTAGCACAGAATTCTACCGGACCTTCAAAGAGGAACTAACACCATTACTTTTCAAACTCTTCCACCACATAGAAACAGAAAGAACACTGCCAAACTCATTCTATGAGGCCACTGTCATTCTGATTCCTAAACCACACAAAGACCCAACAAAGAAAGAGAACTTCAGACCAATCTCCCTCATGAACATAGATGCAAAAATACTTAATAAAATACTAGCAAACCGAATTCAAGAACACATCAAAAGTATCATACACCATGATCAAGTAGGCTTCATCCCTGGAATGCAGGGATGGTTCAATATATGAAAGTATATCAATGTAGTTCACCACATAAACAAGATGAAAGAAAAAAACCACATGATAATCTCGCTCGATGCAGAAAAAGCATTTGACAAAATCCAACACCCCTTCATGCTAAAAGTTCTGGAGAGAACGGGCATACAAGGACCATACCTAGAAATAATAAAGGCAATATACAGCAAGCCAGTAGCCAACATCAAATTAAATGGAGAGAAGCTTGAAGCATTTCCTCTAAACTCAGGGACAAGACAAGGATGTCCACTTTCACCATATCTCTTCAATATAGTACTTGAAGTCCTTGCTAGAGCAATAAGACAACTAAAGGAGATCAAAGGGATAAAAATTGGAAATGAAGAAGTCAAATTATCCCTATTCGCAGATGATATGTTAGTATACATAAGCGACCCCAAAAACTCCACCAAAGAACTCTTACAGCTGATAAACAACTTCAGCAAGGTGGCTGGATACAAAATTAACTCAAAAAAATCAGAAGCCCTTCTTTATACAACAAACAAATATACCGAGAAAGAAATAAGGGAAACAACCCCCTTCACAATAGCCACAAACAACATAAAATACCTGGGGGTAACTCTAACCAAGCATGTAAAGGACCTATATAACAAGAACTTCAAGCCCCTGAAGAAAGAAATGGAAGAGGCCTTTAGAAGATGGAAAGATCTCCCATGCTCATGGATAGGTAAGATCAACATAATAAAAATGGCTATCCTACCAAAAGCAATATATAGATTTAATGCAATTCCTATCAAAATACCAACACAATTCTTTATAGACCTGGAAAAAGCTAGTCTCAACTTCATATGGAACAACAAAAAGCCCAGAATAGCTAAATCAATCCTGTCCAATGAAAAAACATCTGGAGGTATCACCATCCCAGATTTCAAGCTGTACTACAGAGCAACAGTAATAAAAACAGCATGGTACTGGTATAGAAACAGACCAGTGGATCAATGGAATCGAATTGAAGACCCAAACATGGACCCACACACCTATGGCCAACTAATCTTTGACAAAGAAGCCAAAACCGCACAATGGAAAAAGGACAGCATCTTCAACAAATGGTGCTGGTCCAACTGGATGTCCACTTGTAAAAGAATGAAATTTGACCCATACCTATCACCTTGTACAAAACTTAATTCCAAGTGGATCAAAGACCTTAACATAAGGCTGGCCACACTAAAGATACTAGAAGAAAAAGTAGGAGAAACCCTCGAACTCATTGGCACAGGTGACAAATTCCTGAACAGAACACCAACAGCTCAAGGCCTGAGATCAACAATCAATAAATGGGACCTCATGAAACTGAAAAGCTTCTGTAAAGCAAAGGACACTGTCATTCGAACAAAACGGCAACCAACAGACTGGGAGAAAATCTTCACCAACCTCACATCTGATAGAGGGCTATTATCTAAAATCTACAAAGAACTCAAGAAACTAAATGCCAAGAAACCAAATAACCCAATCAAAAAATGGGAGATGGAGCTAAATAGAGAATTCACAAAGGAGGAATCCCTAAGGGCTGAGAGACCCCTGAAGAAATGTTCAACATCCTTAATCATCAGAGAAATGCAACTCAAGACGACCCTGAGATTCCACCTAACAACTGTTAGAATGGCTAAAATAAAGAGCTCAAATGATAGCGCATGCTGGCGAGGGTGTGGAGAAAGGGGTACCCTACACCATTGCTGGTGGGAGTGCAGGCTTGTGCAACCACTGTGGAGGTCTGTCTGGCGATATCTTAGAAATCTAGGAATAACCTTGCCTCAGGACCCAGCCATACCACTTCTGGGTATACACCCAAAGGACCTCTCATGGAGACATAGGGAAGTCTCCTCCTCTATGTTCATAGCAGCCTTATTTGTAATAGCTAGAAATTGGAAACAACCCAGATGTCCCTCAACTGAAGAATGGATTAAAAAACTCTGGTACATCTATACAATGGAATATTACTCAGCTATCAGAAAAAATGAAATCATGCAATTTGCAACCAAATGGATGGATCTAGAGGAGCTCATCCTGAGTGAGCTAACCCAGTCTCAGAAGGATGCACATGGCATCTATTCACTTATAGTAGGATTTTAACTATATCGTACAGGATATCTCTACTACAACCAACACATCAAAAGGAACAAGGACATAATTTTTTTTATCTTTTTCTTTTTCCTTCTTTTTTTCTTTTTTTCTTTTTCCCTTTCCCATCTCTTTTTCCTCTCTTTTTTTGTTGATATTCTTTGTTTTTGTGGGTTTGTGTGTTTGTTGGTCTTTTTTTTAGTATTCCCCCAGTAGCAATGAGACACCATTCACTGGCAGTACTGCCTCGTAGGTCCCCGGTGAATGAAGAGGCTCTTGGCCCTCATATGACTCCTGATCTGTGGTGAGAGACTGTTAGGCAGGGACACTCCACCCCAGAGGAACAAGACGGAAGGGTCAGGGGGTAGAGCATGGGAGGGTGGGGCTGGGAAGCGGGAAAAGAGGACAATATGATAAGGATGTAACCTGAAGCAACAAACAAATAAATTTATTAACTAAAAAAAAAAAAAAAAAAGGCAGGGGGCAGGGCTGAAACACTGTGAATGGAACAGAGGGTACAGCCATTCGGCCTGGATTTGCAGACCTCCAGGTTTAGAGAAGACGTGGAGCTAAGGTAAAATACAAGAGAATTGTGGTATTGGCCCATGCCTTTGACTTCAGCAGAGACGGGGGGGGCGCACCTTAGAGTTGGTGGTGTTATGTATTCTGGAGTCATACGGAGTGGGGTGGTGAGGGTGCATACCCTTGGTCCCACCATTCAAGAAGAGTACACCCTTGGTCCCAGCTCCCAGCACACTGGAGACAGAAACGAGCAGATCCCGGAGCTCAGGGTCAGCCTGATGCAGGGCAAACTCTAAATAGAGAAAGACTTCGATCCAGGAGTGGTGGAACACATCTTTGATCCCTTCAGATGGGAAACACAGGTCCCTGATCCCAATAATTAGAGTTCAGAGACACACACATGGGATTTGGAGGGACCTAGGTTTGGAGGCTACTTACAAAAGGCCGTCTCGATGCAGGCAGATTGTCCTTTGGGATCTTAAAATATATACACTAGAGCTGGTTTAGCTCCAAGGTGACAGAATGATTTCTTCTTTAACCCGGATTGAAAGATAACGCTTTGTATGTTGCCAGAAGGCCAAATTTGCTTCAGGAGAAGTGCTACCTAGCCCCCCCAGCCCCCCCCAAGAAAAAAAAAGAGGGAAATTGTCCTAGGGTTGGGATTGGGGCAGGGTTCTGTTCTTATTGTTCCAGGAGAATCGAAGCGTCCATTAGGGGAGCCCGGGGACGGCTGGACAGCGGAATCCTCAGCAGAGAGCAGAATCAGGCACCAAGGAGGACGAGTGACCCAGTTGATTCTGCCTGGCAGACTTCCTCAATAGCTGTCTCCATCGGGGGCCTGCAACCACCACAGCAATCCAATATCACTGGGACCGCTCAGCTCTACACAATGCCCCGACAGGAACCTCAGTGAAACCTGCAAGATCAGCTTCTGCCTACAAACCCCTTAGGTCATCTAAACAGCTGAGAACAGAAGGACTGAACATAAAAGGAGTGTACTAACATTTTTAATCATTTTTCCCATTTGGGTTGGGGCCCCAAACAGGTCTACTACGACCCAAATCAGCAGGAAGTCACTTTAAGAGAGCGAAGTCCCATGCCCAGAGGGTGGGGAGGGTGTTTCTCAGCCCTTCTTTTTGGTTATTTGAAGGATAACTGAAAACTGTGTTATGTAGGGGAAGAGACTACAAGCTGATAAATGGTCCTGTCTTAATGGGTTTTGGAGGTTAGCCCCAGGGAATTCCTACTTTTCCTTTTCTGTATCCTTCTTCCTCTCTTATGTAGGAGTGCATGGGCTTGAGAAAAATGAGATATAGACATAGCACAGGAAGGTCCAAGAAGAAGGGGCAGATTATTGAATATGCCCTTATACCTTTGTATATTGATACAAAATTAGTAGGTTATTTGGCTAAAGTGGTATTGACCATTGTTTATTGTGCAAAAATAAGATTGTATTGGATTACATCGGTATTGATCTTTGTATATTGATACAAAATTAAGATTATAGTTGGCCACAATGGTATTGACCCTTGCATAAGGACGTAATATTAAGATTATACTGGGCTACATAGGCATTGATCTTGGTATATTGATACATAATTAAGAGTATATTTAACCACAGTTGAATAGATCTTTGTATATTGATACAAATTTAAAGGTAATGCTTCCCAATGGTATCATACCTAGAGATACTTAAAAATAAAATGTGAAGCTCTGACCTCTTGATACCAACCGTCTAAAACAGTCTAGGATAGTTAAAACAAACTCCTAGTCATGCAAACATGTCACTTTGTTAGCTACTATGACAGTCTATCACAGATATTCTCTAAACTACCCAGTAATCAAGAAAAAAAAAAAAAAAAAAAAAAAAATTATCTAAATACAAGAGATGGATAGGGCATCTTCAAAAACCCCTAGAGATCTGCAGAATATGGCATTCAAAGATGTTATCTTAAATCAATATTTTTTTTTGATATCGAGACATATCAGCGCCTGACAGCACCCACTATTCTACTCCAAGTAGAAGATAAGCATCGAAGAACCTCCACTGTAAGATGGTTGAATTAGTGGCAAGCCTTTCTCTTGGCATGAAAAAACCCCTTGCACCAACTGCAGACAGACTGCTGTTCAAAAAGGACAAAACTTAGTAGCAGGGAAGTCGACAGCCTAACTCTGCCAAGACAGGGTAGGTAAGTCCTTCATAATCCCTGCTCTACAACAAATGTCTGTCAGAGAAACAGGACCCAAAAGCTGAAGATTGATGCTGGAATGTATGGAGAGAAAATGGGAACTGTCCAGGCAGTCATTGGTATGTTCTTTCTTAGTTTTGGAAGTTGCAGGCTCTGTACTTCCTATATAAGCAAATATATTTATCCCTCTTAGGTCTCTGAGGTGGTTGAAGAATAGACAGCTAGAGTCTCATAGTTAAATTTTGAACTGTTTAGGAATCAAGAGGGTGTTATAGATCTAAGAAGATACTCTTAAAAGTGTGTTGCAAGATAGTATGACTGTTGAGTCACATATAGACCTTTAAACTCATGGAGTTGATTAGATAGTAGAATGTTACAGTCAGGGGCCAAATATGTATAAACTGGACATTGGGAAGGTATACTGGGCCAATTTACTCTCATAAATATGGCATATTTATATCTATTGTTTTGTATAATACTTACTGTTATAAGAGAAGGAACCATCTGTTGGACTGAAAGGGGAAACTTCTGGGGGGAAGAGGGTGGAAGGGCGGGATAGGAAGGGGGAATAGGGAGGGGTTTGTTACTGAGATGTAACTTGAAGAAAAAAAATAAAGTGTTAAAAAAAAAAAGAAAACTTCTTTGAATGCCATATTCTGCAGCTCTCTTGAGGGTTTTGAAGACTCACTATCTATCTCTTATATTTAGATAAGTAAATGTTGCTTGTCTCTTAACAATTTGATTTCTGAGTAGCTTAGGAAATAATTGTGATAGACTGTCATAGTAACTAACAAAATGACATGCTTGCATGACTATAAGTTTCCATTTCTTAATTATCCTAAACAATTTATGACGGTTGGTATCAAAAGGTAAAAACTTCACATTTAATTTTTAAGCGTTACTAGGTACAATACCTTTAAGAAACATTACCCTTAATTTTGTATCAATATACAAAGATCAATACCAATGTGGCCAAATATAATCTTAATTTTGTATCAATATACAAAGATCAATACCGATGTAGTCCAATACAATCTTAATTTTGCATTAATATACAATGATCAATACCAATTTAGTCAAATATAATATTAATTTTGTATCAATATACAAATGTATAAGGGCATATGCAATAATCTGTCCTTTTTTCTTGATCTTTCCTACACTATGTCTATGTCCCATTTTTCTCAAATCTGTTCACTCCTACATAGGAGAGAAAGAAGGATACAGAAAAGAAAAAGAGAGAAGTCCCAGGGTCTAACCTCCAAAACCCATTTAACAAGACCATTTAACAGTTTGTACTCTCTTCCCCTAAATAACAAAATTTTCTGATATCCATCAAATAACCCAAGGGCAGGGGACACCCTCCCCACCTTCTGGGCATGGGACGTCACTCTCTTAAAATGACTTCCTGCTGATTTGGGATGTAGTAAATGTGTTTGGGGCCCAAATAAGAATGGAAAAAATGTTAAAAATGTTAATAGTCATTTGATGTTTTGTGCTCAGCTATTTAAATGTCCTAAGAAGTTCGTAGACAGAAGCTGAACTTCAGGACTTTACTGAAGTTCTGTCTGGAACAGTCTGTGGAGCTGAACGATCTTAGCGATTTTGAGTTGTTGTGGTTGTAGACTTTTAAGGAAACAGCTATTGAGGAAGTCTGCAAGGCTGGATCGTCTGGGACACTCGTCTTCTTTGGTGTCTGATCTGTTTTCTGATGAGGTTTCCGTTGTCCAGTTGTCCCTGGATTCCTTGAATGGATGCTTTAAATTTCCTGGAAAGATAAAAACAGATCCCTGCCCTAATCCTAACTCTGGGACAATTACCTTTTTTTTGGGGGGGAGGCGGGGTCAGATAATATTTTTCCTGGAGCAAATTTGTTTTTTTGACGATATATAAAGTGCTATCTTTCAATCTGGATTAAAGAAGAAATTATTTTGTTATTTTGGAGCTAAACAGTCATTTGAGCTTTTGATCTTAGCCATTCTGACAGGTGTGAGGTGGAATCTTAGAGTCGTCTTGAGTTGCATTTCTCTGATGATTAAGGATGCTGAAGATTACTTCAAGTGTCTTTTGGCCTTTAGGAATTCCTCCTTTGTGAATTCTGTTTAGCTCTTCTCCCCATTTTTTAATTGGATTATTTGGTTTCTTGGCATTTAATTTCTTGAGTTCTTTGTAAATTTTGGATATTAGCCCTTTGTCAGATGTGGGGTTGGTGAAGACTTTTTCCCAGGCTGCCATTTTTTTGGAATGACAGTGTCTTTTGCCTTACAGAAGCTTTTCAGTTTCATGAGATCCCATTTATTGATTGTTGGTCTTAGGTCCTGAGCTGTTGGTGTTCTGTTCAGGAAGTTGTCACCTCTGCCAATGACTTTGAGGATTCTTCCCACTTTCTCTTCTAGTAGATTTAGTGTGACCGGGCTTATGTTATGGTCTTTGATCCATTTGGACTTAAGTTTTGTACAAGGTCATAAGTATGGGTCTAATTTTATTCTTTTACAAATTGACATCTAGTTGGACCAGCACCATTTGTTGAAGATGCTGTCCTTTTTCCATTGTATGGTTTTTACTTGCTTTTCTATAACTGTGAAGAAACATTATGACCAAGGTAAATTATAGTAGGGAGGATTTGGAGGGCACAAGGATTAGAGATCCAGAGGGATAGTATTGAATGACCATCATGGCAAATACTTTATGGGAAAATGAAGGATCAGAATGTTCAGCTTTTCATAAAAAAGTAATATTGAGGAATAGAAGAAAAAGGGAACATTTCAGAAAAAATTAACCAAAAGTATCAAGAAATGTGTATAACAAGTTTTTCATTACATAATTGCAGGAGTGAGTGAGTGTTTAATATTCCCATCTATGATGATATTTTATGTAGTGTCCTAGATAAATTCTAACATAAATTTGAACAATATGTGTATTTCTATAAAATTAAGAAAATATTATATGTCAAAAACTATGTTTGGTAATTATATTTGTTATATACAGGTCTCGTTGTGTATCTTAAAATGTGAATATATTTGTGTCAGTTTGACAACAGCATGCATATGCCTAAATATTTTTCAGAGTGAAACTGTAACTTAAAAATTATATTTATTAATAAGTATAAACTGTGATATTAGGGCAGTGGAGCAACTGGTGAGCTGATGGCAGGCCAACAAGCCTAGCTTGCCTTAACTGGAGTCCTGACCTGTCCTGGGGATAAAGACATTTGCTGCAGGCCTGAGTTTGATCATAAGAATTCACATGGTGGAGAGAATGAACTCCTAGAAATTATTCTATGGGCTCCACATATGTGTCATTGTTTGCATGTGCGTGCCCAAATAAAACACACTACAATTAAATAATTTGAAAAGTAAAAATAAAGACTGGCTGCAAGATATTTTTCATAGGCAACCTCATGAGAACCTTATTACAAAATACTAGTATTGGTGGCTTTACAAAGGATAACTTGGATTTCAGGTAAATAATCAGTGTAAAGTTGTATTCTTCATTGGTGGGGAAAATTAGCATCTTTTAAAATAAGAAAATAGTATGTAAAATATTTTTAAATTAGAATAAGTTTCTTCTTATATAACATTGACAGATGTCTCTTTTTAAACATCTGCAACTCTGATGTTGGAGGAAAAGTCTTATGTACTGGTTCTCAGAGGCAGAATTCAGTGCTCAGATATCTGGTTACTGCCATCAACCAAACAGCATGGATGGGATAAACCCAGGCCCCCTATATTTATGGAGCTGAGTGGAAACCTACTTTTTTTTTTTTTTTACAAGAATGAATACATGCCTAGGTTACTTGCCTCTGTTGGTCTTGTTTTGTAGTCATTGTCCTCTTCTTTTGCCTCTGTCCTTCCTCCCAACTCTTCCACAAAATTCCCGGGTCTCTGTCTAATGTTTGACAGTGGGTGTCAGCACCTGTTTTAATTCTTAGCCACGTGGACATCTCAGAGGAAAGTTATGCTGGGCTCCTGTCTGCAAGCATAACAGAGTATCATTAATAGTGTCATGGCTTGACTCTCTCCTATAGGATGGGTCTCAAATTGGGCCAGTCATGGGTTGGCCATTCCCTCACTCTCTGCTCCAGCTTTAACTGTGCACATTGTGTAGGCAGGGTAGATTTTGAGTCAAAGGTTTTGTAGGTGGGTTCTTGTATCCCTCCCTTCACTGGCAGTCCTGCCTGACTTTAGGAGGCAGCCTCTTCAGTCTCCATAATCCCTGCTGGTAGGATTCTCAGGTAGAGTCACCCATATACCCTCACAGGAGCCTACTCCATCACAGGTCTCCAGTTTGTCCCAGAGAGGCTATCCCTATCAGTTTCCTTTCTCTCTCCCAACCCTACCACCTCCCATCTCTGCTTCCCCCACCCACTAAGTTTTAAACCAATTAAAAATATGAATAAGAATTTGAAGGCAGATTCCCTGCAAGGGTAAAAAATGTTGGCCATTGAAGTAATAATTCATTGAAAGAAATAATATAAAATAAACCCCTCACTGCCATCTATAAGATACTAGCATAGGATTTGTTGGTCATGTGTGCCTCAGAGATTCCAAAAACAATACAGATCTTTGCTGCTTCTCTTGGTTGCCTATTAGAAATAGTTGACAAAAGTTTATGAAAATATTTTATGAAATATAAAGTGATTTGTCTGGACTTGAGACAGAAACTTGATCTCTGCTAGCTAGCTTTCAAAGGATGGATGGTGCAACACAAAGTGTTAAGTTAATAAGGCAACAAAAGTCACAACACAGTTGTGAAATTTATGAAGTACAATACAAAACTTCAAGGAAAGATGTGCAATAGTGTACACCTTTTATTACATTGATGCAATAGTGAGATAATTCTTTGATAGTAATAAACTTCTCCTTGATCAGACTTAAACCCTCACCTTTGTTTTACAAGAATAAATATATGCCTAATACAATGAACTGTGTTACAGTTAATGTCAAGGGACTGGACAGAACTTGGTTGTCAATAGCATATACAGCTGTTTTAATAGGATACAAGTTTGATTCACAACACATATGCATATATACATAATTTTAAAAAATAATAAAGCACAGGAGATATGTATAAGAAGGAATTGTAGGGAGAAAGAAGAAACATACTTTTTATAAATGCAAACATTTTAAAATAAATATATCTAAAAAGAATATATTAAATAAAAATATTAATTGGAAACAATCTTTAATTTTAAAAGTTCTCAGGATACAGTCCTAGAAAAATGAATATTTGAAAGCAATCTCTTTTACTTAGATTTGTATGCTCCTAGGTATTTGAATGAAACTTTTTAAATTGATCAATGTATTTTACTAGACTGCATTTAGACCCAAACAGCCTAAACAACTCTCAAAATTATTGATAATGGCACTCTCACATAGAGAGAACTTACAGTCTATTGTATTAATGTACTAGGGATACCATTAGAAAAAACCCACAAATTTAGTGACTAAAATAAAAGCAATTCAGTTTCTAGCTATTACAAATAAGGCTGCTATGAACATAGATGAAAATATTGTGGTACATTTACACAATGGAATACTGCTCAGCTATCAGAATCAAGGAAGTCATGCAATTTGCACCCAAATGTATGGAACTAGAAAAGCTCATCCTGAGTGAGCTAACCCAGACTCAAAAAGATGCACATGGCATCTACTCACTTATAATTGGATTTTAGCCATAAGGTACAGGATAACTATCCTACAACCAACATACCAAAAGGATCAGAAACATATACTTTGTTACCTATTAGTGGGTCAATTTGCCTTAGGGGTGCTTCCATGTGGGCACCCAGTGAAAAAGGAAGCTCTTAGGCCTCATATGACTACAGAACTGAGAGGGGCTGATTTGTAGGTACACTTCACACTGGAGGAATGGGACGGGTGGGAGAGTGAGGAGAGGGTGGAACTGGGAGGGATGGAAAGAGGGCACTTTGATGGAGATGTAACTTGAAGTTGTAAACAAACAAAAGCAATTCATCCTTCCATAACTTTAAAGCTGTAAATCAAAGTTAATTAATACCTGAGTTGGTTCCTACAGAATGTTGTATAAGATGATTTGGCAAAACCAAAATTACCAAATTCATAATGTAAAAAGCACGGTATTTCGGGAAAAAATAGAGTAATCATATTGACTCCTATTATATTTTTAACGGAGTTCTCTATTTTCACTTCTAAAATCATAGAGGAATGCTTGTAATTGTATTTTATCCCAATTAGTAGACTAAGAGAGAAAAACAGGAAAATATACTAATCAAGCATCATTGAGAAAAAGAAGTTCAAAGTGGCATCGAACATAATATGAAAAGTTTTATCATACATATTTCCAACTTAATCAGATTTATTTCAGTGTAATTTCTTTTTAAATGAAGATTGTCAAAATTGAGTCTTATTTTTTTAGCTTATGTATTGAAGTTGGAGAATAGGTCATGTCGAGAAAGTATTTAGGTTAATCTAGTACAAAAATTAATAATGTCAATT
>CAJQZJ010016293.1:0-23153 GCA_907164525.1 Lophiomys imhausi | reverse complement strand
TGTAGAGCTGGATTTGTGTATAGATATTGTTTGAATTTAGCTTTGTCATGGAATATCTTGTTTTCTCCATCTATGTTGATTGACAATTTTGCAGGGAATAGTAGTCTGGCCTGGCATTTGTGGTTTTTTAGGGTCTGCAAGATGTCTGTCCAGGCCCTTCTGGCTTTTAGAGTCTCTGAAGAAAAGTCAGGTGTGATTCTGATAGGTTTGCCATTATATGTTACTTGACCCTTTTCCCTAGCAGCTTTTAAAATTCTTTCTTTGTTCTGTACATTTAGTGTTTTGATTATTATGTGGCGGGAAGATTTTCTTTTCTGGTCTAATCTATTTGGGGTTCTGTAAGCTTCTTGTACAGTTATAGGCATCTCTTTTTTTAGATTTGGGAAATTCTCTTCAATGATTTTGTTGAAAATATTTTCTGGTCCATGGAGGTGGGACTCTTCTCTTTCTTCTATTCCTATTATTCTGAGATTCCGTCTTTTCATTGTGTCCTTGATTTCCTGAAGGTTTTGTGTCAGGACTTTTTTAGATTTGACATTTTCTTTGACAGATGTATCCATTTCTTCAATTTTATCCTCTGAGCCTGAAATTCTTTCTTCCATCTCTTGTATTCTGTTGGTGATGCTAGTGTCTATAGTTCCGATTCTTTTCTTAAGGTTTTCCAGTTCTATGGATGTCTCAGATTGGATTTTCTTCATTGCTTCAACTTCCCTTTTCAGGTCTTCCATTCCTTTAAACGCTTTATTCATTTCTATCACCTCCTTTGCAGTACTTTGTTGTTACTCTCTGAGGTATTTGATTTCCTCCCTTAGGCCTTCTATTATTAGTATAAGCGTAGGATTAAGGTCATTTTCCTTTGCTTCAATTGGGTTCAGCTGTCCAGAGTTGTCTGTAGCATTATTGCTAGGATCTGGAGACATCCTATTGTTTTGGTTTTTTTTTTAACCATGTTCTTGCGCTGACCTTTTGTCATCAGATGGACCCAGGTGTTATCTGTTTGTTTCTTTTGTTACCTGACCTTGGTGCTCAGGAAAACTCCCTGCCCTGGGGGTTGGCTGATCCTGAGATCCTGGTGTTTACCTCCAGATGGCGGGCAGATTCCTGTAATAGACTGACTGGCTCTCGGAGAGGAGGGTGGCTGCTGCTCTCCTCAACTGCTTGTGACCCAATTGGACCAATATAGAGGGGATTGGAGTGGGGAGAGGGCTAGCCTCTGAGGACCTGGGAGCTGACAGGTCTCCTCAGAAAGGCAGGTAGAGCTGTGGTTGGGTCTGTGTTCTCCTCTCACTGACCCATTCGTTCTGGCTCCCCAGCTAGGCTGACTATGCAGGCAGGGAGCTCCACCCACAACAGATGCCGGCCTCAGTGCGCCTGTTGCTGACTGCCTCAGATGCTTGGGTGCTAGGGTGAGTGACCCACCCGCCCCAGTATTTGTGGAGAACACACTGTCCCGGGCTCTGTTTGCAGGCAGTCTTGGCTCCTAATTGCTTTGCTGTGACTGGGTTAGGTCTCTGCCTCTCCGCTACAGTGCACACTGTGCCACCATGTTGGAAACTCCGGAAAAAAATAATCTCACTTACCTTTGCTCTTGTGGTGCGGCTCGAGTGAAGGCTGGATATCAGGCAGACAGGCGGGGCCGCTGGTCTGTGGCTGGAGCCGTGGGCTGGATCCGCTCATGGGCTAGATCTCTAGCCAGAGCTCCTCTCCAGACCGGTGACGGAGCTGGCTGATCTCAGGGTTGTGTTCCCGGGAACTGCCAACTTTAACAGTTTTAATTGTGTTTTCCTCTGGCAGTTTTGAAGTTTTGAGTTCAATATTATGAACTTCGATACATTCTGAATTGGTTTTTTGCAGGGTGCAAGATAGGGATTTAAATAACCCAAAACCTAGTTATCCTAGCACCATTTGTTAAAGGCTGTCTTTATCCAATTAATGCTTTTTTTAAAAAAACACATTTGATAGGAAAAGATAGGTTGCTATTCATTCCAGTTCTTCCCAACCTCCGCCTCATCATTCTTTGTACATTATCTTCCATATGAGCCCTGGACTTTCGAAGAGCAGATGTGATATGAATGTCCCATTTGTAGCTGAGCACTCCAGAGACATTTATTCTCTCTGTTCTTTGTGTAATTTTGAGTTTGTTTGTTATCTGAAGTCTATTACAAATATAAACTTTTCTAATGAGTTCTGAGAATTTCACAAATCTGTGGGTATAGAGATAAGAATTAGTATGGAAGTTAGATATTATGTCCATTTAGGAAAATAACAGTAGCGGGTTCAGCCAGTTTTATTTAGGGGTGTGGTCCCTTGTATACTTGAAGGGATGGTCCTACACTCATAAGTATATGAACAGCACAAATTAGACATGCTTTTTAAAAAAGAGGATGCAAAAGTTGGAAAGGGTGGAGATGTAAGAGATATAAGAGGTAGGTAAAGAAGTAGTTAGGGGTAGAAGGAGGTAAATATGATCAAAATACCTTGTATGGATGAAATACTTAAAGAAACAATAAAAAATACGAAATTAAGAAAGATCATAGAGAAAAGTGTGAGAATGTTCTAATAAAGTTTAGGTGCATGGACAACTATAATATTGGCAATACCCATAGGAAGCCTGTTCATTATTTATAAAGGTCTTGATGCAACTGAAATCCATCTAACTAAAACTTAGGCCATAATCAATTTGTCACATTTTAAAAGATCACTCGTCAAGGCATGGGGTGACCTCCACCTATGAAAATGAAGCATCACATGGCTTTATGAAATAAACATTGAGAAAAGAAGAAAGAAAAAAGAAAGATCAAACTAGCTATGCTCTCCAAAAACTATATATTATTAGGTCAAAGGATGAAAAAACAAAATACCAAGTAAATGGAAGCCCCAAACAAGTTGGCATAGCTTTTTTAATATTTGTACTCATTGAACTCTCAGCCACTGTGGTGTGGTTGCCTGAACAAGACCTACAGGATATGAAGCCAGGCAATGTTCCCGTATGAAACAGGGAGGCGATCACTAGCCCTCACCTTTGACTGAGGAACAATAGACAGTTTGTTTGTTATCTGAAGTCCATTACAAATAGAAACTTTTCTAATGAGTTCTGAGAACTTCACACATCTGAGGGTATAGAGATAAGAATTAGTATGGAAGTTAGATATTATGTCCATTTAGGAAAATAACAGATGGCTTCTGGGTAAAGAGAGTCAGTTGTTTGTTTGTTTGTGTGTGTGTGTTTGTGTGTGTGTGTATTTTGTTTTTCTCTTTTTTGAAAGAAGCTTCTATAGTAGTATGGATCTTATTTCTCAATACACTCAGCTAGTCTGTATCTATTGGTGAGTTGTATCTATTTACATTTAAGATTATTATTGAATGAGGGGTTTACTTGTATTTGTATTTTGTTGGCTGTTTTCCTGTTTGGTTACATTTTTGTTTGTTCCTCTCTCTCTCTTTCTTGTTAGTATTAGGATCGCTAGTTCATTGTGTTGGACATGATGAATTCCTTAGCTCTCCTTGGCTTATATGCTCCTCCCATATAATGAGTTCTTACCTGTGCTTTCATGATTGAAGTGGTCTATCCTCCTTCTTTGTGTAGTATTACTTTAACTGTCTTCTTCAGTTCTGGTTTTCTGGTCGAGATGGCCAGTTTTGATTGTTGAGTTCATACAACATAGAATCACCTAGGAAGAAAAATCTCAATAAGGAATTGTCTAGATTAGGTTGGCCTATAGGCATGTATGTGGATGATTTTCTTTCTTTCTTTTTTTTTTCTTCTATGTATTCAGGCTAGCCATAAACTCATGAGCGTTCTGTGTCAGACTCATAAGTGTTGGGATTATAGACAGGAACCGCCATACCTAGAAAAGGATATTCTTAATTGAATTAACTAAGCTGGGAAAACATACCCTGAATGTAGACATTGCCATTTTATGAGTTAGGACCTAGACTGAATGGAAACAAGGTAATGAGATGAGCAGAGGCATGCACACATCAATTCATTGCTCTCTGCGTATGTAGTGTAAGAAGCTGCTTCAAGTTCCTGCTACCTTGATATCTCTGAAATGATAGACAATGTCCTGGGATTATGAACCAAATGAGCTCTTTTTTTTCCTTAAGTTGATTTTGTCAGGTTATTTTTATTACAGAAACAGGAAAAAATCTGAAACTGCCCAAGTTGGTGCTTGTCTTGAAATATCCCCCTTTCTTCCATCAATATTAAAAAATAGCTTTTCTGGACATAGTATTCTTAATTGTCAATTATTTCCTTTCCAGGTATGAACTATGTCACTCAGCAACAACATCAAACAACCCAAGATACGGAAATACACTTAAAATCAATTAATATCTGCTTATATGTTAATAATAAACATGAAAATGAAAATGAAAAAAAACGTTGCAGGTTGTGCTATGAAGTTAAAAATATTTAAGGTGGAAATGTTAAGTGAATGAGATGAATGAAATAGGCTAAGAAGAGGAAAGAAAGGAGAAACATGGTTAAACAAAAGAAAAGAAAACAGCAAAATGTGATAGAAAGAAAGATACAAGATATTGTAAAAAATAAGGAAGGAAAAGAACAAAGAGATTTCCCAATAGTGAAATCGTTTTAAGGGGGAATTAAAAAGGAAAAATGTAAAGTCAAAACACTATAAAAATGTAGTTGGTGGCAGAAAGAAACACAAGGGAACAAAACTATGAAAAAAGAAAAATCATTGCTTAATAATGGAAAAAGTGCCAAACAAAATCAGATGAATATATGAGGGAGAATAACAAATACAAAACATTATTTTAAAACACCCTAAAGTAAAAGTTCTGATAAATACATATGTAAGAAATGAGAGGGCCAAACAAGGCTGCTGAGTTTGTAAATGTGCTTACTGTACAAGTCTGACTTGTACACAGAACCTAAGGTAAAAGGAAAGAACCAACTCTCAAAAGTTGTACTTTACCATGTACAAAGAATGAGAGATTTTAGAACACTCAATCCTAAATGAGATATCTTCATTAAATCCCTCCCTTTAGTGTGCTATGCAGAATAGGAGGCAGAAAGACTGTAAAAAACCGGAGGGAACGGGTGACTCTAAACACAGCTCAACTAGACCGGCGCACAGATGAACTCACAGAGACTGTGGCAGCATGCATGGGGCCTGCACAGGTCTAAGCCAGATGGGGTCCCAGCTCTTACAGGGGAGGTAGACACAAGCCCCCATCCCTAACCCACAAGCTATCTTCAATTAACAACAGCTCACAAAGGAAAAATTAGTTTTCTGCAAGAGAGTCTCACTGCGTATACAAGCCACATTTAAGGGTAGACTCAATGCCTAGCAGTAGATGGCCAACCCAAAATGAACTCAGTGGTAGTTTTGTAGACTTTTTGTCTCAGATCACTTTCTTTGAACATTTGTGTGTGCGTGCGTATATGTGTGTTTGCTACTGGTCTTTTGCTTATATATAGGCTGTTTTCAACCTGTAGGTCACAATGTCCTCAAGGGTGTCATATCAGATATCCTGCATATCAGACATTTACATCATGATTCATAACAGTAGCAAAATTATAGTTTTGAAGTAGCAAGGAAACAATTTCATGTCTGGAGGTCCCCACAACACAAAGAACTTTATTAAAGGGTCACAGCATTAGGAAGGTTGAGAACCATTGTTGTATATTATGGTTTCCGATTTTGTATTTTTATGGGTTTGCTTGTGCCTTTTGTTTAAACCTTTGTTTCCTTTTAAAATTCTGATTTGCAGTACTACCGCATTGTGCATGTAGACATGGAGGCTTCCATGGCAGAAAGCTGTAGGGCATACCTGTGACCGGCTCGAGCTTCCAAAACGCCCTGCTCTGGCTGGCTTTGCTAGCGTCTGACCCCTGCAGTGTTCTCACTGCCAAGCTGGCTTCAGAGAACCAGGCTGCTTCAAGACGCCACCAAAAACCTACGATCTTGGAGCAGAGGCTCAGATGAACAGAGAAGGTTCCTGAGTCCTGAATTCATTTCTCCAATGGGAGGAACAAATGCTCTGAAAATTCAGATAGAAAGAAAAGATATGCTAGACAGAAAGGTGGTTCACATTTCAGAGTTCTATGTAGGAATCACACTGTGTATCACAATGGTGGACCCTTATGCCAGTGGAAAAACCAGCCAGTTCCTGGGGATTTGCACTCAGCAATCAGGAAATGGGCTTGGAGCTATTTTCAGTCACAGGAATAGGATTGAAGGACAAGGCATGGAGATTTGCTTTGAACTGTATAATCTTCAAATCCACGAGATCCAAGTGGTGAAGTTAGAGAAGCGGTTGGATGACAGCCTGCTGTATATATATATTGTAATTTGTATAAATACTTTATAATATAAACATATATTATTCAAAATATATATTATATACATAATATATTATTTATATATAATATATATTATATATAATATATAAATATAATAAATACATATATATATAAAGCATATGTATGTATGTAAAACAATTAAAGAAGAAGAGGGGCCATGAATTTGAGAGAGAGCAGGGCAGGGGAGGGGTGCGTGGGAGGAGTTGGAGGAAGATGGAAGTGGGGAAATAATGTATAATGTCAAAAATAAAAAAATATTAATTTAAAAAAGAGAGAGCATGTAATGATCCAAACTTGCTTAGATTAATTTCTGAGACTTGACTTACTGACTCTGGTTCTTAAAAGGAGCCAGAGCTGGAATATGTACACTTTAAGGACTTTTTCTTTTGGTTCGGTCTTTCAGACCTGTAATGGAGTGACATCAATTGCCTGAAGTGATCCTATAATGTTCGGAATAGGTAATCTTCCGTCATAGAGAAACTAGAAGGCTCCAGGGTTCCAGCTCCCCGTAGGTATGGATTAGCTCAATGCCAACCATAAAGACTATTTAATTATGTTGAATGCCCATTCTGATTGGGTAACGTGTTGTCAGGCAGATAGACCAACCAATAACACTCAATACTTACAGTAACTTCCTGACAGATTTGTTGTCCAATCAGATATCAAATTGGTATACACATGGCATGTGTGCAGGACGTAACCTCAGAAACTGCTATTTTCTGACTTAAAGTCATGCCTTTGGCAATGGCAGCTCACTCAGCAAGAGCAGCTGTTGAGGAATCATCATCTGATTCATCTGAAGAAGTCGTGAAAGTCCGAAAGCCTAACAATGCCAACTCTAAGACCGAGAAAAAGAAGTCAGAGAAGCGTCGTCGCTCCCTCTGCTTTCGCCAGCAACAACAGCGCATCAAAGAAGATAAACATGGGGTCACCTACCTCATCAGACGCCGTGACAAACCTTCACCATTTATTTTGCCAAGGTACTGAGAAATGTCCACGTTGGTCTTAGCCTCTCTCTCTCTCTCTCATGTCGGTGAGCATCCTGGATTCATTTGTGAAGGATATGTTTCAAAGAATTGCTACTGAAGCAAGTTTCTTGGCTCATCAAACTGTTTCACTATCAACTCCAGAGAGATCCAGACTGCCGTTCATCTCTTGCTTCCTGGAGAGCTCTGCAAGCGAGAAGTGGCTGAAGGCACTATGGCCCTGGTTTGATATATTTCCAGGAAATGAGCGATTTCGACTCAAACTAACAAGATCCAAAGGTTCTTTTCAGAGCCACCACTTCTCTTAAGAGTCCTGTAACATCAGTTCCAGTTTGACCTCCCGAAGTCTCCTGCCCATTCTTCATCCATTCTTAATTTTTTATCTTATTTTATTATTTTGTTTATTTTATATTCCAATCGCCATTCTCCTCCCTCCTCCCAGTCCCACCCTCCCACTCACGCATTAATTAACTTAAAAAATAAAATATGTTTGTTAAAATAAATGTTGGCACTCCGGGTCTATTTAGGGTTCCATGGGCAAAGAGATATATTATTTTAATTAGGTTGCAGGTTTTTTTGATTGAAAATATCCTGCTTATGGTTTCTCTTCCCTCTGTTCCTCCGAGATCCCACCCCAACAACCCCTCCCATCCAGTCTGCCTCCTTTGCATTTCTCATTAGAAAAACCAGGCTTCTAAGGGGTAATAATTTAATAATGAATATAATATAATATATAATATTATACTATAAAATAATAACACACCATAGTATAATATTAGTACAATATACAATATGATAAGATAAATCAAAATTAACATTGGAATTGGCAGAAGAAACAGAAACCCAGTTGTTCACACACAGGAATCTCTTTATTTTATTTTATTTTATTTTCATACTTTATTTTTTTTATTTCTTCAAGTTACACCTCAGTCACAATCCCTTCCCTACTCCCCCTTCCTGTCCCACCCTTCCACCCTCTTCCCCTCAACAGCTCTCCCTTTTAGTCCAACAAATGGTTCCTTCTCTTATAACAGTAAATACTATACAAAACAACAGAAATAAATACGCCACATTTATGAGAGTTAAATGGCCCAGCATACATTCCCAATGTCCAGTTCATACATATTTGGCCCCTGACTTTAACATTCTACCATCTAACCATCTCCATGAGTTTAAAGTTCTATATCTGAAAGCTGAGTCAGGAATCTCATAAAAACATTAAGCTTGAAGCCATAATATAGGCAAAGAGGATCAGTAGAGCAAAAAGACAGAAGAAAAAATATATAAAAAGATAATTTTTTATCAAAAAAGAAAAAACTTCACATAATGTTGTGAGACAAGGAATCTCAAAAGATGCCACTACATTAATATTCTGTTGGCCATCAACTGTTGGGACTGTGGCCTACACTTAGGAGTAGTTTTTTCCCCCCACTGAGACTCCCTTTGAAGAAACTAAATTTTCATGTATAAGTAGCTATCAATTGTAGATTGCTTCTGGGTTAGGGATGGGGTGGGTCATGTGTCCATTTCTCCTTCCAGCTACAGGGCCCTACCTGGTGCAGACCTGTTACAGGCAGGTCTTGTTCATGGTGCCTATCTCTGTGAATTCATATGCGCACCAATCACATTGATTGAGAGGGCCTCGTTTCTTAGTGTCCTCTATCTTCTCTGGATTTTACACTTTCTCTTGCCTCCTCTTCCACCAGGTTCCCTGGTCCCTGGGTGGAGGAATTTGATGAAGACATCCCATTTAGACCTTAGTGTTCCAAGGCCTCTCAGTCTCTGCATAATGCCTGGATGTGAGTCTCTGTATTTGTTCCCAACTGCTAAGGGGGTAGCCTCTCTGACGACAGCTAAACCAGGCACTAATCTATGAGTAATCAGAATGACATTAGGTGTCATTTTTTTTAGAACAGTAGTATGTAGTTGTCTCCTATATCCATGGGATATCTAATAGCCTCAGGTTCTCAGTCTCCCAAACAATAATGGGTATGGGTTCCATTACATGGAGTAGGCCTTAATTCAATAAGATACTTGTTGGTTACTCACACAACTTTTGTGCTACTATTACAACAACATGTCATGTGTATAGGTCACCATTGCAGATCAGTATTATGGCTGTGTTGTGTTTAGTGTTATCTGGTAGCATGCAGAGTACCTTCCAGCAGTAACATTAATACTAGTCAGTGGGTCTAGGCTCTAGTTAGGCACACCTCCAACTTCTCTGTAAGATTGATATGCTTTTATCTTTTGCTTTGTTCATGAAAACATGGAATGTGTGATTACACCAGCATTCCTGAAATCACTTCATCCTGTGTGCCTTTTCTGGTCATTGCTCTGTTTCTTTCTTGTATGTCTACATTGTAAAATCTCTGGTGCTGCATAGCCAATAACAAGTTCTTTCTGCTCAGGTTTATCGTGATTTCTAAACAAGCTGTACTTCAACAATCCCCAAAGCCCCCACTACCAATGTGCTTCTGAGGCACTGAACATAAGGAATAGCTTAGGAAGCTGGGGCCCTTTTTGGTTTACACTATGCATAAATCCTTCTCCCAGTAATGCAGTCAGCACACAGACCTTTAACTGTATGTACGAAGTCTACATACAAATGTGGGTGATGTGATCAGGATGGTTTGGGGTATATATGCAATAAAGGAAACTGTGTCCTCAAAGTGAACTTTTAGAGAAAATCCCCTATTATGAGTATACATAATTGAGAGGGCATATATCAAAATCAGATTCATTATAGGAAGGGACTTGAATAATAGAGAAATAGTTACATGACTTAGATCATTCACTCAAAACAGAGAACCACCAAAACTATGCCCCTTAGCATCCATGCTATTTCTTGTGAACCTCATAAAAGGGACTTAAAACACTGAATTCCTTGATTGCTTTAATTCATGTGGCTTACTATCACTCTTGATAGTGTACCTGACATGCTATACAGCTTTTCTGTGAGAAAAGTTTCCTTGCTTCTTTGGAAGTCAGTTAGCTTTTGTTGGGTTCTTCTGAGTAAGAGACCAGGCACCTGGAAAAATGTAGCCCAGACCTTCTGACCATCAGAAGCACTTTCATATCCCAGAATCATTAGAAATCAAAGACTTATCCTAGTTCCTTGTCCTATAAGATCCTGGACTGTGTAATCAACTACATGGGAATTCTCTGCCTGTTTGTTGTCATACAAAACATATGAGGCACATCTCAACTAAGAGGACAAATTATCCACAACCATGCATGCTCCCAAATCACAGTTAGCTCTGATTTCCAGGCATTCTTTTACCTGTGACCCTGAATCACTGTAGTTCAAACAAATTGAATTTCCCTTGGAATTGAAGGGACCTTGAAAATTACATTAAAATATCATCATTCTTTCCCCACTTTTTCCTTTTTAGATTTTATTTATCTCGTGTGCATTTGTATGTTGACATGTTGTCAACTGTGGGACAACTGTCAAGGTCAGAGGACCACAGTTGGAATTGATTTTCTCCTTCCACCATGTGAGTCCTGAGTATCAAAGTGTTGAAAATCTTTGTGTCAAATGTGTTGACTTACAGAACCATTTTAGTTTACAATTATTTATTCCTTCCTTCAAAAAGAGACTATGTATTTCAAGATGTCAGAACCCAATACACTTAGTTAAATCAACTCTCTTCCCACTGGTGGAGGTCAGATCATTGCTCAGCACATCCAGATGACCTAATTCTAATTCTTCTTTGCCTCTTCATACAGTGTCAACCATCTTATCCAAAAATTGTAAACATTTTCAGTAGTGAAAAGAGTGCTATGTATAATTGTGCAGGACTGAATAGGCAAAATCATAAAGTCTAGTCACACTTCCATGGAGGGAGAGATGTGTGAGTGGAATGAGGACACTTCCTAGGAATTGAAGATTTTCATATCACAACGATTCATAAGGAAAAGGGAGTGTTTTACATTTGATATTTTGTTCAAGACTTATTCTCTGTCACTTTGGGTGCATTTCTTTTCTGGAGACAAATGTTAAAACTAAATTTCACTAATGGAGTGTCTGTTTGGACTCTATGACTAAGAAGGGTCAGCGAGACTAGACTCTACTACAGTAATTAAAGGCACGGGTTTTGGATTGGATGCTGCCTGGGCTTCTCAGCTGTGCCTCTTACTGAATCTATTACACTAGGTAAATGACTAGACATGTCCAAGCCTCAGACTTCTCCTGTGGAAAACAGGGACCTACCAGTTGTTATGAGGTGCAGGTAGGAAGCATATTCTGCAACCTGTGGTGACTAATGGGTTTCCGCACTCTCACTTCTGAGAGTAGTTGGTGATGAGAAACAGTGAGAGTACCCTCTGTTTCAAGCAGCTGTGTGGATGTATTTTGGATGCCTGGGCCCCATTTGTTTGCTTAGGATTGACAATTGAAGAAAAGAAAGGATGACTTTTTCTGCCCTGAGCCTCACTTCATGGCTTTATGTTAGAGAAGTTACATAGATAAGCCTGCTCTGAGTGATGATGGGTGTTTGCTAGGGTGTATTTGGAGAGTGCTTTGTTGCCTCACTAGCTATGAGCATTGCTGACTCAGGGCTTTGTGACAAGTAAGCCAGATCTCTTCATCCTCATGAAATCTCTCCTTTCCCCTCCAGCTTTTATATAAAACTGTTTATCTTCAAAGATTTAGCTGAAACCCTATGTAACCCTTTGTAAACCCTTCTGACCATTCCAGAAAACTGGGCTTACTCTAAATTCCTCCTCTACAGAAATGTTGTCTCTAGTATTTCATGAAAGAATAGAGATAGTGTGCCAGATGCAGTACCTTCCTCTTCCTACTCCTTGAGCCCCCAATATGTATGATTCTTCATGGCCTTGATGAAATGTTGTCCACTATTGAGAGTCGCTCAGTAGTATTCCTGAGCTAGTTCTCCATTTGACTATAATAATATTGTAAAGGATAAGGGTCACATTTCATTTTTATTCATAGTCTAAGATTCAGTATTATAGTAAATGATAGAATGATCTCCCATTTTATGGGACATCTTACGCTAAACTTTTGACACTCTGATTGATACTTTATGCATATAGTATCTTCACTGGAAAGGGAGCAAAGAGGCAGAAGTGAGAAGGACTGTGTATCCTAACAAAAGTGAAGCAAAAGCCTATTCAAGCTTCTCCAAGGAGAGCTTGGGAGATGAAATGATCCATTACAAGTACTGACTTCCCTTGTGAGGAAATCTCATTATCTTTATGCAGAGAATAAATGGTCCAAAATAAAATGCCAAAAAGTACAGAACAAAATCCCTCACTTTCTCAAATTCAGAGCTGAGCTTCATGAAACCTGACCCAGTGATTTGGGATGTCCAATACAAATAATCATAACATAACTCCTAGACCCTTGCCATCTCATCTCAAATAGCCAGTATCGGGGAAGGATCAACCAAATGGTGTTATGAAACTTGCTACCTGACAAGACAGTGAGAAGACAGTGCCTTTTCTATTAAAATTAAATGAAGCAAATGGCCTAGAAGACAATGTCAGGTGGCTTCTTTTAAAAATTTTATTTCTTTGAGGATTTTATGCATGAATAAGATATGACTTGAACAAATCTGCCTCTCACTCCCATATGCACATAGTTGTAGTTCCATCCCCTGGTGCACAAGCAATCTATCAGGGGCCACATTTCAAGAGAAAACTGACCTTTTTTTTTTAACCTGTAGTCATCAACTGCCAATAGCTCCTCAGTTGGGGTTAGTGACTCTTGAGCTCCTCTCCCAGTTCATATCGGAACTTTACTGGCATGTTCTTCTGTAGGGTTTTTAACTTTTGTAACTTTCCTTAACTATGATAGAACAACTTAATTCCCTCTCAATGGTGTCATACTTTCACTCATCTTTCATTCATTAGTTTTTTTTTTCCTCTCAGAATTTGCCCACTGTGTTTGTATCTACAGCGTCCATTTCATATTAAAAAGTTTTCATCAGCTGTAGTCTGGTAAACTCTTTTACTTCCACATCTTGAACCATCCTTCCTGATGCAATATCTCATTGGAGAGTTGTCCAGTAGAAAACTCCTGGCCTCCTTTGGCCTTATGCACTGTGGAGTTTTTAAGGTGATCAGTTCAAAATCTCTTAGGTAAGTAAGGTTCTCTGGCTGGTACCACTCTCCAATGAAACAGAAAGGCCCCTGGGCTGACACTCTTAATCTCGTGGCTACTATCCCCATAGGGATACTAGCTACGAAGTTTCTTTCCACCCCTTCCACAATGTTAAGTGTATAATTTAATTCCTTTTGGAGCAATTCTCATAGATGCAACACAGGGACAGAGTTAGTTTGTCCAAGGCAAACATATATATTTTAATGATCTTTGTACTAGACATACCTTCCTATGAGTTACTGGTCAGGGATGCCCCTACAACAATATAGGCTGTTGCAATTTATCTTCCCACTGGTGCAATATTGGTATGATGGTGATCTGAGTAACTGACTACTTTCTGGGAGGATATGAGGCCTGCTTCATTGAAAGAATTATGTACTGCTACTGCACATCTCTTTTTGGTTTTGTTTTTGTTTTTGAGACGTGGTTTCTTTGTGTAATCCTGGCTATCCTAGAACTCACTCTGTAGACCAGGCTGGTCAGGAAATCACAGAGATCAGCCTTCCTCTGCCTCCTAAGTGCTGGGATTAAAGGCATGAGCCACCAAGCTTGGCCATTACAGACAGTTTCAAACTGCCTTGTGGGAGGTGGGATTTACACCCAGGTCTTTTGGAAGAACAATCAGGGGTCTTAACCACTGAGCCATCTCTCCAGCCCCTGGTACTGTACATCTGATCAAAAGCTCATGACTGGGACCATATATGCCTTAAGGAGAAACTTGTTGTCATTTTGCTAAAAAAAAAGTCATGCTCTCAAAATGTATTCTCTGTATTTTATGTGTATGAGTGCTTTACCTACATGGATGTACATGTCTGGTACCTGCAGAGATCATAAGAGGCATGCAGTAGGTCTATAACATGTGTGGTGTCCTTGGAAGTCAGAGGAGGGCATAAGATCTCCTGGAACTGGAGTTAGAGATGGTTGTGAGCGACCAAGTGGATCCTTGGAACTAAATACAGGTCCTTATTGAAAGAACAAAAAGTGCTCTTAACAGGTAAGCTACTTCTCCATATGCCTTTAAAATGCTGTCTAGAAACTTAGGTTTATACCCCTAAATATGTGCTGCTCTCAGTTTAGGTCAGAGTAGCTTCTTCTTGTAGCAGGTAGTGGTTAATGCAGAGACTCATAACTGGAAAAAAATTGCTGAGTATAAATAACTGAGCGATCAACCTCCTACTATGCAAGGCTCAGGGAACTTTGGGGAAGAGGGCCTAGAAAGGATATAAAAGCCAGTTGATAAAGAGAAGTGCTGTGAAATGTTGATTTGTGGACCTGACATGGCTGTTGCACACATCAACGGAAAGAAGCTGCAGTTACCTGAAAAAGACCTGCACAGGAGCAATCGAGTCAAAATCCCAGCATGGATAATGGAGGGTCCCCAAGGTCTCTGTCAGAGAAGCTATTGGTGGTTGATGACTTCTGAGGGAGTGAGAGGCGTATTCTTTGGTAATGTGGCTGTTGAAAGGGTGTCCATGTCCTAGTGGATATCCACAGACTCAAGTACATATTAGCAGCACTAGTTAGACTCTGGGGTTGTTAATCACACCAAATACAGGACATGAGGCTGGGAATGACATGGGGTGCATGCAGCAAAGTGTGGGTGGAAGGAAATAATGGAGGAAGAATATGATCAATAAACATTGTATAAATGTATGGAAATTTCAAAGAATAAAAATATATTTAAAAAAGAGTTTAAAGGCCCTAGTAAGGTGTTTCAAATAGCTGAAGTTTGAATGGCATCTTCCTAAAACTTTGAATGCATCAAGTTATCAGCTGAACCAAGTAAAGATAAGAGTCCTGTTTGGAGAATGGTAGAACTTTATTTTGTAACGCTATTGTATTTGGCCATATTTTCCTGTTGGGTGTTGTCTTAGTTTGCTTTCTGTTACTATAAGAAACACCATCAAAAAACATGAGGAGGAGAGTGCCCATTTAATCACACAGGTCTACCCCATCATTAAGGAAAGTCAGGGCAAAATATCAAGATAGGAACCCTGAAGCAGAAACCAAAGCAGAGACCATAGACAAATGCTGCTTACTAGGGGCTCTCCATGACTTACTCAGTCTGCTGTCTTATAGCAACCTCCAGACTGATTGGCAATGTAGCCTCACTGATTTATAGTCTCAATAACAGTTTATAAGGCTTCCCCTTTCCCAGCATCCTTGCCATCATTCATGGTTGTCTGTATCCCAGGGGTGTATTCCTGAAAGAAAAAAAAAACTGACACTTCTCCCAGAAAACATCAACTGCCAATTTGATTATTTCAAAGTGTTTTTTAGCCATTTGTATTTCTTGTTTTGAGTTGTTTTTTGTTCTCTTCCATATGTCATTTCAATTCAGCTATTTGTTTGCTTTTCTCCTGTTTTGTTCTCTAAACATTGTTCAGATATTCTAAACACAATTCCTCTGTCAGATGTACAGCTAGCCACGCTTTCCTCCCACTCTCTAGAGATCATGGCTGGCTGAAGATCTGATGGCTCCAACCTGAACACAACCTTCCCCACCTGCAGTTAGCCTGTCATGCCTCTGCCTAGTGTCCATACACTTTCTCCCAACCCGTTATCCCACAGATCCAATATAAGTACTTCAAAAATCACTAGGCTCTAATGTTTTCCCTTGGTTTGTTTTGCAGAAAACCACACCAATTGATCATGACTGCTCACTATGTGTGCCCCTTAATCAGCCAACCAGTGAACTGAGTAATCACACTTACTCATTCACTTCCACCTTTCAATTCCATTAATTTGTTCACTCTAGCTCACTCTTAACTGTATCAGTTCCATGTTGCTTCAATTCACATACCCACGATGGGGTATATTAATGAGTGTTCCTACTTCTTTCCTGAATTTACAAGGGCAAAATACCTATATCTCACCATAACATTAAACTAATAGATACATGTTATGGTGAATTTCGATTCTCATCTTCCTTGGATTAATAGAAATTCTTTCTATTGTTGTATACAAAATTCTCAAAGAACTTATAATACATGAAAATTTATTCATACTATACTAGAAAAATATTCAAAAAATCCTACTTTCCTTAGTTACTTGCTCTTCTCATAATTTCACACAAAGGAAAAAATGCATCTTGTACTCAGCTATGGATTCAAATTCTAAATTTATTTTTATTTTATGTACATTGCTATTTGGGCTCCATGTATGTCTGTGTGAGGATGTCAGATCCCCTGAAACAGGAACTATGGACCGTTGTGAGCAGCCATGTGGGTGCTGGGAATTGAACCTGGGTCTTCTGGAAAGAGTAGCTATTGCTGTTAATTGCTGAGATACCTCTCCAGCCCCTGGATTCAAACTTTAAATCACTGAAGTTAAAAATAATCAGCTTAGCTAGGGGTTAGTGGCACATACCTGTAATGCCAGCACTTGGGAGGTGGAGGCAGAGGGATCTCTGTGAGAGCAAGACCAGCCAGGTCTACAAAGTAAGTTCCAGGACAGCCAGGGCTGTTACACAGAGAAATTCTGTCTCAAGAAAACAAAAAATTTTTAAAAATCAACTTAAAAATCAAAACACAGGCAGAGATTCACAATGTATGTCTCACCAACCTCTAGAATGAAATTCATAGAGGCCTTACTGCTTTAGTCCAACAATCACTGTGAGGGAGCCAATGGCTATGGCTCAAAGGCTGCGGCTCTCTGATTGGCAGTCAGCAGAAGTTAGGAAAGGCATGTTCTCATGAGATAGTTACATCATCCATACAGAGCTCCACATCATGAGGATGATTTCTTTAATCTAAGAAGATTTGCTAAGTTCCCAATACTTTAATTTCAGACTGTAGGAAGATTGAAACATGATGTTCACTGGCAATTTAGATTAGCTATGTCTGTTGTGGGTCTTAATTTCTATACACAGCCAATTCTGTGTATGGAACATGTTTTTGTTTTGTTTTGATTGGGGCTGCTTAATATTTTTATCTGTATCTGCATCTTTCCCGGGTACAATATTACATATGAAGAACCCCTGAATAATTCTACCCCACACCTTTAGGGTAATCAGAGAGTGACAACGGTGTCTTAGGGTTTTTATGGCTGTGATGAAACATCATGACCAAAAAGCAAGACGGGGAGGAAGGGATTTTTCTTTTGTGCCTTATACTTCCAGATCACAGTTCATCATTGAAGGAAGCAGGATACAAACTCAAACAAGGAAAGAACCAGGAGGCAGTAGCTAATGCAAACGTCATGGAGGGGTTCTGTTTACTGGCTTGCTTTCCCTGTCTTGCTCAGCCTGGTTTCCTATAGAACCCAGGACCACCAGTCCAGGGATGGCACTAGCGGTAATGGGCTGGCCTCTTTCACATCAATCATTAATTAAGAAAATATCCTATAACTGTGTCTTATGGAGGCATTTTCTTAATGAAGTTTCCCTCCTTGCAGATAACTGTAGCCTGTTAGGTTGACAAAAAACTAGCCAACAGGGGCTGGAGAGATGGCTCAGAGGTTAAGAGCACTGGCTGTTCTTCCAAAGGTCGTGAGTTCAATTCCCAGCAACCACATGGTGGCTCACAACCATCTACATTGAGATCTGGTGCCCGGGCACATATGTAGAGCAAATACTGTATACATAATAAATAAATAAATGTTTTTTTAAAAAAAAACTAGCCAGCAGAATTGACCCTTTGTGAACTTGTGAACAAAACAGCACAGTTAAGCCATAACCTCTCATTTTTCTTCTTCCCCAAGATTAAACACCAATACCAATATCACAATATGAACATTCCAAATTTTATAAATCCTGGTGAATAAAAACTCAAACACTTAAAGAAGTCTCTGAACTGACCACCGGAGAGCCTGCATGGAACTGACCTAGGCCCTCCACACACACACATTATAGCTGAATAGTTTGATATTCTTGTGGTACTCCTAAAAGTTGGAGCAGGGGCTGTCCCTGACTGTACTGCCTGCTCTTTGGACTCCTTTCCCCTATTTAGTTGCCTTGATAGCCTTGTAGAAGAGGAGATGCCTAATCTTACTGAAACTTGATATGGCAATGCTGGTTGATATCCATTTGCGCCAAGCCGTCCCTTTTGTGAAGAGAAAAGGAGGAGGAGTAGATGAGGGGCAGGGAGAAGGGAGGGACTGGGAGGGGGGAACTGCAGTTGAGATGTAAAACAAATGAAATTTTAAAAAATGAATCTCTTTAAAATAGCCAATCTCTTTTAAAATCCAAAGTCTTTTAACACTCAAAGTCTCTCAAATGTGGTCTCCTATCAAGTCAAAAATAAGTCATTTCTTGCTTCAAGAGAGAAGAACCAGGGCACAGTTTCAATGAAACCAAAGCAAAACCAATCTCCAATTGTGTAAAAAATTACAATATTCAATTTCTGGCATCCACTCATGATCTGGATTCCTCCAAGAGGCTTGGGTCACTTCTCTGACTCTGCTGTCTGTAGCATACAGCTTGTCTTCTAGGCTCTGGCTGGTTCTACTACAGTGCTTCTGGTGTTCTTGGTGGTCATCCCATGGTGCTGGCATCTCCAAAAATGCTGGAATCTTGAACTGCACGTGGGCTTCACTTTACCAACACTCTCTCATTCATGGTGCCAAGCCTCAACTTCTCTTCATGACCCCTTCAGTCCTGGACCTTCAACTGCCACTGAGGCTGCACCTTCACCAATGGCCTCCTCTGGCTTCTCCCAGTGCCAGCCTCAGCTGCTCTCCATGTCCACTTCATAACATCAAAACCAATTCCATCTGGGAGACTCTCACACTACCAAATTTATCTGCCAGCAAAAGATACAATCTTGGCCAGTTCTGGAAAACAGCTTCTCTGTGCTCTCAGGAAACACTTCCAGGAAGATTTAGTCTCAGTGATACTGGTCTCTTCTTAATCACCACTAATTTCTCAGCCCCAGCTGACCAGATCTATTGACCCAGCAAACCAAAGGTTTTACTTTAGTGGTTCTGGTCTCTTGTTAACCACAGCTGATTCTTTAGCTCCAGTTGACCAGAACCAGATTCTTCACACAAATGGCTGTTAGAGTCTTTGCTTCCTTCTAAATTTCACAAGCCAGGTCTCCATCAACTTCGCTGCTCTCAACATTCTCATCTTCCAATCTCCTTCAAAATAGCCCACTGAGATCTCAACACTTGATGGTTTTTCTAACCCAAAGTTCCAAAGTCCTTCCACAGTACTCCCCTAAAACATGATCAGGTCTGCCACAGCAATACCCTATTATCCTCGTACCAACTTGACTTAGTTAGGGTTACTAATGCTGCAATGAAACTCCATGACCAAAGCGACTTAGGGAGGGAAGGGTTTATTCAGATTACACTTCCATACCACTATTTGTCATCACAGGAAGTCAGGAAGGGAACTAAAACAGGGCAAAAACCTGGAAGCAGGACCTGATGTAGAGCTCATGGAGGGGTGCTGCTTACTGGCTTGCTCCACATGGCTTGCAAATCCTGGGTTCATACAGGACAACCAACCCAGAGATGGAATCACCCACCATGGGCTGGGCATTTTCCACATCAATCACTAATTAATAAAATGCCTTACAGGCTTGCCTACAGCCTGATCTTATGGAAGCACAGGGAAGGTTCAAAAAGGGTAGCTGAGAAGGGCTAACGGGAGTGAAAGGAGGAGAAAAGTGAAGCATTTCTTCAAACAAATACATTGTTTTAAATGCTCTCCACAAATAATCCATGATACTTAAACTCTTCTGGGAAAGGCTGAAGAATCCATGAACTTTTCTCAGTGCCTTTGTGAAAAACAAATAACAAAACTGTCTTTGTCTGGGGTGGCAATGTTGGCAGTGGTAGCAGAAATGCTTTGTCTTCTATTTTTTTAAAAGATTTATTTTACTTATTATGTATACAGTGTTCTGTCTGCATGTACACATGCAAGCCAGAAGACAGCACCAGATTTCATTGTAATGGTTGTAAGTCACCATGTGATTGCTGGGAATTGAACTCAGGACATCAGGAAGAACAGCCAGTGCTCTTAAGCTCTGAGTCATCTCTCCAGCTCCTACCTTGTCTTCTATTTGAGGTTTTACAGACAATCTTCTCTGGCTCTTGGGAAATGAGGAGGACCTCTTCAGAAAATGGGCCAAAGCCTGAATCAGCCACTACCCATGGAAATGCTAGTAGCTGTGAAGGACACAATATGATGACTGCTGAAGCATGGGACCCATCATTATTTGTGACATTGTCCCCATGTCAGGACTATATTTAAATCCGACTGGATAGTGTACCTTGTCAGGAAGCTACCTAGCAGGTGCTTAATGTGGTTGATTGGTCCTTCTGTTGAGCAACAGGCTGACTAGACGCAATAGAATATCTTGAGGTCTTGTATCATCCTGTTTCCTTTAACAAAGGAAGTTTAGGGAGTTGGATAGATGGCTCGGTTGTTAAGAGCACTTGTTGCACAATTTTGAAGATCAGATTTGGGATCCTAGCCCCACCTAACGAGTCAGGCATCCTGCAAATACCTGCAATCTCAGCTCTTAGGAATCCTTCATCCTTTTCTGGCCTCTGAATGTGCACACAGGAACACAGATTCATACTCACCTAT
Source organism: Lophiomys imhausi (assembly GCA_907164525.1). Lineage (NCBI taxonomy): Eukaryota > Metazoa > Chordata > Mammalia > Rodentia > Muridae > Lophiomys > Lophiomys imhausi. The sequence continues at coordinate 2,175 of CAJQZJ010016293.1, read as the reverse complement.
GTATGTTTCTTCTTACAGACACACACACACATGCATAAATAAAATAAATCCTCAAAGTGTAAAAAAAGAGGAATTTTTGAAGATACCTCAGAGACCAAAGGGGTCTTTGGACAATATCAATTAATTGATGCCACACTCTGAGATTTTTGAAAAGAAAAATAATTATTGCTGGTATTTCATAAGGCACTCATACATCTCAACTTGATTCCTGGAGAGAATTTATAACACCTCAAACTCACAATCTCAGGGGTCTATTTTTTCTATTTATCTTTCAAATCAGAAATTACTGTATTCAAAAAATAGTTCTCCCTGACCTTAACCTGATCAACATATTCCTACTGGAATCCAAAGACTCTGAATATACAGTTCTTGTTTCAACAAGCAATCAGTTGAATGGATCCTTTGATTCTACCCAGATAAACTTCATGAGTAACTAAACAAAGAGAATTTTCTCATAGCTGAGGCTGTTACTTCAAGGACCCAGTTCAATTACTTATGATAGTGTTTTCTCTATATCTTTCCATCTCTGTCTCAGTCTCTCTCTGTGTGTATGTGTGTGTGTGTACATGTGTGCATAATTTGTGTGTATGTGTTTAATTGCAGGCATGTACATACACAACACACCTATGGAAGTCAGAGTCTCCTTTTAAATTTTACTTATTTACTTACTTACTTAGTTACTTATTTATTTGTTATTTGAGTGTCGGGTTTTTGTGGGAAATTCATACCATGGTTCACATGTGGAGGTCAAAAGACAATTTTTGAGAGTCAGTTCACTATTTCCATTGTGGATTCCAGAGATCAAAACCAAGTCACCAGGCTTACATGGCAAGCCTTTTAATGGCTGGGCAGTCACACTGGCTCCAGGGGCTCTTTTTTGATCTTCACCTCTTCCAGGCTAACTGACCAGAAATCTGCCTGGGATCTCCTATCTTCACCTTCCATTTCACCATTGGAGAAATGTTTGCAAGCATGGGCTACAGCACCTACCTTTACACAGGTTCTAAGGTTCAATTGGTGCCCTTTCCAGAGCTACCTACCTGCTGTATAGTTTTCTTCAAGGGATCCATGGAGTGTCCCAGCATTTGCTGGCATACAGGTACCCAGTCTGGCTCTTTGACAGTCCTTTTGCTTGAGGAAACTAGGCCAACAAGGGAGAGTCCAAGAGCTACCAGCTCTGAAGTCAAGTTGCTCTATACCCCAAAACTTTTGCTTAACCACAGGAAAATGAATGTCAGTGGGAGTGTTTACAGTAACAATTAAAGAGCTCATCATTAATACTCAGTAAATTCTAACAGATTTCAACAGTGCTTAAATCTACACTGCAGTCTGTTTTCTTTTTGTCTCTCCTCTGGATCTGATCAAAATCTTCAGAAGTAAGAAACAGAGAAAAATAAGGATGCTTATGTAAGTATTGAGATTTTTTTTTGACATTTATTTATTATTTCAAGTAACATCTCCATCACAGCCCCCTTTCTCCACCCCTCCCTGTCCTACTCTCCCACCTTCTACCCCCTCTCCCACCTATCCTACTCCTCTGGTGTGGGGTTCCCCCACATATCAGCACCCCTCAGTTCAGCTAAGAGCTTCCTCTTGCACTGGGGGGCTACATGGCAGCTCCACTATGAAAAAGTGTCCCAATAACAGGTAACAAAGTCCATGTTCCTGATCCTTCCGTCTGTTGGTTGTAGGATAGTTATACTGTACTATATGACTAAAATCCAGCTATAAGATGCCATGTGTATCTTTCTGTGTCTGTGTTAGCTCATTCAAAAAGAACTTTTCTAGTTCCATCCATTTGGCAGCAAATTGCATGATTTCCTTTTTTCTGATAGCTGAGTAGTATTCCATTGTGTAAACGTACCACAGTTTTTTTATCCATTGTTCTATGGCCATGCCACCCTGGATGTGCCTGAAATCACTTGATCTCAGAAGCTAAGCAGGGTTGGTCCGGTTAGTACTTGTATGTGAGTATGGAGAATTTTTTCAAATGGACTCAATTGTAAACAAAAATGTGATACATTAATTCACTGGAAATGAGAACTATTCAATGAATTATTCTAGCATCTTGAAAAAAATGACAACAAATTCCACCCCTAATATATTCAATCTAGAATTTTTAATATCAAAAGAGAGAAGGAAAGGAGGACATAGAATAACCACAGGAATGGGTAG
>CAJQZJ010016257.1:0-17021 GCA_907164525.1 Lophiomys imhausi | reverse complement strand
CAGGGATTTTCATATAATGATAATATATTGCTAATAATTATTTAATGAGTAATCATAACTAAAGCCTACATTTCTAATACTCAGAAATCTCAGAAAGGGGACATGAAGATAAAGAGCAGGAATGTACAGAAAACCATTGTCTTTCTCATTCAAAAATATTTTGTTACATATTATATAATATGGAGTCTTATTTAAAAATATAATGAAAGACCATGTAGGCTAGTCAGACTTCACCCAATCTCTCTGTTCCCCAGACCCAGTCATGAGCATCATCTCAGTACTTCATCAGAAGGCCAACTTCAACCTTCCTGCATTCCTGACCACACCTCCTGTGTATTCCTTAAACAATCACTCCCCTACTTGTGGCCCTCACTCCCCACTTTGACACTGTGTACCATATTCTGCCCCTTTTCCTAAACTTCTCCAGCCCAGGGGCTGGGTTATTTTTCCCACAGCTGCCCTTCCCTATATAACTCAACTTTTTTTGTTTACCTGGTCTTTCATCTACTCTTTTGGGTCTCCTGGCTGCTGTGCCTGGTTCTCCTATCTCTCCACTTCCTTCCTGTTTCCCTTCCCTCTCTCCATACTTGGTCCAGCTCAGTCTGGTTATATCCATTCTGGATTCTCCAAGATGATCCTGACTCATGGGTATATTCTCTCTCTCACACATATCTAAATAAATTTCTCCTCCATCATACCTACTACAGTTACGTTTCTTTCCTTTTCTTTCTTTCTTTTGTTTGTTTGTTTGTTTATTCATTTATTAATTAATTAATTCATTCAGCTGGTGCTGAAATGCAGGGCCAGTCTTTTCTCTTTCCATCTTTCTTTCTTTTGTTTTTTTACTCACATAACAGAATCACTTTCTTAAAATTTCCAATGTTTCCAATTTTGGTTCTTGACCTTTTGTTCTTCATTTGAAACATTTGGTGACAACCTCTATTGCAAGGAAATAATTTCTCTTATCCCATTTTGTCCTACCTAGTCATTTAGAGAGTTCTAGGTGATAAATATTTTTCCTTCTATGATTTAGATTAAGCACTCTGATCTGACAATAATTTATTTAATAATTTATTAAAATTTAATAGTCCTGACACTGGTTCTCTAGATTGAGACATGGACATTATAGGAGACTATTAGTCTATCTGTATACATCACAGACCTTAAAATCATATTCCCATTGCATATGAAAAACAGCCCAATGAACTAAGATCTCCTCTTCCAGGTTTATACTTGAACAGATGTTGTGCAAAGATAGAAAAAGACAATCTTCTTGTTCTACTTACAAGCATGCCTACATTCCTATTTTTACCCGTAATTTGGGTGTGTTTTAATCGTTCCTACTGGGGATTAAGAAGTGCAGTGATGATTCTATACATTAATCCTCTCACTGGTTTGTGAAAACTATATATAGGATAATGGAATATAAAGGCCAGATCTATTCACCAAAAGGTGAATTCTTCCCTTTCTTAGACTGAGGTATCTCAGATCTTACTGAACCTGCTGGTGTACTACACACTTGGCTGGAAACAGCTGTTGCCACAGGGACTTTCGGAACCACTTGAGTTCTTCTGTAGCAACTTCCTAGTTAGTGCTTCTCCCTGTGTCTTTTTAAGGCAGCCTGTGTCTGTCACCTTTTTCCTAGACTTTCCTGTTGCAAAACCACTTGAAATTTGCTAGTTCAGTAACTCTAGGAGCTGTTGAAAGAACAATTCCTGCTGAGCCCTCTGGTGGTAGCCATGGGCAAAACAGCTCTTTGAAGTGAATTGCTCTACTTCATAGAGAGCCCTTTGACAGCACTTTGGCAGTCAGCCTTTGGTTCTTTGTGACTGTAACATTAAGTGCAATATAACCCTTAAGACCTGGAATCCACGAGAATGGTTTAACACGATTGCTCCATCAATTAGCCTTGCACAATACTGCATGAGTGTATTTATGTAAAAACAAGCTTTTTCTTTTGATCGCAATATTGCATCATCTCCTAAAAGCAACTTTCCTTTACAACATGTAATAAAAGTAAAATCCATGTTTGTTTATATGTACACTATATATACATGCATATACATTATTAGATGACTCTTTGCTTGCCACCATTAACCTCAACTGAGTTAGTTATAAGTGAACTATCTCAATATTTTATTTCAGTCTACAAGGTGACTTTATCTTATATATTTTCTTCAATAACTGCTCTAAGCACTCTTTATCGAAGCATTCAATATTGTCTGCTTTAGCCCTCTGACTGAGGAAAATAACACTCTAAGCAACTTGAGGACACACCATACAATATTCATCTACAGGATATATATAATTCATGAAACTTGACAGGAAATAAATGATAATTGGCTAACTTAAAGACACATGCAATCATAGTGTAGTTAACTGAGGTCAAGGCCATACATGAGTTGCACTGGGGAATATAATGAGGCATCTAGGCTTACTTTATTATGTCACATCTTCCTTGGTGACAGACACCCCAAGAGTGCCCAGATTTTCATATTTCCACTTATTTGTACTCAGGTTCGAGTTTTTGTTCTGTTCTTTCTTCATTTACATCACATTGATACTTCTCAAAGAAACCTATGTGTGTCCAGTTCAGGGGCTAGAATCAAAATCAGTGAAAATATGTGTTGTAATATCAGGAAACAAAACAAAAGTATTTTAAATCAAAGCATAAACATTGATTATTCTCACCCCTATGCAAAGACTTAAAAAGAAACAAAAGGAAAACATAAAAACAAAATCAAAAGGTACCATGTGAATTGCCATGTATGCAAGCCAGCAACTGAGCAACCAGCCCAGTTCTGCTTTCTTCTTCACAGGAACTGCTTGTTGAGAATCATGTTGGCCAAATGAGGCCTCATGCAGATACCATTATAGACACTCACTGATTTCTTGGTTCAACCTACTTGAGGCTCAGAGTCTTGCCTACATGTTAGTTGGTTAATTAGTCAGGTAGCTTTCTTTAATAATACCACAAGGAGTTGTGGCTTTTGGCAAGAATAGAGCTAATTCTAGCTTAGTCGTCACATAAAGTTTTCCCAAAAGTACAGTAGCCACTCACTTATGCTCCTGCCTATGACACACTTTTCCATATCTCTCCTGAGTATAATAATACACCCTGAATTTACTGTTTTACAGCTTTAGCTCACAGTAGATGGTCCTGTCATTGCAGTCATGTTACCTTTTCTGAAAAGAGAAAACAAAACAAAACAAAAAAAGTCAGGAGACTATTACTGAGACCTCTGAACCCCATTTTGTTCTATGTCAACTACCCTTTAGTAGTAGCTGCCATTAATCTCACACAGAATGTATATTTGTAGTGCAAAACAATTCAAAGACTCTCTTTGTCTAATATTCACAGCCCTCTCTCTATTGAATGAACTGTTTTCCATATTATCTAGTACAGGATCCCATCCATGTGCCACTGTTGCCTTGATAACAATTATTTATTCTTCTTGATATTCATAACAGTTGTTTCATATTAATCTCCTATTTACAGATAAAAGGTATAGTTCCTTCACTTGTTCTAATAATTGTGTGACAGACAGAGCCACCATGGTAAAAGATATGACAATGCTTTTGCAGTGTATGGCCAGTTCAAGAGAGCAACACTCTTCTCTTCATTTTTAATTGTAATTTCTAATTTTCAAGGAATCAGAAAAAGTCAATTAAAATTTTGATAACTCTCTTTTCTTGTTAATAGAGAGACATAACATAATAATTTCAGATATCTTTACTGTCCCATTGGTTTCCACTCTCATTCGAACTCCACAATGGCTTGGATATATTGTTGTCATTAGTTTTCCAGAAAAAAAAATAAATGTTCAATCTAGATGTTTTAGTTCTACAACTTTCTAAGTGTTGTCACAGTCAGTGAAGTATCCAAAATTCCTATAACATCCACACCAAAAATTGATTCCTAGTAATTCATTACTTCAAATATTGTGGCTATTTTTTATATTAATACAGCCCATTGAGAGAGAGTAGTATTGTTTTGAACATCAAAAGACTATATTTAAGGAAATATTGTGACAGATTAAAAGCACTAGAAAGCTTGAAATACCTCATATTTCCCATAGAAAACTATATAAAAGTAAAATGTTAAAACATAGGATGAATATATGAACATTTCACAAAGTTCTTCCTATCTGTTTTCTCTCTGTAACTGTGCAAACAGTTTTGTAACATGTGTGGGAAACTTTAAAATTTCTTTCAAAAAAATGTCCCTTTCATTTCTTCATTACCATTTGTTCTTATGGCATTACATAAATTGATGGAGATTATAAAAACTTCTATATATTTTATTGTTTTAAGAATAATATTCCTGACTTCTAGAATAAGGGAGAGCCTAAAATATAGGATCAGAGTTAGAGTTTTCAGTATTTCAAAGTGGAGGAACAGTGTTCCTAGTATACTAATCATACTGGGATGTGTAGTCTTTGAAGAAAACAAAGTAAAGTGTACATGAAGCAAACTCTTGGCTTCTATAGATTTTCACTTCACAAATTATAATCAGTGAAAAGTCATGTAAGAAGTAAAACAATAACATCCATATTTGAGAATATTGTGCAGATAAACAACACAAAAACAATTATTGTTTTTAATTTATTGACACTTTATCCTTAATCATAAAGTTTTGACTATGCAAATATACAAGACACATCTGTGTGAATCATTGCAATTTTAACCATAATTTCATTCAGCCATCATCTTCTAAAACTTATATTTTACTGAATAATTTATTGAGCAGATAAATTCAAATTTCTTATAAATTCTAAGGGTATATTATATTATTTAAGTGTATTATGTTTATTCCATTTTTTGCAAACATTATATTTCTAGATTTGCATTTACATATCTGATCAATTACAACAATCAGTACACAATATAACATGGTACCTTATATTAATTCAATTTAATAAATAACTTGTTGTATCTTTAGATATTAATTCATGTAAATATAAGTACACAATGGACTACTTCAAGTAAGAAAAAATATCATCTATTTTTTAAACTAAAGAATACATGTGTATCTATACCCAGAAATGTATTAAGAGTTATCATACAGTCAACATTCAATTTTTGTTTAGTGTTAGTTTCTTCAATAAGATTCACATTGTAATAATTTCAAGTAAAATTTCACATCTACTACAAGTAAATGATGAGTACTGAGGAATCTTCATTTGGAGTTGGCTACACTAGTGACAAGCTTGTAACTTGGCAAGAGAAAGCCCTTGCTTCAACTGTGGACAGAATGCTGTCCAAAAAGGACAAAAGTTGGAAGCAGGCAAGTCATCAGCCTAGCTCTGCCAAGACAGGGTAGGCAAATCCTTCCTAATTCCTGCTTTACAATTAATGTCTGTCAAAAATACCAGGCCACGGGGACGGCTGGACAGCAGAAACCTCAGCAGAGAGCAGAATCAGGCACCAAGGAGGACGAGAGACCCAGTTGATTCTGCCTGGCAGACTTCCTCAATAGCTGTCTCCATCGGGGGCCTGCAACCACCACAGCAATCCAATATCACTGGGACCGCTCAGCTCTACACAATGCCCCGGCTGGAACCTCAGTGAAGCCTGCAAGATCAGCTTCTGCCTACAAACTCCTTAGGTCATCTAAACAGCTGAGAACAGAAGGACTGAACATAAAAGGAGTGTACTAACATTTTTAACCATTTTTTCCATTTGGATTCGGGCCCCAAACAGGTCTACTACGACCCAAATCAGCAGGAAGTCACTTTAAGAGAGCGACGTCCTGTGCCCAGAGGGTGGGGAGGGTGTTTCTCCGACCTTCTTTTTGGTTATTTGAAGGATAACTGAAAACTCTGATATTTAGGGGAAGAGATTACAAGCTGATAAATGGTCCTGTTTAATGGGTTTTGGAGGTTAGCCCCAGGGACTTCCTACTTTTCCTTTTCTGTATCCTTCTTCCTCTCCTATGTAGGAGTGCATAGGCTTGAGAAAAATGAGATATAGACATAGCACAGGAAGGTCCAAGAAGAAGGGGCAGATTATTGAATATGCCCTTATACCTTTGTATATTGATACAAAATTAGTATTATATTTGGCTAAAGTGGTATTGACCATTGTTCATTGTGCAAAAATAAGATTGTATTGGATTACATCGGTATTGATTTTGTATATTGATACAAAATTAAGATTATAGTTGGCCACAATGGTATTGACCCTTATATATATACGTAATATTAAGATTGTATTGGGCTACATAGGCATTGATCTTTGTATATTGATACATAATTAAGAGTATATTTAACCACAATTGAATAGATCTTTGTATATTGATACAAAATTAAAGGTAACGCTTCCTAATGGTATCATACCTAGAGATACTTAAAATTAAAATGTGAAGCTCTGGCCTCTTGATACCAACCGTCTAAAACGGTCTAGGATAGTTAAGTAAAACAAACTCCTAGTCATGCAAACATGTCACTTTGTTAGCTACTATGACAGTCTATCACAGATATTCTCTAAACTACCCAGTAATCAAGTTGCTAAGAGACAAGCAACATTTGCTTATCTAAATACAAGAGATGGATAGGGCATCTTCAAAAACCCCAAGAGATCTGCAGAATATGGCATTCAAAGATGTTATCTTAAATTAAGATTTTCTTTTTTTTTTTGATATCGAGACATGTCAGCTCCTGACAGCACCCCCTATTCTACTCCAAGTAGAAGATAAGCATCGAAGAATCTCCACTGTAAGATGGTTGAATTAGTGGCATGCCTATCTCTTGGCATGAAAAAACCCCTTGCACCAACTGCAGACAGACTGCTGTCCAAAAAGGACAAAACTTGGTAGCAGGGAAGTCGACAGCCTAACTCTGCCAAGACAGGGTAGGTAAGTCCTTCATAATCCCTGCTCTACAACAAATGTCTTTCAGAGAAACAGGACCCAAAGGCTGAAGACTGATGCAGGAATGTATGGAGAGAAAATGGGAACTGTCCAGGCAGTCATTGGTATGTCATTTCTTAGTTTCGGAAGCTGCAGGCCCTGCACTTCCTATATAAGCAGATATATTTATCCCTCTCAGGTCTCTGAGGTGGTTGAAGAATAGACAGCTAGAGTCTCATAGTTAAATTTTGAGTTGTTTAGGAATCAAGAGGGTGTTATAGATCTAAGAAGATACTCTTAAAAGTGTGTTGCAAGTTAGTATGAATGTTGAGTCAGATATAGACCTTTAAACTCATGGAGATGGTTAGATAGTAGAATGTTAAAGTCAGGGGCCAAATATGTATAAACTGGACATTGGGAAGGTATACTGGGCCATTTAACTCTAATAAATGTGTCTTATTTATATCTGTTGTTTTGTATAATATTTACTGTTTTAAGAGAAGGAACCATCTGTTGGACTGAAAGGGGAAACTTCTGGGGGGAAGAGGGTGGAAGGGCGGGATAGGAAGGGGGAATAGGGAGGGGTTTGTGACTGAGATGTAACTTGAGGAAAAAAAATAAAGTATTTAAATAAAAAAAAATACTGGGCCAAAAGGCTGAAGATAGATAGTCCAATGTATTAATAGCAATTGGGGACTGTCCAGGCAGCTGGTTGTCTGTCATTTCTTAGTTTTGGAAGCTGCTGGCTCTGCACTTCCTGTATAATCAGATACATTTATCCTTCTCAGTTCTCTGACATGGTTGAAGAGTATATAGTTATAGTCTCACAGTTAAATTTTAAGTTGTTTAGGAATTTAAAAAGATGTTCTAGATCTATGAAGATGTTTTTTCGTTCGCAATGCAAGATAGAATGTTGCTTTAGATATAGAACTTTAAACTATTTGAGATAGATAGATAATAGAATATTAATATCAGTTGCCAAATACATATGGACTGGACATTGGGAATGTATGTTATATCTTATAATTTTCATAATTGCGGCCTAATTGTTCTTATTGTTTTGTATTGTATTTACTGTTATAAGAAAAAGAACCTTAGGGGGAGCTATTGGGGGGAAAAGATACACCTTAAATTTAAAAAAAAAAAGCAGATAGGAGAGTGAGGGGTAATAGGGTAGGAGGGTGGGTCCAGGAGGGGAAGGAGGGAGAGGTTGATGATTGAGATGAAACTTGAGGATATAAATAAATGTTGAAATTTTTTCATATATTTTCAACTAATAAATAAATAGCCAAGCCTCTGTCAGTCATAAAATTTGTCTACATTTTTTTCATGTTCTAATATCTTTGGATAATTGGCTTTTCTTAGTTAGGGGGACTAAACTTTAATATTAATTGTTACCCATAAATCATAATACAGGTATCTTTTTTCACCAGCCCCACTGTATTGGCTTTATCTGGAAGATGCTTGTATACAAATGTTAATTGCTCTCTCCCATTTTCCCCACTGTTTGAAAAAACTCTCACATACCCAAAATGACATTTGTGAACCTCGTCTCCAAAACCATCCCCAATTGGATAATAAAGTTGCCTCGGCCTAGGCTGGGCAGAAGAGAGAGGTGGGCAGAGCTACGGTTTGAGGGTCACAAGGAAGGACAGAGGGAAAGAGGAGAAAAAAAACAACAGACTCCTTGGGATAGAACATGGACAAGAAGCACACATGGCCAGGAATGGTCTGCTCATAGAACCAAATCAGAAAGAGCATGTACAAGTATTTATGGAGGTTCCGGCTAGGAAGCAGAAAGCTAGAATAGAGGCTTAAGATCTGCCCAGCCTCAGTGCTTAAGGCTAAATTAAGATCTAACAGGTTTCTGTGTGTGTTTATTTATAAATGGTGGGTTGAGGAATAATTCTGCTGCTTTAGTAATCATGGGTATCAATAATGAATATTAATAATTCATATTACAGTTGCATAGCAAGAATTGTCAGGATCTATCTGGGAGGTCTGTGAACTGGTTTAGATGGACAAGACTCAGGCAATGTAATACAGTTACGTTGTTTCTTAATATAGTACCTGTACAATAAATATGTATACTCTATGAAAAACTGAGAAGAATTGGATTTAATTTTTAGCATGTGCTATTAATTGTATGCATTGTTAACATACTTTGGAAAAAAATCTAAATATTTAGGGAGAAGGCAATGTGCATAGATACTAGTAGAGATATTTTGATAGAAACATAGTACCTGTAGAAACCTTTAGCGAATTTTATGGTTCTCTGTCTAATTTGAATACAAAATGAAATTTTTGTTTAGTCTTCAATGTGAATCACTTTGTCTAATTCATTTATTTCTATTCTTTCTTTCCTACTTCAGAATACTTATATAAAGGATCAAATACTGAGTATGCTAATTTTTCTTCAACTTGTTCTTAAATTTGAGCACTGATATAAAGTAGTGTCTCTGGAATATGCATTCATTCCATAAATATGACAGTAGCCTCTTCTTCAGAGAGTTTTTCATAATATTAAAAGAGCTAATATTGAACAATAAATTTTCTGTTCTCTTCAACAAGAATATTAAACCATGTCTATTTTTGTTTCATCAGATACTCATATATGAATATTTTCCTTGTGAATTAATTTTTATTTTGTGATGACTCCCAGAAATTCATACTGTGTAGCTTAAAATAGAATTTCCTGGGAAACAGGAAAAATATAAATATGCTGGCACAGAAGTATACTCGTTTAATATTGTGCATCCATATGGAATTAGGTCACTAGTTTTAGTAGGATAGTCAAACATTTCATAAAGTTGCATACTCTGGATTCAAGAATCAAATTAAAATTTCTTGTAAGCATATTTCTACTAGGCAAGATTGTGACAATCATAATAAATGCAAACAATATAAAAATCACTTTTAAATAATAACATTTACTTTAAATGTGAGTTCCAAAGTGGAAAAAAACATAATTGGTAACTTTTTTGGACTTATTTTAATTTTTAAATGTATTTAATTGAATAGAATTATACCACTTTTCTCCTTCCTGCCCTCCATTCAGCCTCTTCCATGTGCCCTATCTTTTCTATCTATTCTAACCCATTCTATGTCTCTCTATCTTTTCTTAGTGATAATCCCCCTTTCTTTTATTTGTTTTTACATACTTTTATATGCGGGTATATGCATGCTCAAATTTATAAATACTACCATTAAGACCATTTTTGTTCTTTGTGTATATATGGTTTCAGGGCTGACCACATTGCATTTGATAAGTAATGAGGAGATCATCCCCTGCAAGAGGCTAGTTCTTGTTCTCACAGAGGCATTAGTTGCATGTGGTTCTTTGACTAGGGGTGGAAACCCATAGAAACTTTCCCCTTCCACATTAGCATAGTCTATTGATATTGTCTTTTTTAGTGTCTTATTTACACAGTCATTCTGTAAGAAATTTTTTCACAGAAATCTTTCTGATATTCTAAGTTTTCCAGCTCCTCCAAGATGGTCCCTTAGTCACAGACAGATATAAGATCTGTGATATAGAAGTACCTACTAGGGCTGGGTTTCCCATGATCTACTGATTTTGTCTTTGTATTCAGTTGTAGTTTTCTGTGATGATTTCCATTTGCTATAACAAGAAGATTATTTTATGAAAGTTGGTAGCTACACTTACCTCTGTAATGAGAATTAAATATTTAGAGTGTTCACAGGGATCAGGAGTTTCAATTGTCTGAGCTTTTGGTCTAGGAGTTTTCTCAAGTAGGTAGACCTAAGAAAGGGAATGCAAGCTTCCTGATTGATAGGGGCACATGTGGCTGGGTTCTTGAAGCAAAATGTACTCAAAGTCTAGTCTTTCTGATGCTAGGTGGTGGAAACAGATACCTGCCACTTGCCTCCCAGATGGCATAGACAGGTCTTAGTTGAGGAAACCTAAGGTAGAATGTGTTGTGATCTGAGACACTGATGAAGAAAATTTCTGGGTGGAATAAATAGACCTAAGGCAGGGAAGCAATGATCTTCTACAATGATGAGAACAGAACAACAGCATATATTATTGTTCTATATTATAACATATTATATTTCTTGTTTTCATTATTTAAAATGAATATTTACTTTAATTGAATAAAGTATTGGGTTTCATCTTGACTCACCCAAAATCACACAAAAATATTTGATCAAAATCCTTTGATCATATATCCCTGTATTACCTTAGCTGTAACTCCAACAATGCTAGATTTTAAGCTCTCAAAACCTAGGTGACAGTTGGGATTGGGCTCCTCAATTCTCCATTTTGACTGGGTGTTAATTTTTTCAGTTGTCTCTGTCTTTAACAAAGAAAAAATTCCCTGGTGAAAGGTGAAGGCTACACTCTTCTGTGGCTATGAAGACAAATATATAGATTGCTGTTAGGCATAATGCAGATTAAGTAAAGTATTTATTGTATGTTCATGTCCAGTATCCATGACTTCATTAGCACTACATACCTGGCTAGGTTTCAAGCACCAGACATGGTTTTTTGTTCTTGCTGAGTGAATCTTAACTCCAACCAGACAGCTATTGGCTAGCATAAACACACCAAATTGGACTGGTAACTATCCCAAATGTCTTAACTTTCCACAAATAAATGCAGACAATGATGGAATGCTGAGAAATGGAAGAAATGGTCTTCCATAAGGGAAAGTGACTACCCAACACCAAAAGAAGGTTACCTCTGAAAACATATGTGCAAGTAACTTATATAGATTGAACAGGTTATACTTAGGAATATATATGTGTATACACTTGTATATATGCATATAATTTCAACTAATTAAAAAGATTCCATGAATTTAAAACAGAGTAAGGAGGATACATGGAAGGAAAGGAAAGCAAGAGATGCTGTGATTATATTATAATGCAAAAATAATTTTAAAAAATATACCTAATACTTAAAAACTTAAAATAAATTCACCTATAGGAGATAGTGTCTTTATCTTGAAGACAATAAGTGCATTAAGAATGTGAATAATTACTATCAACATCATCATCATGAGTTCCATAAACTACATAGTTTGTAATTAGAAGAAAGTTATCTTCTCAGTGTGAAAATAAACACAAAATTCAATGAATATGATTTCAATCTACTCAGAAACTAGAATATATAATCCCATTACAATGAGTAATTTCACTGAAAAAAAGTCTCTCCTTGGATTATTGAGCACACTTTTGAAGATACTAGCACTTTCAATACAGATAGAGGCGAAGAAGTTGTGTTTGTGGTTGTTTTTGCTTCTCTATTTATGAATCCATTTAAACAACCAGCAGAGCACTTAATCAAAACCACCTTCTCCCCTGAGAATTTCTTGATCACAGCAGGAACTTAGGAATCTCTGAACTATTACTACTTTTACCCACACTTGAGAATATGTTATAATTAAGACAGTAACATACTTAATAAAATCCTATTTTGATAAATCTGTCTTTCATTCTCAGTTCTTAGCATGGTACTACAACAAAGCAGTGCAGCAATGTTCATTAACATACTCTGCATATTGACACAAAGTGTCATGTTTAAGAAAATTTAGTGAATTGTGAAAATAATGTTTAATGTTCAAATAACCAGAAGATATATTTTTGTCACAGATTAGTTATTTTGGCTCCATCATATAGTACAGTAGCTGTGAATGTAAAAATATACATTTATTGGAACTCTCTTGTACTTTTGATGAATGGTAGAATGTTTTATCTCCTATATTAAGAACAGCCTGTACCAAAAAGATCTTTTCAACTTCCCTGATACTCTACATATTAGATATTCAAAGCTTTTTCTAAAGGTAATCTAGGAGAAGATACACTTGCTTAAATCGATATTTGATGTTTTTGTGAGGAGTAAAATTATAAAGAAATGTAAAATGCCTAAGAAACATTCCTTTACACCTTGTTTGGTGTTCATTTGAAGAAGTATGTGTTTATACAACACATAAACACTAAATCTGTCCTTTTTCTTGATTTGTCAAACTCTAGCAAAATATTTATATCTTAATATGAGACAAAGCCAAGTGTGATAGTGCACACTTGTAATCCTAGAGCTCAGGAGGTGGTGTGAGAAGATCAGGGGTCCAAGTCAACTTTGGTTACACAGCAAGTTGGAGGGCTACATGAGACCATATTTTCAATGAACAAATAAAACACCTCACAAATTTTCACCTATCTCAGGACAATAACAATCTGTTTTAAAAGGTTGTGTCTAGGACCATGGATGTGTTAGAGCTCTTGCCCAGCATGCATTGACTCCACAGTACCAAAAAGAAGGAAAATCCTTTCAAAGATTGTGACTAGGTGCTCAAATACCTGATTTTGCACCCAGCAGCCCAACTAAACTAAGTCTCTCTCACAATTGAAGGGGTCAAAGATGAATTCTATACTTGTAATTTTAAATTGGATATTTAACTTTGAAATTTGGGTTTAGAAAAAAATATCAGATTTCTATTTCTTCATTTAAAAAAATTAAACAACATGGTGTGTATGTGTGTGTGTGTATTATGTTTTCATATTAAATCACAACTAAGAAACAAAAAAAAACACATAAACAAAAACTTTTTTAATTTTTTTCTTTTTTTTAGGTTTTTTGAGACAGGGTTTCTCTGTGTATCCTTGACTGTCCTGGATTCACTTTGTAGGCCATGCTGGCCTTGAACTCACAGAGATACACCTGCCTCTGCCTCCCAAGTGCTGGGATTAAAGGTGTGCACCACCATGCCCGGCAATTATAGACAGCAGTGAACTGCCATGTGGGTGCTAGAATTTGAACCTGTGTCCTTTGGAAGAGCAGTCAATGCTCTTAACCACTGAGCCATCTCTCCAGCCTGAGAAAAATGTTTTGTAATATTTGTAATATTGGCTTTGATAGACAAAACAAATAACTTCAGAGTTTTATTTGCATTTGAAATAAAGGGCACAAAACAGATAAGAAGAGGATGCAAATAGAGAAAGATTGAGACATCATATATACCATATACTCTTACCTAGCTAAAGTCACAACTTCAGGAAAAATGTGAAATTTCAGAAATATTAAGATAATCAATATGAACTTGATTTCTGGGAATGTCTGCAACATAGATCTACAACTGCTTTGAATTGACTCTGTGATTTTTATATGATGCTCATATGTTTGGTAAAGTCATTATTTTCCTTTTGTCCATTACTTTAGCGATGTTACTTTGACTAAGAACTCATGGATAAGTGTATGAGAACTAGTGATACATATATACATTCATCATCTCCTTCTGTATCAGCAGATGAACACTCCTGCTGTGTTTTGTTTCAAATATAGGGCCTAGATTGTGAAACAAAATACTCAGAGCAGAAGCATAAGTGCTCATAATTTGCAGCCTCTAGTGACCTAGCTCTACCATTAAGATTCCCATCCTAATGGTTACACCAGTTTTAAACACTGCCATACCTTATGAGGAAGCCATGACAAAACTCTGGGAGATGTTTCACATTAAAATTTTAGCACTGATTCAGTAGCTTCCACAGGGTCTTAGCCTCTCAGAGTGCAAAAATTGTCTTGTTCAACTTTCATGAAGTCCATAGTCTAACCATCCTCGATACTATTTCAAAGTTCAAAATCCCTGAGTTTTTTTATTTTTATTTTTTAATATTTGTCTATCACTTCAGGTTACATCTCCATCACAGTGTCCTCTTTCCACCCTTTCCATTCCTGCCCTCCCACTCTCTATTCCCTATCCCTTCCATCCCACTCCTCTGGAGTAGAGTGTCCGTACAAAACAGTCTCCCACCCCAGTTCAGCAGTCATATGAGGGCCAAGAGCCTCCTCATACACAGTTTTACAGCAAGTTTTTCCTCTGTGTGTGCTAGAAAATCTGCAGTAAATTCATTCCTATACTACAAAGTAGTGAAAACATTAATTATTCCAAATGAGAGGAAAGTAAGAAAGAAAAGGACTAAATCACAATGAAAAACAAAACAATGCTGAATTGCATGATTTCCTTGTTTATAATAATACTGAGTAGTGTTCCATTATGTAAATGTGCCACAGTTTCTTTATCCATTCTTCAGTTGAGGGATATCTGAGTTGTTTCAGTTTCTGGCTATTAAAAATAAAGCTGCTAAGAACATAGTGAAGCAATTGTCCTTAAGATATACTAGAGCATCTTTTTGATATAACCAGGAGTGCTATAGCTGGGTCTTGATTTAGAATTGTTCCCAATTTTGAGATTGATTTTCAGATTGATATACAGAGTGGTTGTAAAGTTTGTAGTCCCAGCAATAGGGCAGGAGCATTACCATTTTTCCGCATCCTTACCAGCAAGTGCTCACTTTTGTTTTTTTTTGTTGTTGTTGTTTTGTTTTGTTTATTTTTTTTCACTTCTGTTTTTGATCTTAGCTATTCTGACAGGCATAAGATAGAATCTCATAGTCATTTTGATTTGCATTTTCCTGATGACTAAAGACACTGAGCATTTCTTTAAGTGCTTCTTGATCATTAGAGATTCCATTGTTGTAATTTTCAATTTAATTCTGTATCCCATTTTTATTGGGTTATTTGGTTTGTAAGTGTTTAATTTCTTGAATTCTTCTTTATATTTTGGATATTAATCATCTTTCTGATATGGGGATTGTGAAGCTCATTCCTAACCTGTCACCTGCTGTTTTGTACTAATGACAGTGTCCTTTGCCTTCCAGAAGCTTCTGAGATTCATGAGGTTCTATTTATCAATTGTTATCATATTGCCTGAGCTGTTGGTGTACTGTTCCGAAAGTTTTCTCTTATGCCAATGAGTTCAATGCTTTTCCCATTTTTTTTCTTCTATTAGATTTAGTGTGTCTGGTTTCATATTGACGATTTTGATACCCTTGGACTTGAGCTTTGTTCAAGGTGATAAATATAGGTCTATTTGTGTTCTTCTACATGTGTTGGCATCCAGTTAGTCCAGCACCATTTTTTTTGAAGATCCTTTCCTTTTTCCATTGTACAGTTTAGCTTCTTTGTCAAAAATCAATTTTCTGTCGGTGTGTGAACTTTGTGAACTTATTTCTGGGTCTTCAATTTGATTCCATTGATAAACCTGTCTGGTTCTATGACAATACCATGCAGTTTTTATTACTACTGCTCTGTTGTACAGCTTGAAGTCAGGGATGGTGATACTGCCAGATGTTCTTTTATTGTACAGGATTGTTTTAGCTATTCTGGGTTTTTTGGTTTGTTTTGTTTTTCCATATAAAGTTAAGAATAGTTCTTTCAAGATCTGTAAACAAATTGCATTGGTATTTTGTAGGAATTACATTGAATCTACATATTGCTTTTGATAAAATCTCACTATCCACCCATCTAAGAGAAACTAGTCACCATTCAGCATATGTAGTATGTAATGCTGTCATGGGATCTTCTTTTGTCAAAAATTTATTCCATTTCTACGAAATTGAGGCTATTGAAATATAGTCAGATTCTATATCAAAATGTAACAAAATGGCCTAGAGTTCAATTTTCCATGGAGGTGAGGCCCATCTGAAATGATGTAAACAAAGTCTTCTTTTTGTTGTTGTTAGCAATTCTCTTAGCATTGCAGACTTTCACAATCCTCCAGTAAAGCACATTAGTCTTTGCTTACAGTCATCTCTGATATATTAATCCATAGCTCTAAACTCTTCCCTTTCTTTTTTTTTTTAAATACTTTATTTTTTTTTCTTCAAGTTACATCTCAGAAACAAACCCCTCCCTATTCCCCCTTCCTAAACCGCCCTTCCACCCTCTTCCCTCCAGAGGTTTCCCCTTTCAGTCCAACAGCTGGTTCCTTCTCTTATAACAGTAAGTATTATACAAAACAATAGATATAAATATGTCACATTTATGAGAGTAAATTGGCCCAGTATACCTTCCCAATGTTCAGTTTATACCTATTTGGCCCCTGACTTTAACATTCTACTATCTACCCAACTCCATGAGTTTAAAGGTCTATATGTGACTCAACATTCATACTATCTTGCAACACACTTTTAAGAGTATCTTCTTAGATCTATAACACCCTCTTGATTCCTAAACAGTTCCAAATTTAACTATAAGATTCTATCTGTCTATTCTTCAACCACCTCAGAGACCTGAGAGGGATAAATATATTTGCTTATATAGGAAGTGCAGAGCCTGCAGCTTCCAAAACTAAGAAAGAACATACCA
>CAJQZJ010016246.1:3993549-4017229 GCA_907164525.1 Lophiomys imhausi | reverse complement strand
TTGTTCATGTCTGTGGGGAATGGGGAGCTTGTTGGTCCTATGTTACTCCTCAAGACGCCTACATTCAAAGAATAGATGGTCAGTCTTAGGCTCATGGACTTTGCACGGTGTGAGTCCTTCCTTAGCAACATGGGACCCAGAGCTCTAGCAAAGATGGTTCTGGAATGTGAACTAGGATCCTACCACCTCATCACAATATATCAGGGGTCTGGATTTTAGGAATTGGTGCTCTATAGTGAGTGGGGTTATGGGATGCAGATTCCCAGGGGCCACCTCCCCACCTAGTTCTCTTGGAGGGTGAGCAGGTGTTTTCTAACCTAACCTAATTACACACAATCCCCCTGGGGCCTTCTGGAGGCTCCCAAGGGGCCTGGGCTGGGGTACCCTCCAGGCCACAGGGATGGGGGGCAGACTGTGTGTCTTTATTTTATGGGTTTTTGCAGACCAGAGAAGGTACCCCAAGTCCCTGCCATTCTCTGCCCTTGACTTCCTTATGTTTGAAACTCAAGGTCATGTCCCAGTTCCCCAGTTCTGGGTCCTGGTATTAGAAGGTCATAGGGTACCTTGACACTGTCGATATTCATGTCTCAGATGAGTGTGGGCTTTGCTTGAGTGGGTTGGGGCAGGCTAGGGTCATAGGCAATGTATCCAGATGCTGGGTCTCCACTCACTGCATGTCTGGGGAACTATCCAATGTAGCCATTTCCCTTCTCACTGGCTCCTCTGACCTCAGAGACCCTTCATCCTCATCTGCTGCCATACCCTAAACTCAGACCTTACCCCAGTGTGAACACCACACTGTGCACATGTATCTATTTCGCTCTGTCCCAGTTGGACACTCAGAAGAACTGTTTGCCCATCCTCAGAGACTCAAAAGGCAGGGAAGGACTGAGGGTACAGGAACTTCTATCACAGCCTCCTGTGTTGGAAGTTGTATAGCAAGGGGCCCAGCACCCCTTCCAGCCCCTCTGTAAATGGCGTTCTTCCCAGTTGCATGGACAGAGTGATTCCAAACCTGTAACTGAGGTCACTAAGAGCACAGAGGAGACTTGGTAGGGAAGAAAGATGAGGCCCATCGAGGAGATATTTGTGCACAACAGATATCTCATGGCGTACATGTGGTCAGCTAGAGTTGTTTTTTCTTTCGACAAGTGGGTGTCTTTTGTGAGTTATTTTTGAGACTACAGCGGGGAGACTGTGGAAGATAGGAGAGACTCTTGTGTGGCCTGGGTTTGGGGTCCAGCTGCTTCAGAGAGAGTCCATCAAATTGAAACTGGCTGAGAGATTACTCATTGCCCTTCCCAAGGGTATAGCTTTCAAGGGCCCTGTCAGGATGGGCCCCTGGGGCCTCAAAACCAAGCAGGGGTGAATGAGTCCAGAGAGAGGAGGCAGCTAGTAAGATCAAGAACACAGTGAAAGACTTGGCAGCCACAGGGGTCAGGTTAGCAGAGAAGACAGAAAAAAAAAATTTGGAGCCAGAAAAACAAATCCTTGCGTGTTGGTGGTAGGCGATGCTGTTGTAAACAAGGAAGATTCGGTTAATGATTCCTGCTGTGAGAGCTTCACCCTGGCTGCAGACCTTATGCAGTGCCTTTTAGAGGCTTTTAGAACATCTTCCAGGCTCAGAGGGGAAGAAGAAAACAAAAACACAAGTTAATAAGTGGCTAAGCATGACAGCACCATGGCTCCAAATAATCCATGCAGTGTCACAACCTTCCTGGCCTGAGGTGGCTGTGACTGTTTTCCCATGGGAGAACAGGGCTCAGTGTAGGATGTGTGACTCTCAGCTGAGCCACAGGCTGAGTGGAGAATCTTGAGGTGTTGTGAAAGCTGGCCTTAGGGTGTTCCTCTTTACCCTGCTTTGTAGAGTGGGGCTCCCAAGGCTTGGTGCTTAAATGATCTGATGGTATCATCACTCAAGCTCAGGTGAACAAGGAAATAGAAGACAGCTGGCCTCCAAACAGTGATTCTCAGAATCTGGAGAAACAGGAGGTGCTTTGCAGAAGCCAGCCACACGTGTGGGTGCAGAGATTCTGCTGTGGGAGATGACACCGAGTGCCAGATGTTGCATGGCCATTGTATCCATGTGCAGCTCATTGCCATTGAGCATGTCCGATGTCAGCCTTTCTCCCTGGAACTCTTCTATTCTCCCAAATTTAGGCTGTTCCCCAAGCCATGAACCAACACTTTATTTGTGGTGCTTGAGATGGGATCCAGGGCTTTGCCTATGCTAGACACATGTTCTTCCTCAGCCCAGTGCACCAGATTTTTATGTTTGCTTCTGTCCCTGCTGTGTCCTGGCCTGGGTGTCACTGGTGCTCTTTCCACGGTCAGAGAAACAGGCTGAGAGGCTATCTTGGCTTTGACTCACCGCCTTTTGTCTTAACTCATTTTTGTGCTTGGCACTGGGGCTGCTGATTTTGCCATAACTTAGTTGCTCTTCAAGTTCAAATCCTCTTTGGGCACATCCATCAAAGGCACTCAACTTGACCCCTCTCTTGGAGCTCTGCCTAAGAGCCTCTTGGTCATCTTGTCCCTGAATTCTGGTTGCAGAGTGCTGTCCCTTTGGGCACATGAAAGGGATTTTCTCTCTGATTGTGTCTGTTCTTTCATTCTCCCTCACCACCTCCCAAAGGCCGTCGTGGTCGGATCTTTCTCAGAGGAATGCTGGAGGGAATTTCTGTCCCCAAACCTTTTTTTTTGTCTTTTTATTTCAAGATGGCATTTCTTGTAGTCCAGGTCAGCCTCAAATTCACTATGTAGTCAGGTCTGACTCTGAACATCTTGCCCTTCTGCCTCTACCTCCCAAGTGCTGGGATTACAGGTGTGTACTGCCATGCCTGGTTTATGCAGTGCTCTGGACCACCAAGTCCAGGGCCTTTACATGCTATTTGAGCACTCTTCCAGGGTCTACATACCCAGCCTTTAGCATCTCAACTTTTAAATGACTCAGAGCAGTCTGGGTGTAGTTAGGTGAAGGATGATGTGTCTAGAGGGTGCAGTTTTATGTTACTACTAAAAGGCAGGTGGCACAGTTTCCAAGATAAATCATTAGATACAAGAATGGAAAGATGTAGAAAGACTGATAATTATCTTTGAGCGTGGTGTGTGTGTGTAGATGTTCCAGAATTTTCTTATGATATATGGAACCAATGGATTTCTGGATCATAGGATTTCCAATGGGGTTAAGCCATCATGTGAGTGAGCTGGTTTCCTAGAGAAGCAGCTACTCTCCAGAAAGCCTCCAGTGACAAGTGTGGGAATGACCTGAGCCTGAGTTGATTCGACCACAGACCACAGTGGCTGCCTGCACTTTCCAGGATCTGGCTACATGGATTTCCAGATGGGGCTCATGAGATGTAGGACACAGGACAGGGCTCCTACTCCAATCTTTAGCCCTCCTTTTGAGGTCCAGGCCAGTGCTAAGCCCCCTCACACCCTCTCTCTCTCTCCCTCCCCCCCTCTCTCTCTTCTCTCACACACCCCTCAGTTTGTTGAAGTTGAAGGACAGATCACATCCTTGGTTGATCTTTACGCATCCGTCCTAAGTAAGGGTTATTGGAGGAAAATCTTCATCGCCATTATGTGCATCATCAGCTACCTGCTGGAACTGACGATGGTGACGGAGGTAGGTGACTGTCACTCTGGGTGGTGTGAGAGATTTCCCCTCCTACTTCTGAATTTCTCAAGGCCACAGGGGAGGCAGCAACTTGGAGAGGGCCTGAGCATAGAGGGGATTCTCCTTACCAGACCCCATTGAGGTTGGGTCCCAACCCTTATTGATCTCAAATGACCATGCAACTTCCCTATACTCCTTTTTTGAGATGTTGTGGTCAAACAAAGGCCCTGGCACTTGCTTGGCAAAGTGCTCTACCATTTGTGTGGGCATCTGCCAAAGAGAGCATATATTCCCAGAGGTCAGGGGCCATACTTTAGGTAGGAGGATGAGAAGTTAAGAGTGGAAGAGAACTGAAAGGTTGAAGGCTAGAAGTTTCAGTGGCTGGACAAAGGACAGATAAGAGAGGATGAATCTGGTATCCCTGAAAGCATTCTCTCCTGTCCCCAGAACACAGACCTGGCTGAGGTCTCTAGAAGAAGGTTGCTCCAAACCCTGTTCAGGCCTTCACTACTTTTCTTTACCAGAAGGAGAAGCTCTTAGGGGAGTGCTTGCAAGAATACCTCCTCTAAAGTTAGAATCCACTCACCAAGCAACATGTCCTTGTGACTTGGCCACATTAGATTTTAAGACCTCCTGTGTGTATAGAATTCTGTAACCATTTGTGTTGCTAAGGCATCTTGTGCTCTCCCACAACCCTGTATGTTTTTGTCAAATGTGAAGTTGAATTTGTTACATAGTCCTAACTGGCCTTGAGCTCACAGCAATTTACTTGTCTTGGCCTCGAGAGTGTTTGTTTTAATTGCTATAAACCACCACACTTGGCCCTGAATATCTTTTTTTTTCTTTTTTTAATACCTGTATTTGGTCATCCTAGCTTTTGCCCATTTTTTAGAATTAAAAAAAAAAATTGTGTTGATTTGCCACAGCTCTTTGTATGTGAAGGGAATTGGAGACATACAACAAACTAACTTATCTTTGATTTTTTTCCTCCCCAGGGTGGCATGTATGTGTTCCAACTCTTTGACTACTATGCAGCTAGTGGTGTATGCCTTTTGTGGGTTGCATTCTTTGAATGCTTTGTTATTGCCTGGATATATGGTGAGTATACATGCTTAAAGCTGCTCATTTGGGCAGAAAATTTAATGGGAAATTTTCCCTTGTTTGGAGTGTTCACTCTGGGATGCTCCTTGAGCATACCACAGATAATCCCAGACAATCCCACTGAAGGCACTGGCACACCAGAGCTTATGGTAACCCATTCTTTGGCCCAGAAATGGTCCAGGTTGGCCACATTAAGATGTGGGCTTTGTCTAAGACTTCTAGCAAAATGCAGGTATCCAGCTGTATTTGAGTATCACATGGCCATGCTTGGTGTGGAGACTCAGGCCTGGTAGTTAGAGGTCCCCAGGTGATCCCTGCTGCATTGTTCCCCAGGTCTACTCTGACTTTGGCCACCATATCAGCAGGGGCCAACTGCTATCTCTTCTAGGCAGTGATAACTTTTATGATGGTATTGAGGACATGATTGGCTGTCGGCCTGGGCCCTGGATGAAGTACAGCTGGGCTATCATCACTCCAACTCTCTGTGTTGTAAGTCTCACCCGAGCCTGACATTTTCACCTTGTGAGCCTGCATTCTGTTTAGCATCTCCTGGGTGTGGCCTCTGATAAAGCCCACTTCAGGGATACCTGGGAGAGTGGGAGCCGGTTGCTCTATGTTACCTTGGTTGAGTGGAGTTTTGTAGAACCAATAGGAGTTTGTGAAGAAGAGGAAACAAGAAGGGCAGTTTCAGGGATGCTAGGCCAGGCTGCTGTCCTCTGCCCACCATGTTAGAGATGGCCTTGATGCTTGTGTGGGTTCCTTCAACAAGGCCCTTCTCTGAGACTCTGCTTGTGATGACCACTGAGCTTTCCCAGCAGATCCTGGCCAACACCCCAGGAATCTGCATGTGTGGGAGTTCCACCTGTACTGCTGTTCCTGGCCAGCACCTTGAAGTGTCCAGTCCTTCACTTTAGAGCCACTGCTTAGGGATCAACAAGTCCCCTCTCCTATGATCACTACTCCCAGGCCAGACCAAGTGGACTTGGTCTAACTTACTTCTCTGTCTGGGCCTCAGTTTCCCTACCTCTGTGACAAGGACACCCTGATGTGGGACTTCAGTGGCAGGTGACATATTAGAATCTGATGAGTGTGATTGTGGCTCTTAGCACACATATCCCCCAACAAAGTCAAGAGATCACAGACAGCAACTGGAGGCCCAACCCAGGTAGAGATACGGTCAGCTGGGCTCAAGCCAGCACTCCCACCTTCATTTACACCAAGCTTGTGCCTGGAGTCCCTCTCACACTGACCCCCCAGATCCCTTCTCTCTCTGCTCTGGGGAGTTCCCTGGACTACACTCTGATGGCAAAATGAGGCTCTCTGCTGGAAAGGCAGGGCAGATCACAGAGCCACCCACCTCTGGGGTTCACTTCCCCTAAGCCACAGCTTTCTGGGCAGAAAGCATCAGAGAAGGGTCCCTGTGGGCTACCTGCTCTCATCTGCACCACAGTCTTCCATCAGACCTTGTTTTAGGCAGTGAATAGGTGACTTTTACCCGTGGCTCTCCCTGCAAGGCCTCATTCTGATGAGAAGGATCAGGGCCAGTTCCCCAGAGCACCTCTCAAAAGCAAAGGTAGACTCTGCATACCTTTAGGGTTCAAGGTTCACCCCACCCTACTCTTCAGGACCAAGGCCAGGTCTACACTCTGTTACTGGGGCAAGACCTGGTGACCAGTGTGCAGAGGTGATGGCATTGAGGCTGTTGGATCTCACCCATGCCTTTGACATTTATTGAGCACCTGCTATGTATACCTAGAGCCACATCTGGTGTTAAAGAGAAACGCTCTAGAGCAATGGTTCTGAACCTGTCGGTCTTGGTCAAATGATCCTTTCACAGGGGTCATCTAAGGCCATTGGAAAACACATATCCTTACATTACAATTCATAACAGTAGCAAAATTACAGTTATGAAGTAGCAACAAAAATAATTTTATGGTTGAGGGGTCACCCCAATATGCATAACTGTATTAAAGGGTCAGAGCATTAGGAAGGTTGAGAACCATTGCTCCAGAGGGAGAGAAATGGCTGAACTCTGGCTATCAGAGCCACATGGCTTCTGGAAAGAAAAGCTGGAGCCTAGGTAAACAAAGCCAGTGGACCGGATTGCATGTCTACAATGAAAAAGAGCAATCGGGGCAAAAGGAAATATAAAATGTACAGTCTTGGGAGAAAAAGTATACCAGGAAATTTTTTTCTGTTTGATGTTGGAGCCAAGACTTGTGCTGAAAGGAATAGAGAACTGATGAGAAATGGGATAAAGGGAATGGCACTCTAGGGCAAGACCCTGCTCAGCTAATCCTGCAACTGGTGAATGGAAAAGTTCTGAGAAATTTTCCATTCCTAAAAAGCAACAACAAATCAAAGCTTATGCAGATTAATTTAAGGAGGGGGCCAGGCTTCATCTCAAGCAGGCAGCCAAATTTGGCAGCATCAGTCATGTGGTTCTGGTTTTAGAGTCATGAGGGACACAGAACTAAAAGGTTTTAGAATCTTCCTCCATGGTTAAGGAAAGCTGCTGAGTGCAGGCTGTGTAGGGCATCCCTCATTGGATCCCTGGGAGGTTACTGCCTGCAGCTGTGGAAATAAAGCCTGAATTGCATTGGAGATGCCAGGATGTTGGAGGTGCCAATCCTCTGAGGTGTCTGCCAGAGAGAGAGAGAGAGAGAGCTTCTCACAGAGAGTGGAACCGACCCAAGAGAAGATGTTGCAGGCAGCAAAGCCAGAGACTGAAGTCATCTACATCCTCTGACTTCAAACTGGACCTGCAGATTTGGAGTTTGTGTCTTGCTTTGGCCCAGGATCTCCTCAGTAGGCCAATTCCTCCTTTTTGTAATGAACTTGAGAAGGTTTCAAGATGTGGTCACTGAATAAATAAATAAACCCACTCCCAGTCACAAGGAAAACTCTCTCTGCCTCCTCTCAAAAGGTTTCATTAGTCTATGAAATAAACAGACAATAGGTAAGACAGTCACAGAACCCCGCCCAAGCCAGATGACTACTGAAGCTCCTACAACACTCTGAGCACAGAAGGAGGGGTAGCATGGGATTCTGGTGGGAAGAGGTCATCAGCCAGTCACTGAAGTGGACATATGGGGCGAAGGCACAGGAGGACCTTGTCTCCAGAGACAGGCCTCATCACAGTAGCTGCTCCCTGTTCCTGCTGCCCTAATGTGTTTCTTTTAGAAGTGGGCATCACTTTTGCAGAAAGTCGCCTTTTTTAGAGCTGTCCCTGTGTCTGCAGTGTCTCCAAAGACCCAGCTCAAAATAGATCAAAGAAGCAAGTGGCACATTATAGTCAGCCTCCTACAATCATTTTTAGGGAAATGGCAGAACAGGGAGGTGTCCTGAGTTCTACTAAATTTGGTTTGATTTTTATTTTTTGCAATGAGCAAGTTAGAGTTATAATTTTTAAAAAAGTTTTTAAATCTTCCACAACTGCAATAGAACAGGCTCTGATTGACTTTGCAGTAATTGATTTTAGCCCCTGTCATACCTACACTTCTCAGACATGAGTCAGGGTTCCTTCCACCGTTATTAGTAATGACTTCCTACATTGCCATTAGTGGCCATTTCATACAAAACACCCTTCAGACTTCACCAGCCCAGTTCTTCTAGATCCCTCCTGAGTGTTGAGAAATGATAGTCTCTCTCTGAAAAGCAGTGCCATTCTCAGAACGCCCATAATTTTGTCCACCAGTCAACTAGTTTCCTCTAACTGCCCAGCTGACAATCAGTGTCTCTTCTCAGGCATCATAATATTCCAGGCTCCTCAGGTGCTGCGTCCTGAGCTGCCCACCCTCCACCTCAGAATAGCCCACACCCATCAGCTTCTTCCCAAAATGGATGAATGAGAAAAGTCATGATGAGCCCAGTGTGTACTGAACTGGCCTTGGGGAGACAGAATCCTTGCTGCCCCTGTACTCTGAGCTCTCTCTCTCTCTGTCTATCTCTATCTCTATCTCTCTCTCTCTGTGTGTATGTGTCTGTCTGTCTCTGTCTGTCTCTGTCTCTGTCTCTCTCTCTGTCTCTCTCTCTCTCCTCACAGCAGCCCCACGAAGCAGGGACTGTCTTTGTGTCCAGTCTACAGACAAGGAAGCTGATTTTCAGAGGTGTGGACAGACTTGCCTACTCACATGTTAAATGGGGATTAGAAGGGCACACACCCTAAAGCAGTCAGATCCCCAAACCTGGAGCCACAAAAAGCCCTTTGCCTCAAAGCATTGAGCCACTCTTCCACCTGATTTGTAGAAACAGAAAGAGAAAGTCCATAGGGAAGAAACTGGAGGGAAGTACCAGAGCTCTCAATAACTCGCAATGTCTATGTTCTTACTCCACATCCCACACAGGCTGAACACATTCCAACAATGGCCTCCCACAACATTCAGTATAAGCAGAGAGGAGCAGGCATGTATCCAGTGCCACACTAGGAATTCAAGTCAAAACCTGGCAAGCTCATGTTTGTAGCCACGATTCTTCCCCAAAAGCAATGGAGAGAAACAAAGAATCTGACATTCAGTCTGTATTCATGACTGTGAAGATGACTCATTAAGTGTGAGGATCCCCAAAGCTCAAATAAATCCTCAGTGGGCACGATGTCCCATCTGTAACTCCAGCCTCGTGAAGCAGGGCAGATCTCCAGAGCAGTCTGGCTAGCCAGACTGACTATATAAGTGAGCTCCAGGTTGGATTGTGGTCCCTTGCCTCACTGACTAAGGTGGAAAAGTAATTGGGAGTGATTCTTGACATTAACGTTGGGCCTCCACATCGATGTGCACACATCTGAACACACAGCCACAAATGTGCAGATGTACATGCAAACATGCATACAGACACATAGACACACCACACACGCATGAAAATGGAAAAGAAGGGTCTGTCCTAAATCAAACAGGGAAAACACTTTCATGGGGCCAGCCACACAAAAAGTGTTACTCTGAAAACAGGTAGACAGTCGTTACATAAGCTTACAGGGTGGGGAAGCCCTGTGTCTAGGGTGTCAGGGTTTGAATGTGAAGTGTCCCCCACAGGCTCATGAGTTTGGTCACTTGGTCCCCAGCTTGTATACTGTTTGGGAGAGGTTGTGAAACATTTAAGAGGTGGAGCATGGCTGCAGAAAGTGGGTCTCTCGGATGTGAACGTTGGCCTGCTTCCTACACCATCTCTGCTTCCTGATGGATGTGCCCAGATGTGAACAAGCTCCTGCTACTAACATCTGGAACTTCTCCATCTGCCATGCTCCCCACCATGACAGACTGGCTGTATCCCTTAAACCATGAGCCAAAATAAATCTTCCTTCTTGAAGTTGCTTTAGTCTCATATTTTTTCACAGCACTAAGAAAAACCACAGGCAGCTCTTGAGAACATGAAGAAACCCCTGAGTACCTGTGTACAGTGGGGTTGCTCTCCAGAAGTCATAGAGATGTGTGTGTGTGTGTGTGTGTGAGAGAGAGAGAGAGAGAGAGAGAGAGAGAGAGAGAGAGAGAGAGAGAGCTGGGGTTAGAGGCTTTTGAAGAATTATTGATTTAATTATAGGGGTACACATGTGAGTGTGAATATACAGAAAAGCCAAGAGGGTGTTGGGTTCCCTAAGGCTCAAGTCACAAGTGACCGTGAGCTACCTGATATGGGTCCTGGAAACTGAACTTAGGTCTTCTGCAAGAGCAGCAAGCTCTCTTCAACTCTGAAACATCTCTCCAGTCCCCCAAGTTTTCTTCAGATCTTGGGGCCACATGGCTAGTAGGCACAAGCTCCAGAATTTAATTCTGATCTGTTTGCCTGCAGAGATCTTGTCGTGTGGCCATCCTAGGACATTGTCTCGCTATGGAGAGGAGTCAGAGCACACAATGGGCATGGGTGTCTGATGAGAACTGAATGCACAAACGAATGGATGAAAGTATCTCAGAGAACAGATTACTGGCAGGATCTGAGGGTACAGGACATCATGAACGGTGGGGACTAGAAAAAGGCCAGTGGATTCAACTACCGAAGTCAGGTGGTGACAACAACACTGGAAAAGGAAATTATTAATGTATGCATTGCCACGTGATGGTCTCAATCATGGTACCAGTAGTGGTTTGAATGAGAATGGTCCCCATAGGCTCATAGATTTGAATCCTTGGTCACCAGGGAGTGGCACTATTTGAAAGGATTAGGAGGTGCGACCTTATTCAAGGAAGTATGTCACTGGGGGTGGGCTTTCCAAAAAGATGAGGTTCCAAAAAGCCCATTCCAAGCCCAGAGCCTTTCTCTTCCTGCTGCCTGTGGATCCAATAGAACTCTCAGCTCCTTCTCCAGCGCCATGTCTGCCTGTGTGCAGCTATGCTTCCCACTGTGATGACAACGGACTAAACCTCTGACACTGTAAGCCAGCCCCAACTAAATGCTTTCCTTTATAAGACTTGCTGTGGTCATGGTGTCTCTTCACAGGAATAGAGCAGTAATTCAGAGTGCACCGCAGAATACCCTGCATCTTTGAAAACAATGCTCAAGCACGCCAGTCTCAGCAGCAGAAACCTCAGCAATCTACTAAGGGGAAAAGTTATGTCAGAATGTACACAAACACAGCCTGACCCCATTTTCATCCATTCCTGGGAGGAGCTCTTCAGCAGAACTTGGTCATGTGGTGGCCTCCTGACCAGGAGCGATGACTCGATAGCCTTACTGAGAGAAGCCAGCAGCAAGCAAAGCAAAGCAGGCCGCCGCATTGTCTCAGCTCCTGCCCTTGCACCAGACCCAGACCCATGAGCATTTGTAGATTTGATCTTGCTAAACCTTCCGCTATCTCAAACTGTGACTGAATAGACCTTATCCCTTTATAAATCACTTGCCTCATGCACTTCACTGTGCTAAGATGATGCTGACTGATGGTCCTTCCCTCTAGCAATGCTTTGAGAAAGATTTCACAGAGACACGAATACCAAGAGTTGGTGATTTACAGTAGCATTGAGTACCAGATTACTGCAGGGATATGAATACCAAGAGGCAGGCTCACTGCCATCTCAGAGGACACAGAAGCTGTGCTGGGCACCTGCTTTCGAGTAGCTTCCAGTGCGATGAGGGTCAATACTTTGTTCTGCCAACCCTGGAAACCAGCTCAGAGTCCAAGCCAAGCCTGGCTCCTCTCCCTCCCGCTACAGAGGGAATCATTTTCTTTTAAGATTTATTTAGTGTATATGAGTGCTCTCTCTGTAAGTACACCTTCAGCCAGAAGAGGGCATGAGATCACATTGTGGATGGTTGTGAGCCAACATGTGGTTGCTGGGAATTGAACTCAGGACCTTTGGAAGAGCACTAGCCAGTGCTCTTAACCGCTGAGCCATCTCTCCAGCCCAGGAAATCATTTTCTATAATGAGGCTTCAAGCTGCCCCCAGGAAGGAAGGCTTGTTATCTATCACTCAGCCTTGCCTCATTATTCTTGACACGCACAGCCAATTTTTCTGGGTGCCAATGTCTTTTCTCTGTGTCATGCAAGTGTGACTCTGATCTGCAAAAGCCTGTCACCGCATAATCTGGCCACTAGAGAGACATAAAGGGGGGCATGCTACAAATCATATTTCTTTTTTAAATTCCAATAAAAATGAACGGAAGCGTGAGGTTTGAAGGTGTTTGTTTCCACAGCTTCTACCTTACCCTAAAGGGCTTCCTGGAAGAGCGTGCGTTCTGTTTGCACCCATGTTGATTCAATGGCTCTTTATTTTTTTAATCACATTTGTGCATGTGTGTGTGTGTTTGTGTGTGTATTCGTGCACATATACTCACACTAGGAAAACGATACACACGCAGAGGTCAGAAGACAACTTTCAAGAGTCAGTTCTCTCCTTCCACTATGTGGGTCCCAGGGCTCAAACTCAGCCTGTCAGTCTTAGTAGCAAGCACCTTTCCCTGCTGAGCTGCCTCAGTGCTCCACCGAGCCATCTCAGTGTTCAGCTCTTTGTTTTAGTTCGTGTTATCTCTGTGGGACCAGACATTGATCTCACCATGTCTTACCACAACCTCTTCAGGATGGCACACAACATCCAGGAGCCACATGAATAAGGACACACAGATACTGACAGAATAAAAACACCCAAGGAAGGAAAGTGTGACAGTAAAGTCAACAGTCACTTGCTTCCCCAGCTCAGCTGAAGGTCACCACAGGCTGCACAGACAGAATAAAACCAGGGTGTCACTAGTGTGAGGTTCAAGCCAGCTCCATGGTGTGTGAATAACCTTATTTCCTGTGTTTGTGTCTTTCCTGGAAACAAATTAAATCATAACTTGAGCCCCCATTAGTCCACCATGTCCAAAAGTCCCATCCCTACATCCCGCATGAGCACCCGGGGGAAGAAAAGTTTAGATAGGGCTGGAGAGATGGATCACAGGTTAAGAACACTGGCTGTTCTTCCAAAGGTCCTGAGTTCAATTCCCAGCAACCACATGGTGGCTCACACCCATCTACAATGAGATCTGGTGCCCTCTTATGGAGTGAATGTATATATGCAGGCAGAACACTGTATATACAATAATAAATCTTTAAAAAAGGAAGAAGTTGTGGGATAAAGAATATTACAGAAGGACCCTGAGATCTTCAATGCAGTAACAAGGAGTAATTTGGGATTTGAGGAGCTACTAGGTGTTCATTTTACAATTGTTTTTCTTAATATATGCATGTGACAGGTATTATGAAGATTGGGTGATAAGATATTGAAGTGTCACTATCAGTTATTGGTGAAATTAAGTGCTTACATTACACCTCCACTGTCATGTCCTGGTCTGTATTCCCACCAGGGTCCTGAGGGCTCTTGTTACAACTCACTGCATCTTTTCCTACTTGAAACGGGCTTTGCCACTGTGAGTTTGTTACAGTGGCTTTTCTCACTGGGTGACAGAATATTTACCAAAGCATGAGACTTTTCTCTTTCTCTTTCTCCTTCTCTTTCTCTTTCTCCTTCTCTTTCCCTTTCTCCTTCTTTCCCTTTCTCCTTCTTTCCTTCTTTCCTTCCTTCCTTCCTCTTCTTCCTCTTCTTCTGACAGGATCCTACATAGCCCAAGCCTGGCTTCCAACTCACTATGAAGCCGAAGATAACCCTGAGCCTCTGATACCTCTCCCTCCACTCCCCAAATGTTAGGATTACAGGTACACCACAGTACACCTGGCTTATTTTAGGGTTTCTTTTTCATATTTCCTAGCTGGTTCTGGGATGCAAGTAGAAGGAGCCGGTGCAACTGTAATGTTGATGCAAAAGCTACTGGTGCCATTTCTCTGCCTGAGGAGGGCAGATGTCTCAGGGTATTAATAGTGCTTCAGTGATCAGTCTGCTGAAAGTCCATGACCCAGATAGTATAGAGACTCACTGAATCCATCTTCAAAAAAAAAAAAAAAAAGATTCCATTTTGTATTAAGCTTGACTCAGAGCCAACATCCACTTCCAGAACAATAAAATGCACCCAACCTTGCATTCCAGGGGTGTTCCCTCATCATTACCAGACAGCTCACTCTGAGAAAGCACCCAAAAAGTCTAAACAAACTTTCTGGTGGTCAAACTGACCACAGCTGCTTAGTCAGTAACAATGAGCCAATCAGAAATGGACATGACTAGCTACCCAAATGTCATCCAATCATATGGTAAAGAACCTACTTCTTTGTCTGAGTCTCTATATAAACTTTGTACTTTTGGGTCTGGAGGCTCTCAACTCAAACTGCTGTGTCAATGAATGTTGAAAGTCCAAGCTTGAAGCTTGAATAAACAACCCTTTTATATTTACATCAGAGTTGGGTCCTGGGTGGTCTTTGGGGTGTAAGAAGATAGATTAATATAAATTAGATTTAGTAAATATCTAGGGATTTCTGATACAGTCTCTTAATTTGGGGCATGAAGATCAACTTGGCTGTGGGCAATTAGCTTATCAGATTATGGGCTAAAAACAAGGAGGAAGCCAGGTGAAACAAGGAGAGACTCTATGGACTAAAAACAAGGTTTAGGGGCTGGCATTGTTTTCAGCTAAGTGGGCAGAGCCCAGATTAAGCTGAAGCAGGTGGAACAAGGAGAGATCCTATATAAGGGCAAGTGAATGGAGCCAAGAGGACCCATGCTAGAGAGCTCCAATGCCAGCGAGTACTCATGCTAGAAAGGACAACAAGCAGTTTGTATCCTCTGATGGAGAAAGTGCTGGTGGACTGATGGCCAGATCTCCCTGAGGCAGAAAGAAGCCAGTGAGCAGAGAAAGCCTCAGCAAGACAGCAAAAGACCAAAGACTAAACCCTGTGGCTCAGGGTTTGGCCTGTCCAAACAGTGGCCTGAACGAAACTATGACCAGCTTTAAAGATTGAGGCAGAGCAGCAGAGTTGCTGATACAAAGGAAATAAGTTGGCCTACAGATGGCTGGGGTCTGCCAGAGAGAAGAAAGGCTCAAACCTTAAGGTGAAGTCACCGTAGCCAATTTACCCTGACACATCTACGCCTGAGATATTACAGAAGAAAGACTGCTAAGTGCATTAAAGGGTCTACCCCCAGGGACTGTGTTCCTGAGGACTGAACACTGCCCTAGAGACTGTATCCTTCTAAAAGGTTATGAAAATAGTTGTAATAGTTGTCAATAGGTTTAGTGGTTAGGTAATAGGGTTCGTAATCATTCGTAGAGTTGTAGTTAAGTGTTTATATTTGTTATATATACATGATTATAGTTATCAATAAATATTGAATAATTTTTAGAAGTTTGGTTTCATTGAGGTCTCAAGAACCGGGTAGAACAATAGAAAGGCAGCTGGGAGTCTTTCATAGAAGGGACTCAGCCCAACTCTACAGGAGTCCCTGACATCCAGTTCCCAAAGCACTGAGAAGTGGTTCCTTGGTTCAGAGCAATTCAAAACATTGAGAAGTCTCACCAGGCACCCTGTCAAAGATACAGTAGGAAATAGGGCTCAACTTCTTTTTCAAAATCTTTTTATTGTTGTTTTATTTTGTGAATTTCATATCATGTAACCTGTTCACACTCATCTCCCACCTCCCCTCAGACCTGCCTTCCACCCTTGCAACCTCTCCCAACAGAAAAAAATCTCATTTTGGAAGCCTTAATGTGTCTCAATGTGTCCCACAATATTCCCTTTTGTCCACATTTTTTTTTTTGCTTACAAATGTTCATTATAATGACTCCTTGGTCTTATTTATTATAAGGCCTCTGGCTTCCCAACTTCTAACCCTTTGCAAGTGACTCTTCTGCTGAAAGATTTCTGCCAAGATGATGCACCCCCAAGCCTCAATTCCTCATGGATAAAATACGGTTCCAGATCACAAAGCTGGAGTTGCATGTAATGGAGAATACATGAATTAATAAGCCCAGCACAGAAGGGAAGAGAGAGACCATGCAAGAGGCTGGGCTAAGTCTTTTGTTCTCCACAGCCCTGGTTCCCCTCTAAAGAATTTATGATCTTGGTGACTGTGTTTTGAATTCTTATAGAACTTTGAGCTATTGTCTGCTGACATCCTGTAAAGCAAAATGCTTATACTTTTTAAGATTTGAGGACATCATCCACAAGAGAGACACAATTCAATTCAAGAATGGACTCCCAGGTGGGCTCAGCCTAAGATCTCTCTGTACACCTTTTTAGCTATTTATTTATTTGCCCTAAATCCTTAACATCTGTAATTTGACACCCTCCCCATCAGTGTGTGATCAGACCACACCAACTGGGACAATCATGCCAGTCAAGAGGGACAATTGAGACCAAACCACCAGATGGCTAACCAAAGAGATCTTTAGAGAATACTGTCCAGACACAAGGGGGTAATTTGTCAGGTCAAACCACAGTCATGCTGTGCACAGTGGCACTTGTCTGTAATCTCAGTACTTGGGAGACAAAAGCAACGAAGTTTGTAAATTTGAGGCTAGCCCAAGGTAGCTAGACCCTGTCTCAAAGCCAGAAACAAGAAAACACAGTGACTTGTATCAGCCCCTCCAAAAATAACTCCAGATGAGAAGTTTACCTGATGTTGTTACCTGAAGTTGCCTAAATGCCTTCTAAACTCAGCTCTTACTTGCATTCTGTTTCTATTTGTTTCAGACGCAGAAATATTTTGGGCAATTTCAGACTAACTCAGAGCTGCTTGCTGTACTCCAATGTCCACAATTATATACTGCAAAGTTTTTTTTTTTTAACTGACGAGAAGCCATGCTGCCAATCAAGTGTAAGCATGATGGAAGGATGCACAGCAGGGGACTCCAGGAGATAGAAGGAAAGACGGACACTTTCATTTGCTGTATGCTGAATACACCTCTTCCTGAGTATGCACATTAATATTTGCACACACGTTATTAATAACTTAATATGAACACAAGTTTAAAGGTTGGCAGCATCTCACAATATCCCTCATCCTTGGTCAAATTTAAAGGGAAAAATTGAAGCGTGTTTTTCTCTAACCCAAGAACCATAAAGCAACAATCAAAAACTCAGTTTCTATGAAGCCACAGCAAGAAGCCTGTTAGCAGAGACCCAGCCACAAGAGTATTGTGGGAGTGAGGAGGCCTCTCTGACCCTGGGGACTTGGACAAGACACCCTTGAGACATCCCAGATAATATGCCTGCTCTTTGTGCACCAGGCACTAGGTAGAAGCCCTTTCTAAGGTCTGTATCAAGACTTCTCCAAACAGTCTTACCAAGGGGACTATTAGTGTTTCAATTTTACAAATGAAAAACTGCAGCTCAGGGAGGTTGAGCCCCTGGTTTCAGATCATAAAGCTGAAGTTGCAGGACCAGTTTGACTAAGAAAAAACTGTACCCTTAACTAGTCTTTATACCTTGAACACCCTGAACACAGTCAGTCCACACAGGACCACTTTGCCTCCTTCAGACACTCTTACAAACTATCATAAACAGAATGCACATGTATCCAATATGGGTTCTGACTGTAAGAGCTTGGCTGAACTGAAATTCTGCTAACACATCTTGAGAATTGTAGCTTTATACATTTTATTCTTTTGGGTTAATGGGACAGACTGGGGACTGCCCTGGAGCTCACAATCCTCCGGCCTCTGCTTCCCAAATACTGTAGTTACAGGCCTGAGCCATGGTGCCTGTCTTGATTGTTTCATTGGAGTATAATTGCATAGCATGAAAGTGAGCTGTACTTAATGTACTGCAGTGACCCCTCACTGCCCAATCATCCTCCTGCTCCTTGAAGCCTAACCACTTCCCATTCTCAGCCTCAGATGGCCACTGGCCTCTTTTGGGTCCAGGATTTTGACTGTTTTGGCATTCTGTGAAAAATTAAATCCCACCACACATTTTGTGGCTGCAATTTTCCATTTGGCAAGGCTGTCCTGAGACTTGTCCCTGGGATAGAGGTGTCAACTTGTTCCTTTCTAAAGTAATTTTATTGTTGTTGCTTATATGGGAGCCATGTGTGCAGGTCAGAGGATGACTTTGTGGAGACAGTGGTTCTTTTCCCCTTTACCTGGGTTCCAGGGTGGAACTCAGAGCCTCAGCTTGTACAAGTCTTTTGCCTGCTGAGCCATCTCCCCAGCCATAGCTTGTCCCTTTAACCCCCAATGAGTGAGTTCCACTCCGGAACTGTACAGAAGTCTGAGGTTCCATTCCTAAACTGAAATCTGGATTTCCTCATTTTGAATATTGATGTCTTTTGTGCATGTTTGTATGACAGGTTTTCATATGGTCTAGACTAGCCTTGAACTCCTAATCCTTCTGTCTCAACCTCCTGAGTGCTAGAATTACAGATCTGCACCAGCACATCCAGATTACAGTTTACTTTTGTTTCTTTCTTAAGTTTTAAAAACAAAAAATGTTAATTTTGGCTCATGATTCTGGAGGTCCAAGGTAGAGGGGCCACATCTAATGCTAGCTCAAGTCCCCAGGTGAGAGAGAGTGAGTTCTTGTTGCATTTTAGTCTGGAATAGAAATGTGTGTCTTTGCTTCTCTTGGGATGCTTTGGGAGTAGAGTTGCTGGGCAACCTGCTCTGTGTACTTTTCACTATCTGTAAAAGTACCAAACTATTCTCCACGATGGCTGCTTTTGTTTTCATACCAACAATATGGTAGGATCATTTAAAGGGCTTCTGCAAATGAGAGTTAATTTCTATAGTCCCTTTCTTCTTTAGAGCGATAATGTAAGCATCAGTTTTCCAGGTTTCACCCATTCTACTGAGAGAAAAAAAAACAAAGGCTACATGACCCCACGGCATGAAACAACTTCCAGCCATATGCGACAGTCTGGAAATTCAAAAATCTTGGAAAGCCCTGCAAAAATGCATCCCTCAAAGAACTGGCCAGAGCTCCCCAGAACCCACAGTGGAAGGAGAGAACCAGTCCCTGAGAGCTGTCCCCTGACTCCACATCCAAGCCATGGCATGTGCATCACCCATCTTCACATACACACAATAATCATAAGATTTTTTTGTCGTAAAAAGCAAAAAATACTTTTAACCTTAATATTTGTTAAGACAAATCAGTTTCTTCCTTTAATCCCTGGCTATAATGTTCTCTTTGGCTCTTTCTCCTCCCAGTGGCATAGACGTGTCTGCAATCCTGCTGAAGCTTGGCTTTAAAGAGTCACTGGTACAATCCAAAATGGCAGCAGGCACCAGCACATTCGTGGTGGCGTATGCCATCCCCAAGCTGTTTGTGCTGTGTGGATCAGCATCACCTTGGTCTCCGTGCCCTTCATCGTCAGATACTGCCACAGAGTAGGACTCTTTAAACCACCAAACCTTAAAGCCAGTTTCTTCTAAACTACAGAATTTGGGTTGGTTTTTTTGGGGGTGGGGGGCAACAAAAGAGGCTAATTGCTATGCTCCTTATGAGTTGGTTTTACTTTTTCCAGCAAAAATCAGATGTTTTAAATTACCTATTAAAAAATGCTGTTCCTCTCAGAGCCATATTCATGACTTAAAATATCAGCAAGACATCAAAATGAGTTAACAGCCAGGCCTGGAGATGCAGGCCAGTATAGCCAGTTGCTCAGGAAGTTGAGGCAAGAGGAACTCAAATCCAAGCCTGCTTGAGCTACTTAGATTAGGGTGAGTTAGCAATTTAGTAAGACTGTGTGTTGATCAACAGTGAAAACAGGCCTGAGAAGTAGAAGTAGAGCCCTCACTTGGCACACAAGAGGTCCTAAATTCAATCCCCAGTACAAGATTGATTATAAATTGTTCCTTCTAGACCGGTGGGGCCGGAGTTCTGGGGAGGTGGGGGGGATTCTCAGGTTCTTAAAAGGCAATGGTTAACCGGGCATGGTGGTGCACGCCTTTAATCCCAGAACTCTGGAGGCAGAGGCAGGCGGATCACTGTGAGTTCGAGGCCAGCCTGGTCTACAAAGTGAGTCCAGGACAGCCAGAGCTGTTACACAGATAAACCCTATCTTAAAAAACAAACAAACAAAAAAAAGCAATGGTTAATTTGCTGGCTTTTTAAACATCCCTCCCTGATTTGCACTGGCACTGGGATGCCGTTTAATATGCAGTGTTGTACAGACAGCTGCCAGCGCTACAATTAATGAAGCAAAACTTAACAATCCATAATCACAGTCTACATTTACATCAAGCCCTTGACATTCACAACACTTGCTTTGGGGAAAGCAAGCCAAGAACTTCTTGTGTGCTCCACTGACTCCAAAGCATCTTTATGTCTGGATGTGGTGAGGCTGTTTGTCTGAAATTTCACTTACACAGGGCAGTATTGTTTGTAAAATAAGGAAATGCTGCTCTGTTGAAATGTCATCCCTTGGCTCCTGATGCCCATGTTCAGGGGATTAAAAATCCACAGAAGCTAAAAGCACCTAGCTTTCTTAGACAATCTACTTAGCTATCTGAAATGAGGCATATTCCATATTTGACATGTTTACAATGGACCACTGCATTTTTATGACCAAATCATATTCACAAAATATTTATACCACTTTCTGAAAAAAAGAAGAATATTTCTTGTTCTAACTGTAAAGAAAGCAAGAAATAATACAAGCTAGGGAGAAGAGAGATGTCTTAATTAGGGTTATATTGCTGTGATGAAACACCATAACCATAACCAGTTTAGGGAGGAAAGGGTTAATTCACAGCTCCATATAACAGTTAGTCAAAAGCAGTCAGGGCAGGAAGCTGGAAGCAGGAGCTGATCCAGAGGCCATGGATGGGTACTGCTTACTGGCTCTCTCAGCTTACTTACAGAACCCAGGACCACCAGTCCAGGGGTGGCAGTGGTTGCCACACCTTTGACAAATCTCCAAAAATATTTACATTAAGATTCAAAACAGTAGCAAAATTAGTTATGAACTAACAATGAAGATAATTTTATGTCTGGGGGTCACTACAAAATGAGGAACTGCATTTAAAGGTCACAGCATTAGGAAGGTTGAGAGCCACTGCCATAGAGGGAGATTAGAATAGAAATTCAAGCAGAGACTCAAGACTGAGGCTTCCTCCTCCAGGATGCCAGTTCTACCACTGAAGCCTCACCTCTGGGAGGGCTAACAAGGAGCACTTGTTCTGCCTGACCTAAAGGAAACTGCATTCCACAAGGCAGTCCAAATATCCAGAAAGGGGTTAATGGGGACTCTAAGATTTCTAGTGGTTAAATAAAAACCAGCACTCTTCAGGAGCTTGTGATACCAGTTGCCCGCTACCAAAAGGAGTGACTTCCCTTACCTCTGGCAGAAGGGACTTCTGGCTCTCCCATTAACATATACCTGTTGCCTAGAAGCATGTCAAGGGGATGCTTGTACCTCAAGAACCTGATACAATTTTTAGTACTCTTAGTCCTCATCTCTACCCTACACTCCCCCAGCTCACTGGTTTCCCTTTCCCCAACTACTCCCATTCTTATAACCCAGCTATTCTCACTGCCTTGGCTCCTGGTACTCACTGTGCTCTTTCTATTCTCTATCCCATGATATTCTCCCCTCACAGGTAGCCCTGGCCATGTTCAGTCTTTCTCTCTCTCTGCTCTGGACTCTTACAGATACCTCTGGCTGCTCTCTGGCATGTCTACAATAAAAACCTTCCTTTAAATATACCATATCAGTTTGTACTGTTCTCCCCTGGGGAGCTACTGTTTGAACTTTGAGGTATGTTCAGCTGCATGGTGGAAAGGTTGAGTTCACTTTTCTTGCTCATGATTCCTTTTATAAATTACTTTGACAGTCAGAAAACAAAAGAACTGTTATCCAGCAGAATGTGGATTTTACAGAGATCTGGCTGACAGTTTCTTAGCTCACAGTTACCCACATCATTTGTCTCAGTTAACATTTAAGAGTTTTTGTGAGACAAATTCAACATTTGTGAGCTCATTAAAGTGGAACTGTGTTATTTTCCTCTTAATGCAGCCCACTGCGAAGAGCCTTTTCTAATTTTAAAATCAGGATGTATTACAGAAACTAATCTCATGTAGCTAAACAAGCCCAGGGTCAGTGACAGGTAGACTTAGATGCAGCCTCTCCATCTTGCCTGTCTTTAAACAGCCATGTTAGCATTCAGGCTCTGGATGCTAATCATGATACCCTCCCATTCATGTCCCTAAGTAACACCTATACAAAGAAACATATTGAAAGCAGCAATAAACTGATCATACCCACAGCTATGTGTCTTCCAAACCTAATGCCTGTACCCAGCAGCCAAAGCATAGGAGAGGCTGAGAGACTACAGCACCATATAAACCTACCAGCAAGACATGTAGATCTTCTCCTACTTATGTTCAGTGGAACTGGAGCAAGACAACTATTTGAAGATGTAAGCCATTGTTTTCCTCAGCTTAGATTCTGTGAAACAAAGAAAAATCTCCTGATGAGTGCATGCCTCTAAGGGAGGTATCCCAACTAGGAACTCATAGCAGAGGACACCCAGGCTCCAGAGGTCCACCTTTTCATCATGCATTCGGCCTTCAATCATCTCCGGGGTCAGGTAGTACAGAGTGCCACACAGTGTGGTTCTCCTGAAACCAATGGAGGCCGGGTTTGACACTCTGACATACCACATGGTGACGTGGCACAAACATCCCCCAGGCTGGGCCAGTGCTCTCAGGCAGGTGCCCATCTAAATTCCTACTTTTAGGTAGGAAATGGACAGAGGGAAGTGTGTAAGGTCACACACTAGCCACCACACTTTCCCCAGACTTGTACAACTCCAGAACCTCTTAGGAAATCCAGGGAAACGGATGTATTTTTCTCAACCCAGTAATACCACCAAGGCTGAGACATGATAGTGAATTTTGCAGGCCAATCTGGGCTCTGAAACAAGACCCCATCTCAGAAAAGTTCTTTGTAAATACAACTTGGGGTTCCACATGAGCTCAAAATGAAGTCACACAACTTGTAGTATTGACTCACATCTGTAATTCCAACATCTGATAGGATGAGGCAGGAGGATTGACAGAGGTTCAAAGACAACCTGTGCTACAGCATGATATTGTTTCAGTGAGGGGAGGATAGAAAAGGAAAGCCTTAGAAATCTAAAGATCTACATGATAAAAGTAGCCATACTTCATGGAACTGCTCTGGGTTGTTAGTACTTTGACTGTTTTTGTTTTAGGGTTTTAAAGGTCTTATTTTTATTCTACATGTATGGGCATTTTGCCTACATGTTTCTCTGTGTGCATCAATGCTTTGTGTTCAAGGAGGCCAGAAAAGACCTGGAGCTGGAGGTAGAAATGGTTGTGAGTGGGTGCTGGGAATTGAATCCAGGTCATCTGCAAAAGCCACCCATGCTCTCATAGCTGAGCTATCTCTCCAGGTGCCCCACCCCTTTTTTGAAAGTGCCTTGCTGTGTAGCTCAGACTGGCCTCCAAGCAGTTACTCCCTGGCCTCATCTTTTAAGACAGTTCTCCCAAGCTGACCTTGAACTTGAGATCCTCCTCAGCCGCTTGAGTGCTGGGATTAAAGCCTGCACCAGCACACAGGGCTTAGATTCCTTTCTCTCACTTTCCACAGAGATGTGTGTGTGTGTGTGTGTGTGTGTGTGTGTGTGTGTGTGTGTGTGTGTGT
>CAJQZJ010016246.1:3926126-3988314 GCA_907164525.1 Lophiomys imhausi | reverse complement strand
AGATAGATAGATAGATAGATAGATAGATAGATAGATAGATAGATAGACAGATAGACAGATAGATAGATAGACAGATAGACAGATAGGTAGATAGACAGATAGACAGACAGACAGACAGACAGATAGCTGATCTTCAAGCATTTCAGAGATTTGCAGAATATGGCATTTCAAGAAACTTTAATAAAAGACTTTTGACAGGGAGACACAACTGCTCCTGGCAGCACCCCCATACTACTTCAAAGAAGATGACAGGCATCAAAGAATCTCCATATGGAGTTTGCTTCAAGTGTGGGAAAGCTAGCCACTGGGCAAAAAACTGCCCTTGCCTCAACTGCTGACAACATGCTGCCCCAGCTGTGGACTAGCAGGACGTGAAAGAAGTCAACTTCCAAACTTTGCCAAGACAAGGTAGGCCAGTTCATCATAATTTCTGCTTCACAGAAAAGTCTATAAGATATTCTGGGCCTGTAAGGCCGAAGAGATGGAAGCCCCAATGCTGCAGAGGAACCTTGGGTAACTGTCCAGGCACCCAGCAGTCTCTGTCATTTCTATAGTTTTGGAAGCTGCTTGCTCTGCACTTCATGCTTATTCCAGTATTTATCCTTCTCAGGTCTCTGATGGACTTAAAGACTAGACAGTTATAGTGGCACAGCTTTTCTTCTTACCAAATTCAGATAAGAAACTCACAAAAGAGATGTAAAGTTTATGAAGGTTGAGAAACATAAAAGCTTAAGTTGTAAAGGATCTAAGAAAGTGTTTTAAGGTCTAAAAAGATGTTTTTAGGTTGATAAGTGCAAGTTATAATAGAAAGTGATTTAGGTACAAAACTTTGGACTCACCAAGATAGGATAGACAGTGGAGTACTTACTCCATGGTTGCCAAATACAAATGGATGGGACATTGTGAGTGTAATTCTTATCTGATAGTTTTCATAATTGTTCTTGTTTTATAAAGTTTATTGATGTTATAGAAAGAGCCTTTTATTGGACTAAAAGGGGAAGATGTTGGAATAATCATTTTGTGCACTGTGTAA
This sequence comes from Lophiomys imhausi, assembly GCA_907164525.1. Taxonomy (NCBI): domain Eukaryota; kingdom Metazoa; phylum Chordata; class Mammalia; order Rodentia; family Muridae; genus Lophiomys; species Lophiomys imhausi. Next base: position 3,987,281 of record CAJQZJ010016246.1, on the reverse strand, counting down.
AGGTTGTCTGTCTTATTCAAATGCTGATTTATGCATTTCTGAACCAGCAGAGAGTTGAGAACAGGCTGGACTTTGCTACTGCTACTTTTCTGAATCATCATCTGTTTTGTAAATATTCTTCTCCATCGTCCTCAGTTTAATAAAGAGCTGAGCGGCCTACACCAGAGCAAGAGAGGATAGGTGGAACTTCCAGACAGAGATAGGAACTCTGAGAAGGAATAAGGCTCAGGGACTCGATAGCCAAAGGAGGAAATAGGTGCTGGGACTGATTGTGTTAGAGAGAGGTAACAAGCCATGTGGCAGAATGTAGTTGACATAAACAGGTTAGTTTAAGTTATATGAGCTGGTTGAGAACAAGCCTAAGATACGGCCAAGCTTTCATATCAATAAAAAGTCTCCATGTAATTAATTGGACTGCTGGTGGGTTAAGACAGTCCAGTGATAAGCTGATTTCTTATTAATGGTCAATTAAAGAAAATGATTAGTGAGGGTTTCTCTAAGTCAGGTAAGCATGACAGCGGCATTTAATTCCAGCATGTGGGACGCAGACAAGCTTCGAAAGAAAAACTACTGTGCTGTAAAAAAAAAATGAAGCAAACTGCCTTGAGGAGAGGATGGGAAGGAGGGAAAAGCTCAGACTAGGAGGAAAAATCTTCAGAACACACACAATAAAGGAGCTAAAGGAACTAAAAGGCAACAATGAGGAAAAAATTGTAAAACAGATACAAGAATATAATGATATATATTAATGGCATACAGCCAGTATTACATATCACTGGTAAACCACAAACCAACACATCAAGAGGTGACTACACCCTGTCAGAACCACTGATGTCCAAAACCCTGACAGCAAATGCCAGAGGAATGCTGGTATAGAGTGACAAAACTGCCACCAACTGACCCAGGCACACATACACTCTCTCTCTCTCTCTCTCTCTCTCTCTCTCTCTCTCACACACACACACACACACACACACACACGCACACATGCACACATGCACACACTCACACACACACACACACGCACACTGGAATACCTATCTAACAAGGAGGCTGAGGTGATGTTCTCACTGCTAGGATGCAACACACAGTGATGCCGAGGGAGGGGGATGTCCACATGACCCACATGTAATGGATGAGCTCAACCGTCAGCACGTGTTCGTTACATCAGGACAGATGAACACTGACCACTAAACACACACTCCCTTGTTCTCTGTGGCTAAGACTTAGAAGCACCAGCAGCCCAGCAGCAAGAGCTCCCTAGAGACCAGACCTCAGTTTCCAGTGACATTCTCAAGCGATACCTTTGAGGAAGGAATGGCTGCTTCCAGGACCAGGCCTGGAAGTAATGATGAGGCCCAGTACTCTCCACCAGAAAGAGAGCACATACAGACAAAAGCCTCACAAGGGTGGTTTACATGGGAACTAGGAAGAGCTCCCAGCAGCCAGCACCAGCACCAAAACAACAAAATTAAGTAGTGCTGGCCAAACATAAAACAAGTCCTCTGTATTTTAAGTTAAAGACAGGAGAGACTGGCTACTCTTCCAGAGGACCCAGGTTCAGTTCCTAGCACCTACATGGGTAGTTCACAACCATCTGAAATTCCAGTTCCAGTGGATCTGACTCATTTTTTCTGGTCTCTGTGCATGTGACACACAGAGAAACATGCAAGCAAAATACCCAGAGGTAAAATAAACCTAAAAAGCTAATGGCAGGTAGAGCAAGTGACATCTTAGCACACAACTCCAAATAAGTCCCACTCCACTCTCTCCTCAGGGCAGGTGGCTGAGAATACACCCCTGGAAGTGAGCACTGCCTGTAGAGCAGAAGGACAGAGGCCACCCCGGCACAGGGCATTAGCTTACCACCAAGAAAGTGGTCACATTAGGAATGAACAATGGTGACAAGTATGAAACACACTCAGACCAAGATCTTTGCAGAACTCACCCCTTTCTAGTCACAATGAGAAGTGTGGACCTCGATGCACCAGAACTGGTTTAGTGATGATGCAAGTATGACAGTAACTGAAGCCGTTGTTGATAATAAAGAAATAAGATGTGCACAAACAGAAACTCTGTGCTATTATTATTTTTTGTCTAGAACTATACTAAAAGTGTATGTGTGTATGTGGCAGATGACAAGGGAGAGGGAACTAGACTATACACATTTCTACAAAGAAAAAAACAGCCACAAGCCAACCACTCTATATGAGGCAAGTAGGCTGCCTTGGTTTTCTTCTATCTCAAATATTTGATCCTACTAAGCCCTTTCTATGAAGACAGAGGCAACCCCACCATTAAAAAAGGCACATTAGGAGAGGAGAGAGGGAAGAGTGAGCACTTACAGTAGCTGTTCTCTGCTCATCAAACTTGGAGAGTTTTTGAAGCTCTCTATAGACTGTCCCAAGGGGCGCATATTCTAGAATCAGATAAGTTCTAGTGGCATCGTGGAAATATCCATACAGCCTGAGGATGTTGGGGTGCCTGCGACAAAGAATGAAGATTGTGACTCCTGCTTCAGAGCCGACTGACCGCGAACTCCCAGGAAGTAAAGCCAAGGGGATGTCACAGCACACATGAGATCTGAGTGCTCAGCCCAGGCAGAAAAAAAGACACCTTACACATGGATCTCAAGTATAAACAGATCTTGGATTTAGTGCATACTGCTCCTTTCAGATATCTTTATTCTTAGAGGGAAACTGTCAGCTGAACACTAGTCTTTGTGTGTTGAGGAGACTGCTTCTGTGCAGGAGCAGGACATGCAAACAGGCAACAACCAAGGCAGACAGAGTGGCAGAGGGCGGGTGCCAAGTAGCTGGGCACCGCCTGCTGGAGGGGCCAGCACCAATCACTGCCCCCAGTCCCCACTCTGCCAGGTGACAGATAAGCCAGAGAACACACCAGAGCTTCAGTATTGGCATCTGTGTCAAGCTTGGAAAACAGACAGCAAAAAGGGAAAACAAAAACAAAATAATACACTGACTCAACCAGTATCTTTCCTGAACTATCCTCTTGATGAAAAAAAATCCCAAGTACACTACTTGCTTTAAGTCCTTGAGTGATGTGTCTGGAGGTTCACATCACCGCACCTATGGGAAATGGCAGCTTTAATCATTCCCTATAGTATCCTGAAGCAAGCTGCAGGGAGCCTACTGCTCAATTCCCCAGCCCCTCTTGCAAGAGGGCCACTCATCGAAGGTGGGACTGTATCTCCACTTCTCTCCGCAGCTGGTGCTCAACCTCTGATTTCTCCAGCTGCATTTTAAACAGCACCTTCAGGGCCAGAATGAACTTTCTTTGCTTCTCCCTTGCCAAATAGATATTTCCAAACTTCCCTTTACCTAGTGGTCTGCCAATGTCAAAATCTTCCAAAGTCCACTGTCTTCTAGAAAGTAATGTGAAGGATTAAAATATGAATAAATCGCTAACCACGGCTCATAGCCCTGCTGAGCAGGCAACCTGTTTGTGCTCTGAGTACATTCAGTATACCCTCAATGAGCACCAACCCCAAACTACCACAAAGAGCCACAAACTTTAAAGCCCAACTTTCCCAGCCCAAAGCAGCACACAAACTGACAACCCTCACCACCACAGGACAGCAATGGTACTGGACAGGACACCCTTTCAGGACTGTGTGGGGACTTCCTCCCTGCATTCCCCAGAGACACTAACAGGCTGTGGGACAGGCAGTCACTGCTGGGAAATACAGAGCCACTGTCACTGATGGAAACAGAATAGATACAACAGGTCATTCCAAATGACTATTCAAATTGTGCAGAAGTTCATTGAGTTGTAGAGTCTTTTGGCATGTGATTTTTTGTATTTACTAATTTTTAAATAATAAAGTTTTAATAAAAATTTCTATGAGAAAATTATTAAGGAAATAAAAATAACTACTTTTGAGTCCCTGGTAAATTTGATTTTAATAGGAATGGCATTAAGACTTAGTGGCCTGCAACCAGAGAGCTGTTCTGGTAGAAGAGGAAGAGAGCTTACTTTTTTGACTCTTCAGTTTCCTGTTTTGATGCCTGTTCCTTTTCAGAATTATTTCCTATATGAAATAAGTTAAAACACTGTTTTTAGAGCTACATATATAGAACTTTATATAGTTCTACATATAAAGTTTAAACATAAAAAAGATCTATGAACAGAGATGAATCGAAGTATGATAATGGGTATACTGGTGCACACCTCAGCACTCGGGAGGCAGAGGCAGGAGGATCTCTGTGAGTTCAAGGCCAGCCTGGTCTACAGATAAGTTCAAGCACAGACAGGACTGCACAGTGAGACCCTGTCTCAAAAAACCAAAACCAAACAAACAAACCAAAACCAACCCATCACAATATGAGAGGCATATCACGTAGAAGGTACATAAACCCAGGTGTGGTAGGAATTTATTAAAACCAAGTGTGAGAATGTTTTTGTTTAATACCCCTGGTATTAAACAAAAATACCAGTGTGGGTTGCTGAAGACACAGGTATAAAGTATTAAGAGTCTCATGATCTGGCAGGGGCATGCCTTAACCAGCTGAGCAAGTTTAACTCTGAGGACTTGGGAGAGAGGGATAAAAAGCCAGAGCCCTGAGGAGAAGGGGGCTACAAAGAGAAAAGAAGCTCCACAAAGAAGTAAACTCCACAAAAAAGTAAAAGATAATGGGCTTTACAAAGAAGTAAGAGTAAAGAGGCTCTACAGAGAAGTAGGAGAAAAGGCTCTACAAAGAAGAAAAAGGGTTACAAGGTAGAAAGTGGTTGCTGCTCTCCCAGTTGCTAGTGCTCCCCCAAACTGCTGTTTGTTCTTCGTGCTGCTGTCTCTTGGTTTGCTGCACTTCTATGAGACTGGTATTACCCCCAAAGAATCCAACAACCCTAATCAGCAGGAAGTAGCTCAAAGAGAACTCAGTCCTTTCACCATTAACCTTCTCTCCCACCTAGTGTTGGGGGGTTGGGAGGAACAAGGGGTGGACAGGAGGCATACGGTATTAAGTACAGTAAAATAAAATAGAATGTATAATTAAGTACAAAAATACTAAAAGCCACTGTGCTACAGGTGGGGCCCAATGTGGCTGGCATAATGGGTAATTTCGTACCTAATGCTGTAAAGGAGACGGCAGGCGTTAAAGGAGTGAACAGTGTATTTCAGGACATCATCAAAAGGCTTATAATGGCTGCTGCCACTGGGTTCTCTCTCACTTTGTGCTGAGAATGGATTTTTTGTATGTTGCTGTTTTTCCTCCTGTATGAGAATAGCCAGATGTCAAAATGGAAATCTGGGAAATACAGTAACAGCACACAAATGGTTTCTGGTGGCAGAAAGTCGAGATTTTTCTGGAATTTGTAACTGTTTTGGGAGAGGTCAGCATTGGACAAATGAATATATATCCAAAAGGGACATACAAGGGTAATCCTTTGCTGTCAGGAAGAAGCTTTGGGGTCCTACTGCAAGGCCCCACAGCAAAATGTGTAAGCCATTTCAGACAAGAGCAGCTGAGAGTTGTTACCAAGATAGAATAGCCAAGAGTTACCAGGTTGTAAAAATAAATTACTGATACAAAAAGCATTTAATTCATTGAAAATGTCTTTGTTACTCATTTAAAAATGCAATTTTTACCAGTCCATTTGAAAGAAACTATTGAAAACTGTGTAGGATTTAAGAATTTATAGTTTTGTTAGATATTAGTTTAAATTGCAGATATATGTTGTATTTAATCTCTTGTATATAGCTACAGAACTCTAAGCTAGGTATAGAAAATAGATGTTTTCCCCAAGGTTGCTAAATACAAGTAGACTGGACCTTGTAAATATAATTCTTCATAGATGTAATAAGTATCTTTATTATATGTAACATAGGTATCTTTTAAACTAAAAGGGGGAATTTTGGTAGTTTATTAAAACCAAGTGTGAGAATGTTTTTGTTTAATCCCAGGTAGGCTGCTTAAGACACAGGTATAAAGTATTAACAGTCTTATGAGCTAGCAGGGTCGTGGCTTAACCAGCTGAGCAAGTTTAACTCTGAGGACTTGGGAGAAAGGGATAAAAAATCAGAGCCCTGAGGAGAAGGGGGCTACAAAAAGAAGTAAACTTCAGAAAAAAGTAAAAGAGAATGGGCTTTACAAAGAAGAGTAAAGAGGCTCTACAGGGAAGTAGGAGAAAGCTCTACAAAGAAGAGAAAGGGCTACAAGGTAGAAAGCAGTTGCTGCTCTCCCAGGTGCTGGTGTCCCCCAAACTGCTGCTTGTTCTTCCTGCTGCTGTCTCCTGGTTTGCTGGTCTCCTGGTTTGCTGGATTTCTAATGAGACTTGTATTACCCCCAAAGAATCCAAAGACCCTAATCAGCAGGAAGTAGCCCAAAGAGACCTACGTCCCTTCTCCCTCTAACTTACTTTCTCTCCCACCTAGGGTTGGGGGGTTGAAGGGAACGAGGCACGTGAAAGGGAGGTAGAGGGATTAAGCACAATAAATAAAGTAGAAGGTATATACTGAATAATTTAAAAGCTTCAGTTTCACCCAGCCTTCAACTTCCCTTGTAGAGGAGACTTAAATTATAAACCATAACCCAATTCTTGCCACATAGTTGCATGACTTCTACAGTAAACATGAGGAGGCCCTCTCTCCAACAAGACCAAGAATGTCCATCCTCTCCCTGGAGCCTTTCCCCAGAAAGAGCTTCCACACAGAAAGCAGCAGCAACTCACCCACATGCTGCTTCTGTCATTATCTCTGCCTGCTGTGTGGGCATCTATACACTTTGCACAAATTAGCATGGGAACAAACTACCAGCCAGTCACCCTCCTTCCAAAGCCACATGAAAAACAGAGGAGCCGCTAGCTCAGGAAGATGTACCACAGTGGCACACCATAGGGACCATGGGTGCTATTCTAAGATGTATACAAGGATGGGACATGTCCTTGTCACCTGTGACTCAAACAGTGCATAAGCATAAACTGCTCAGGTTATGTAAATACAGGCCCCAACCAGTTTCTCCCTCATGATTCATTATCTTGACTCACATCAATGTTACCACTGCTAAGAGGCAGGACGGTGACCCCAAAATATGACTTGAGACCAGAAGAAGCCACCCAAATTACATTTCAGCCTATTCTATCCTGCTGGTTTGAGGCTGCAGTCCCTGGGGGAGCTCAAAAGAGCCAGATGTGTTTCTAAAGGACAGATGGCAGAACAGATGGTAGAGGGACAAAGCAGGCCAGCTGAGAGGCTGATCCACAGGGCAGCACAGGCCTCCTTCACCTCCACTCCTCTGCCCTCCACAACTTGTTGCTGCCTCTCTCCCTCTACTGGAGGACTCAGGCACCTCTCTGTTGGGGTGATGTTAAGCATTCTAAATGTTGATTCATCCTGCTTGCTGTATGTTACTTAGCCTCTGATTGGTTAATTAAATGTTGAGGCCAGGAGTTTGGGCAAAGACAGAGTAGGCAGGAGTAAGGTACACAGGCTTTTTGAGACAGAGAGCATATTGGGAAGAAGAAAGTTGCCAGGGAGGAAAGCCAGGAGCAGAGAAGGAGGACATGTCATGGGGTACATTAAGAAATATCCTTCCACGTGGTCTGGAACATTGGCTTAGTGTGGAGAATAATAGTCCAAAGGGATGTATGTATATATAAGGTCATATTTGGGTAATAGAATTATGAGCTAGCTTACATGGGCTAGGATTGCACAACCCAGGCCTAGGCTTGTTAAGATCCAGATGGTGTCTGTGTGTATTCATTTATAATGTTGGGTTAAGGATTAACATCGCCGAATCAATTAAATATAAATGCTGGTTAAGCAATATAATTACCCAATTTTCAATTTACAGCTGGAGAAGGCCCGTAATTTCCTAGGCAAAGAGCAGGGAGCCAAACCCAAATACATTTCAAAGGAACAGCTCCCTTAATGAAAGCTACTGCCTTACAGCAAAGGTAGAAAGCTTAGCTCTCTTTATATGCTAAATAACCAGCAGCCTTCTAAGCAGAGTTTGAGAATGGAATTAACCATCTAAATTAAAAATGGGGAAATTCATAATGTCTCAATATGTTTGGATTCCAATTGAGTGTGTTTCTCTTAATATACAGATAATTTTTACACTGACAATTGTGGTTCTATGTATACTTTTTGAGAAAGTTGACTAAGATAGGCTTAAGGATATCTTTAAGGGAGAGAGCTTAAAGATGGAATGCTAAGCTGCTGACAATAACAATAAAGGAAGGAAGGAGGCCCTTCCCCATACAAAAGATGACAGCAGGAACTTACAAGTGCCTGAGAACTAGGTGCTTATCAAGAGTATCTGGGAAAGGCCCACCAAGGATATACAATCAAAGATAGATTTCAGGAATAATAAACAGAACTTTAATTACAGCATGGGATGGTAATCAGACCAAGGCTTTTGGAATGTTGTTTCTTTGCTTGATTTTTGATTAGATGTCTTTGATTTTCCTATATCATGGGGTAAAAGGGATATTTTTGTTGTTTAACAATGCTAAACTATAAGAGGTTTTTAAAGATATAAAGAAAAAGGGGTCATAAGCCAGTCTCCTTAGATGTGGAACAACCATTGGAAAACTGGTTTCAAGAGAGATATTAGACCCTAGGGGAGATATGTTAACCTTTAGGTGTGATGGTACATGCCTTTAGTCCCAACATTTGGGAGACAAAGACAGGTGGATCCCTGACCTTCACCAAGGTCAGCCTAGTCTACAAAATAAATCCAAGACAAGGATATACAGAGAAATCCAGTCTCAAAGGAAAAAAAATAGAGATATGTTAATTGTGAGAAATTATATATTTTCAGAACAAAGGGACCAAACACCAAGAAAACAAGATAAGCCCAGATGGTCCAGCTCAGACTGTTCCAGCCAGTACCTCAATGAAGCCCTGAACTTTCCCATCCAAAGTTCAACTTCCAGCTACAAACTTCTCAGGACATTCAAATTACTGAGCACATAGAGATTGGACAACAAATGTTACAATTAACTTGCTTAATCATTTTTCCATTTTATTTGGGCCCCCAAACAGGTTTTCTATGAGCCAATTCAGCAGGGAGCAATTTTAAGAGAGGGACATCCTATTCCCAAAAGGTGGGACGGGTGAGTTTTTTGGTCATTTGATATGTTGTTGTTTAGGGGGATTGGTTACAAATTGTTAAATGGTCTTATTAAGCAAGGGTATAGGAGGTTAGACTCAGGACTTTTCTAATTTCTCTATCCTTCTTTCTCTCTTATATAGGGAAAAAGAACTTAAAAAGAAAAGAAGGGGAATATATGTATATAATATAAAAATGATAAGATATAAGGATAGATTATTGAAACTGCTCTGAAACTAAAAACTATTGTCATTCTTAAAATAAGGTTATCTTTTGATATATTGGTATAGAATTGTGTATATTGATAAAAAGATTAATTTTGATAGAATTATAGTTTGCTTGTTCAAAGATGATAGATTTATAAATCAATAGTGTCTTCAAAACCCTCAGAGATGTACAGAAAATGGCATTTAAAATTATTATTATTTTAAGAATTGTTTGACTTTAAGACAGTCATCTCCTGACAGCTCCAATTTGACTTGGAAGAAAACAATGAGCATCAAAAAGAAATCTCTCATCAGGAGATAATTACTACTGGACAAAAATGTCCCTGTTCTCTCAACAGACTATATAAAGTCCAAAGATTGACCAGAGCTTAAATGTAGGTAAGTTGATGTCCTGATTCTGCATAGACAGAATGGGAAAATCCTTATTTCCTGCTGTACAATTATGTCTGTGAGATATGCTTGACCAGAAGGCTGAAGATGATGCTTCGACAGTATGGAAAGATATTTGGGACTGTCTAGACAACAAACCATCAATTTTTCTTTTTGGAAGCTGCTCTTCTGTGCTTCCTATTCACTCAATAACTGTACCCCTACTTAAGTCTTTGATGGGGTTTAAGACATAATAGCTATAAAATTTCAATTAAATTTGAGTTATTTAGGATTTAAAAGGAAATATAGGATATTCTCATGTTTTTTGTATCGGAGCAGACTTGCCCTTACCATAAGGAAACAACAGCAGCTGAGCAATTTTATCCCCTGCCTTAATCATCATCTCTTTCCATATGGATACGATAATTTTAATTTCTTCTTTACAATCTCCATCTATAACACCTGGATGTACCAAAAATCTTTGACAAGTGAATCCCCTTTTTCCAAAGATTAAACCTATTGTCCCTGATGGTAATGGACCATAAACGCCGGTGATCAATGTATAACATTCATCTGTTTTGGATAATGTAATGGACTTGTCTGTGGCCAGATCTAAAGCTTCACTGCCTTCATTAGCACGCAAAAGATCAACCACGTTTAATTTTGTTCTTCCTGATTCATTATTTTCCTCTGAGTGGCTGATGGATGACAGTTCAGATTTCTTGATTTGGGGCCTTGAACTGGTAGGCCCTCCCCTCGTTTCCCTGCAAGGGGTTACCTGTGACATCTGTTTTTGATCTACAATCCTGGGACCAGTGTTTACCTCTTCCACACCAAGTACAAAAACCTGGAGACCTTGACCCTCCATTGTTATCAGAAACCATTTGTGCCCTGGTATGACCACGTACAGTAGAACCATGATACCTGTTATTTTTAGCTCTGAAATCAGTTCGAGCTCTGAAAGTTGTAGCTGTACAATCTTTTTCGAAATGACCAAATTCACCACATTTAAAGCATTGATTAAAACCCCAGCAATGGCTTGTCCTATGACATTAGCCTGATATTTTTGAGAACTAATATCCATTGTTTCTCTTATCCAATCATCTATTGGGGCTCCTCGAGCCTTTAATGGTCTAATTATTCTTTGGCATTAGACATTAGCATTTTCAAACGCCAAGGTGTTTATTAACTCTGATATCAGGGTTTGGTACATCTCTCTCTACAGCTGAACTTAACCTCTGAAAAAAATCAATAAAGATTTCTACTGGACTTTGTATAATCTTAATATATGAAACATATCTTTCTCCATTTTCTGTAATCCTGTCCCAGGCCCTTAAAACTGTATTATGGCATTGATCAATTGAAACATCATCCATATGAATTTGTTCCCTTAAGTCAGCATACCATCCCTCACCAAGTATTTGATTGGTTGTAACATTTATTCCCCTTTCCATATTTTGTTGTGCTAACTTTGTAGCTTCATGTCTCCACCATGAAAACCATTGTAATTGCTGGCTACCTTCCAGCAGAACTGATACCAGTCCCTTCCAATCCTGAGGAATGATTCTATGGTGCATTGCCCAGTTATTAAGCATTTGCTTGACAAAGCCTGAATGGATACCATAAGACACAATACACTCTTTGAATCCTTTCAAATCCAACATATCAATTGGATACCATGTTAATTCTGAATTGGGTTGACCTTCATTACTACCAGGCCTATTTTGATAAATTACCGGAAAAGCTAATGGTGCCTGTGGGGTACCAAGCAGCTCCTCTGAGGATGTACTTGGTTTCACATTATTACTTGCCTGATCTTCTGCTGTTGCTGCTTCATGTAATGGCTTTGGAGACCTAGATAGGAAAGTACAAGGTGAAGGATAGGGCTGCACTATGCATTACAACTCCTCCTGCTTCCCTATTTCAACCATTGGCAAGTTACCAGTTGCAGTTACCATCTTTGGCAAATTTTTCTTCAGCTCCTCAATCTGCCTTTGCAAACTTTCTAATTGTGAGGCTGACTTCTTTATGATAAGCCAATTAAAGAAGAAAAGGCAAACATAAAACATCTGGTCTAACCAAAAAATAGTATAGAATTCAGCTGTAAACAGTGTCATTTTGTCAACCACCGATTCCATAGTTTCAAAAATTGCAGTTTCCTCTACAGTTTTGAAAGCCAAGTTACCAATAATGCCTTACCATGTTGGGCACCACCTGAAACCAAACTTTTTAAAATTATTCAACAATTATTAGTAACTATATTCACTTATAACAAATATAAACATTTATTTAACCAACCCTATGAATGACTACAACCCCTATTACCTACCCACTAAACCTATTGATAACTATTACAACTATTTTCTTAACCTTTTAGAAGGATACAGTCTCTGGGGCAAATCCTCAGTCATCAGGAGCACAGTCTCTGGTGTAGACCTTTTAATGCACTTAGCAGTCTTTCTTCTGGAATATCTCAGACGTAGATTCGTCAGGGTAAATTGGCTATGGCGACTTCACCTTAAATAAAGTTTGAGGCTTTCTTCTCTCTGGGAGACCTCAGCTGTCTGTAGGCCAACTTCCTTTGTATCAGCAACTCTGCCACTCTGCTTCAGTCTTTAAAGCCGGCCAGCCATAACACTGTTCAGACAGGTCAAACCCCTCTAGGCAAAAGCTGAGCCACAGGGTTTAGTCCTTGGTCTTTACTGTATTGCTGAGGCTTTCTCTGATCACTGGCTTCTTTCTGCCTCAGGGAGATCTGGCCATCATTTCACCAGCACTTTCTCCATCAGATGATACAAACTACTTGTTGTCCTTTCTAGCGTGAGGACTAGCTGGTATCGGAGCTCTCAAGCATAGGAGCTCTCTAGCATGCGGTGGCTTTCTAACATGGGGGCCCCTTGGCTCCATCCACTTGTCCTTAAAAAGGATCTCTCCTTGTTCCACCTGCCTCAGCTTAACCTGGGCTTTGCCCACTTAGCAGCTGAAAACAATGCCAGGCCAAAAACCTTGTTTTAGTCCATAAAGTCTTTCCTTGTTTCACCTGGCTTCCTCCTTGTGAGACTCCCCTCGTTTCACATGACTTCATCCTTGTTTTTAGTCCATAAACTGATGAGCTAATTGCCCACAGCCAAGTGGATCTTCTTGCCCCGGATTAAGAGACTGTATCAGAAACCCCTAGATATTTACTAAGTCTAATTTACATTAATCTATCTCCCTACAAGGATATGATAGAAAATATTTAGATTCAGAACTTCAGACATACCAAAATAGATGATTTTTTTCTTCCTCAAGATTCCCTGATACATATAGACTAAACATTATATGTGTACTTTTTATATATGGTTTTCTTGATTGTTTCATAATTGTTCTTATTGTTTTTACTATATAAGTTAAAAAAATTTTAGCCTTTTTATTAGACAAAAGGAGGGAAATGATGGGGTGATGTTAAGCATTCTAAATGTTAATTGGTCCTGTTTGCTGTCTGTTATTTACTTTGACTCTGATTGGTTAAATAAATGCTGAAGCCTGGAGATTGGGCAAAGACAGAGGTAGGAAGAACTAAAGTGCCTGGGCATTTTCAGAGGTAGAGAGCATCTTGGGAAGAAGACTGGAGAAGAAGCCAGGAGCAAATAATGAGGACATGCCATGGGGTAGATTAAAGAACATCCTTCCATGTGGCCTGGAACATCAGCTTAGTGTGGAGAATAATAGTCCAAAGGGACATATGTATATATGGGGTCATATTTAGTAATAGAATAATGAGCTAGCTTAGATGGGCTAGGATTACACAAACCAGGCCTAGGCTTGTTAAAATCCACCCATTGTCTGTATGTATTCATTTATAATGGTGGGGTAAGGATTAACACTTCTGAACCAACTAAATATAATATAAATGCTGGGTAAATAGTTTAGTTAGCTACTTTTTTTTCCTTCAACACCTCTCCCTTGCTGGAGTTCAGGATACTACATAAGCTTCAGCAGCCTGGCCCTTCCAGTGTTCTATTTTGAGACTGCTATATATGTACATAAATTGAGTTTCCTCCAGACTGACTGTCTGCCACTGGCTACTTTACAGACTATTCTGTTTCCTATTGAGGGCCCAGCCTAAGTTTGCTCGCTTCCTACACCACTCCATGTAAAGGACGTTAGATTAATACAAATTAGATTTAGTAAATATCTAGGGGTTTCTGATACCATCTCTTAATCCAGGGCATGAAGATCAACTTGGCTGTGGGCAATTAGCTTATCAACTTATGGATTAAAAACAAGGATGAAGTCAATTGAAACATGGGGAGTCTCTATGGACTAAAGAAGGAAGAAGCCAGGTGAAACAAGGAGAGACTCTATGGACTAAAAACAAGGTTTATGGTCTGGCATTGTTTTCAGCTGCTAAGTGTGTGGAGCACAGAGTAAGCTGAAGCCACGAGAAAGCACTGGCTTACCAGAGGCTGTGGGCTGAGGCTGCTCATTCTTCTGAGTGTTTCTAAGCCTGGACACAGGTCTAGGAGCGCTGGCAGCTAGCAAGTGCTTTAGCACTGGTTTCTGACCTGAGACAAGTTCCTGTGCTTGTGGAAGGACATGCTGGAAAGAGTTGGAAGGACAAAGGACCCGCTGGGCCTGGACACTCTTAGTCGATCCTAGGTTCTGAGAAGAAATCTGATCTTCACCAAGACTGTTTTGGACCAAGGAGAATTGTGGTCTGGAATTGAGAGAAGGCAGGTGTTATGGCCCTCAGGAAAAACTGATGGTGCCCTGAGAACTCAACGAAGTTTCCTTTGTAGTCTAATAAAACTCATAAATATTGTGGGAAATAAATGGAAATAGGGCCAGAGAGATAACTGAGCAGTTAAGAGCACTGACTGCCCTTTCAGAGGATCTGGGTTCAGTTCCCAGCACCTACATGGTGGCTCACAATCATCTGTAACTCCAGATCCAGAGGCTCTGACACACTCTTCTGGCCTCAATTGCCAGGTATACACATGGTGCACAGATATGCATGCAGGAAAACATCCATTCACACAAAGTATATAAATTAACCTATTATTTAAAAAATTTTAAAGGAGTGGGATTGTCGCGTCCCCCTCGACCAGCAAGGATGACGCAACTCACAAAAGCTCTTCTCCAGAAGTTTATTCAGGTCCCTTGAAAACAGTCTTCCGAATGCCCGGGCAGACCCACCCCACAGGCTAAATACTATATGAACAGCCAATCAAGTAAAGCCACGTGGTGCTATCTTAGAGGCCCACGTATGCGGAAGCAAGCCAGATCAGCAGTCTTAGCCAAATATGGACTTGTTTATCATCGAGAGCGCTCACCGTCGGGCTGGTGGAAGGCGGAAACCGGCGCCATCTTTAGGGCGCGGCACATCGCAGCTCTCTACATGGGATGAGATATTTTAATGTGCATGTGGCTAACGGGATTACCTGAATGCCTCAAATCCTGCTTGATACTGTCACAGTTAATACCCCCGGGGTCACTTTCAGAGTGCTTAGTCCACATGGTCTCACTGTGTGCCAGCCTAGGACTCACTATACAGAACAGAGCGGCCTCCATTTTAGTCTCCCTACTGCTACTTCCTAAATACTGAGACTAAAGGTGTGCTCACCAAGTCCCACCCAACAGAAATACTTAAGGATGTAATCTTTAAAACTAAAATGCATAGAAAGTTGAGTTTTCAGCCAGGCATGGTGGTGCACACCTTTAATCCCAGTTACAGATCTCAGCACATTCGAGACCACCCTGGTCCAGGACACTGTATTTATTGCACAGCGAAACCTGTCTCAAAAAACCAAAAAAGCTAAAAAAGTTGAGTTTTCAATAGAAAAAAGGGGGTTCTTTGACAAAGAAGAAACAAGTGTAGGTAGGCAGAATTCTAACACCAAAACGATTTCCAGGTGAGCTGTCCAGATTTGCTCAGTGAATAATGGCTCTTGCTACCAAGCCTGAGGACTTGATTGAAGTCCCTGGACCCACATGATAGAGCCCACTCCAGCAACTTGGCTTCTGACCTACACAATTTCATATGTATGAGTGCACATAAGCAAAATGCATTTCAAATAAAGGTTATTTTTCAAAATACAACTTTGATTATACGTGATTCTGTTTACCTTAACAGGCCTGGAGACATAGTTTTCTTTACATCTGTCCAAGTCACCTGAATAGAGAAATAAGAGCCTTTCATTTAAATAAGCCACATGCTTTTAAGTGCTGTTAAGTTACACTGAGTAGTGAATGCTTCCTGGCGGACAGGGTTCTGTAATGTGCAACCTTCATACTTTTCCTTGTACAAGTGAAGCAAGCTGACAAGGGATGGATACTTTCACCTGATACACACCCTGCACATTCGTGAGTCCCTTCCCACTGACAATCATGTCCCACCCTCTCTCATTCTCTTTCCTCCTGGACACGTTCTTGCTGCTTTTGTACACAACGCTCGCCATTCAGAGCTTGACTGGCACAACTCCTACCTTAAAAAGCCACATTTTGTCCCACAGCTACCTCAGGCCAGGCGGTGATCCCATCACTCACCTCCCTTGGAACAGCCAAGCTCCAGTGCCAATTGCTCTCCTCTTCCTCCCATTGGGCTCTGCCAGTCTTTCATTCAGCTTCCCCCACTGGGGTTAACCCAGCACACTTACTTGCATTCCTGGGGAAACAGGCTTGCCCCAATCAACACTTTCGCCCCTTTTCCAGGGTTAATTCCTTGCTAGCTGCCATTTCCTACCCTCCTGGCTTGGCCTCATTTCCTCAATCCAAGCCATTACCTTCCCATCTCACCAGATGACCTCCACACCTCCCACTCAGCTCCAAGATTTACAAGTAAGAAAACTGCTCATGCCACAGTAGGCTCAGGTTCAGGGTACCCTTTTCAGATCTATGGTACTGTCAGAGGAACAAACAGCTGAGTGTATTACTGAAGGGCCCATAATGCAAAGATCAAGGAGGTTATGCAGGAGACAAACATTAAGCAAAATATTCCACTAACAGGATGCCTCTTAGGAAATGGAGCTCCAGGGCCCAGAAGCCAGCTTTAAGAATCGATCCTGAATTTTAACTTTCCCATGGTTAGCTACACCAGGTCCCATCACTAGGAGATTTGTATTTCTTACATCTGCAATGGAAGCAGAATTTGTTGTTAAGGTTGGGGTTTTTTGATTTTGTTTTTGTTTTTTTTTAAATTTTTGGGTTTTTGTTGTTGTTGTTGTTTTTAGGCTCCCTGTGTAGCCCTGGCTGGTCTGGAAATCACAGAGATCCTATCTCTACCTCCCAAGTGATGAAATTAAAGGAATGTGGCCCGATACATAACCTTAAGCTTATTTTTGAGATTGGGTGTCATGGATCCTAGGTTGGACCCAGTGTCAGTGTGTATTCATTTATAATGGCGGGGTAAGGATTAACACTGCTAAACCAAGAAAATATAATATAAATACTGGGTAAATAGTTTAGTTGGCGATTTTTTTCCTTCAAAACCTCTCCCTTGCTGGAGCCCAGGATACTACATAAGCTTCAGCTGCCTGGCGCTGCCAGTGTCCTATTTTGTGACTAATATATACATACATAAATTAAGTAGGTTTCCTTCAGACTGACTATCTGCCACTGGCTACTTCACAGACTATTCTGTTTCCTTTTGAGCGCACAGCCTAAGTTTTCTCCCTTCCTACACCACTCCATGTAAAGGATATTAGATTAATATAAATTAGATGTAGTAAATATCTAGGGGTTTCTGATACCATCTCTTAATCCAGGGCATGAAGATCAACTTGGCTGTGGCAATTAGCTATTCAACTTATGGACTAAAAACAAGGATGAAGTCAATTGAAACAAGGGGAGTCTCTATGGACTAAACAAGTAAGAAGCCAGGTGAAACAAGGAGAGACTCTATGGACTAAAAACAAGGTTTATGGTCTGGCATTGTTTTCAGCTGCTAAGTGTGCAGACCACAGAGTAAGCTGAAGCCAGGTGACAGCACTGGCTTACCAGAGGCTGTGGGCTGAGGCTGCTCATTCTTCTGATTGTTTCTAAGCCTGGACACAGGTTGAGGGGCTGGGAGCTGGCAAGTGCTTTATCACTGGCTTCTGACCTGAGAGAAGTTTCTGTGTGCTTATGGAGGGACATCACTAGGAGGAGTTGGAAGGACAAAGGACCCACTGGGCCTGGCCACTGTTAGTAGATCCTAGGTATTGAGAAAGAATCTCTCTGCCACCAAGATTCGTTTTGGACCAAAGGGAACTGTGGTCCGGATTGGAGAGACAGCAGTTGTTATGGCCCTCAGGAAAGGGTGATGGTGCCCTGAGAACTCAACCAAGTTTCCTTTGTAGTCTAACAAAACTCACAAATACTTTGCGTAATAAATCGAAAGAGGGCCCTAGAGATGACTGAACAGTTAAGAGCACTGACTGCCCTTTCAGAAGATCTGGGTTCAGTTCCCAGCACCTACATGGTGGCTCACAATCATCTGTAACTCCAGATCCAGAGGCTCTGACACACTCTTCTGGCCTCAATTGCCAGGTACACACATGGTGCACAGATATGCATGCAGGAAAACATCCATTCACAAAAAGTATATAAATTAACCTATTATTTAAAAAAATTTAAAGGACTGGGTTGAGATATTTTAATGTGCATGTGGCTAACGGGATTACCTGAATGCCTCAAATCCTGCTTTAGTAATCATTTGTGAACTAAGCTCCCATTCAGTGATGGAAATACTGAGCATGTGTAAAATCCAGAAGCCAGGCATGCTGGCACACACTTGTAATCCCAGTACTATCCAGGCCAGCCTCAGCACCTCAGTGAGATAGTCTTTCAGGAGCAAACCCAATAGTTATTGAAACTTTATATGAAAACCCTCCAATGATTTTTTTGTTTAGAAAGAATGAAAGAAACCAGGACTGTTCGACAGTATCATCCTCAAGCAATTCTGCAAAGCAGTCTGAACCTAAGGTTCTGCTGCGTTTCTGTGAGCGTGTTGATACTGTCACAGTTAATCCCCCCGGGGTCACTTTCAGAGTGCTTAGTCCACAAGGTCTCACTGTGTAATCCTGGCCAGCCTAGGACTCACTATACAGAACAGACTGGCCTCCATTTTAATCTGCCCACTGCTGCCTCCTAAATATTGAGACTAAAGGCATGCTCACCAAGCCATACACAAAAGAAATACTTAAGGATGTAATCTTTAAAACTAAAATGCATAGAAAGTTGAGTTTTCAGCCAGGCATGTTGGTGCACATCTTTAATACCAGCTCTCAGGAGGTAAATGGATCCCAGGGATTTCAAGACCACCGTGGTCTACAAATCGAGTCCAGGACATGGTATTTATTACACAGAAACACCTGTCGAAAAAAAAAAAAAGCCAAAGGTTAAGTTTTCAATAGAAAAAGAGGGTTCTTTGACAAAGAAGAAACAAGTGTATGTGGGCAGAGTTCCAGTACCAAAGCGATTTCCATGTGAGCTGTTCAGATTTGCTCAGTGAATAAGGGCTTTTGCTGCCAATCCTGAGGACCTGAATCCAAGTTCCTGGACACACATGATAAAGCCCACTCCAGCAATTTGGCTTCTGACCTACACAATGGCATATGTATGAGGCACACAAGCAAAATGCATTTCAAATAAAGGTTAATTTTCAAAATAGAACTTTGATTACAGGTGATTCTGCTTACCTTAACAGGCCTGGAGACATAGTTTTCTTTAAATATGTCCATGTCACCTGAAGAAAGAAATAAGAGGCTTTCATTTAAAGAAGCCACATGCTTTAAAGTGCTGTTAAGTTACACTGAGTAGTCACTGCTTCCAGGCAGACAGGGTTCTGTAATGTGCACACTTCATGCTTTTCCTGGTACAAGTGAAGCAAGCTGACAAGGGATGGTGGCTTTCACCTAATACACACCCTGCACATTCGTGAGTCCCTTCCCACTGACAATCATGTCATACCCCCTCTCATTCTCTTTCCTCTTGGACATGTTCTTGCTGCTTTTGTACACAACGCTCGCCATTCAGAGCCTGACTGGCACAACTCCTACCTTAAAAAGCCACATTTTTGTTCCACAGCTACCTCAGGCCAGGCGGTGATCCCATCACTCACCTCCCTTGGAACAGCCAAGCTCCAGTGCCACCTGCTCTCCTCTTCCTCCCATTGGGCCTTTCAAATCCCACTGCTCTGCCAGTCTTTCATTCAGATTCCCCCACTGGGGTAAACCCAGCACACTTACTTGCATTCCTGGGGAAACAGGCTTGCTCCAATTAACACTTTTGCCCCTTTTCCAGGGTTAGTTCCTTGCTAGTTGCCATTTCCTACCCTCCTGGCTTGGCCTCATTTCCCCAATCCAAGCCCTTCACCTTCCCATCTCACCAGATGACCTCCACACCTCCCACTCAGCTCCAAGATTTACAAGTAAGAAAACTGCTCATGCCACAGTAGGCTGAGGTTCATGTTCCCCTTTTCAGATCTATGGCACTGTCAAAGGAACAAACAGCTGAGTATATTACTGAAGGGCCCATAATGCAAAGATAAGGGCGGTTAGGCAGGAGACAAGCACTAAGCCTAATATTCCACTCATTATATGCCTGTTACGAAATGGAGCTCCAGGGCCCAGAAGCCAGCTTTAAGAATCAATCCTGAATTTTAACTTTCCTATGGTTAGCTACACCAGGTCCCATCCCTAAGAGATTTCTATTTCTTACATCTTAAATGGAGCCAGAATTGTGTTTGTTAAGTTTGGGGGATTTTGCATTTGTTTGTTTTTAATTTTTGGTTTTTTTGTTGTTGTTTTTTGTAGGCTCCCTGTGTAGCCCTGGATGGTCTGGAACTCACAGAGATCCTATCTGTGCCTCCCAAGTGCTGAAATAAAAGGAATGTGGCCCCATACTTAACTTTATGCTTATTTTTGAGATTGGGTTTCATGGATCCCAGGCTGGCCCCAGTGACTGTGTGTATTCATTTATAATGGTGGGGTAAGGATTAACACTGCTCAATAAACTAAATATAATATAAATACTGGGTAAATAGTTGAGTTAGCTATTTTTTTCCTTCAACACCTCTGTCTTGCTGGAGCTCAGGATACTACATAAGCTTCAGCTGTCTGGCCCTTCCAGTGTCCTATTTTGTGACTGGTATATACGTACATAAATTAAGTAGGTTTCCTTCAGACTGACTGTCTGCCACTGGCTACTTTACAGACTATTCTGTTTCCTTTTGATGGCCCAGCCTAAGTTCTCTCCCTTCCTACACCATTCCATGTAAAGGATGTTAGATTAATATAAATTAGATTTAGTAAATATCTAGGGTTTCTGATGCAGTCTCTTAATCCAGGGCATGAAGATCAACTTGGCTGTGGCAATTAGCTTATCATCTTATGGACTAAAACCAAGGATGAAGTCAAGTGAATCAAGGGTAGTGTCTATGGACTAAACAAGTAAGAAGCCAGGTGAAACAAGGAGAGACTTTATGGACTAAAAACAAGGTTTATGGTCTGGCATTGTTTTCAGCCGCTAAGTGGGCAGAGCCCAGAGTAAGCTGAAGCCACGAGAAAGCACTGGCTTACCAGAGGCTGCTGGCTGTGACTTCTCACTCTTCTGAAGGTTACTAAGCCTGGAGACAGGTTGAGGAGCGTTGGCAGCAGAGTTGGCCGGCCTGGCCTGCACCCTGGGTTCAAAGGGCTTGCTCCCAGTTGGCCCTTGCCTTCTATCCTGAGTGGTTGTGTTCAAGAGGTTTCACCCTGGACCACCTGCATTCCCGGGTTTTAGAAGTCCTGCTTCCGGCTCCTCCTGCCTAGTGCCTCTTGTCCCCTCCGAGAACTGGAGAGGATATATGTAGATCTGTGCACCGTTTGGAAGTTCAGTGGAGAGTTAAGTGACGGTTCAACCTCCTCCCTCTTTTTTTTCTTTACAAGTCGTGATACAGCCCCAGGTGTTCCCTGGCAGGCTCACCCTCACCTTTTGGGTCTGACTTTAGCTTGAATGGGTGCCCAAGATTCTTGGAACTCATTTTATCCTCTGTTGTGTCTCAATTACTTATGCAATGGTAGGTTTGTATACTTTTGTTTCTAATACACACGAATATATTAAACAGCTTCGTTCAGTGATCGAATGCTTGGTATGGTTGTGGGCAGTAGGAAGTGCTTGGTAACTGTTATCTGTTAAGGATCAATACGATGCTATGTGTGGCATTGCCTTCTTGTTTGATGTCCCCAAACTCATCTACAACCAAACATCTAACCGTACATACTGATACTTATCAAATTATGTACCCAGGTTAATTCAGACACCATCATCTTCAGTTTGTTTCATTTTCATGGACAGAAGAGCTTATAGATCCTTCCAAATAAAACTGAGAACACAATGTGTTTAGGTCTTTCTTTCTTTCTTTTCTCTTTTGGTTTCTCTGTATAATAGTCCGGGGTGTCCTGGACTCGATTTGTAGACCAGGCTGGCCTTAAACTCACAGAGATCCATCTGCCTCTACCTCTTCCTCCGAAGTGCCAATATTAAAACCCTGGGCCATCATGCCTAGAATTTGACACATTTTTATTAAACAATTAATTTAACTTAGAATCTTTCCAAATCATTGAACTTGGTTTCTTTTTCTTTTTCATTCTGTGCTCCTCACTTGTCTTTATGATGCATTTGTGTGTTCAGGTACTACCTCATCAAGTTGTATAATTATAGTAATAAGATCAGTTGCCTGAATACAAGTTTTAAAAATAAACACAGCAGTCACTAGTAGATTTACATTCCAGCTGGTGTAAAGTGGTCCAGGAATCCAACATCAGCTATCTGCCTATTGCAGACACCAATGTTAACAGAAGAAACAATGGAAGGGATAGCAACAGAGAATAAAAGTCACAGGTCAGTAGTTTAGCAGAGAAGAAAAAATAGTGAGGTGTTCTACTGTAACCACCAATGACATTTAAATAGTTTCTATGTGCACTTTCTGTACACCATTTTGATTAACCTCCAGTGATTTAAGTAACAGCTGAGAAACCTGAACTGGAGAAAACAAAGTCACTGTCCAACGATAATGCAGCTAGTCAAGCTGAGATTGAAGTATGTAGTTATGTCTGGCATAGGAGATCTGGGCTTCTAGTAACTGGGGAGAACCTCTGCCTTTCACTCAGTGCCCGTTTTCTCTTGCAGCAGTCAGGGAAGCTGTCATCCTCATCTGCAAAATGTACAAGAACAAAGTGGGTTTGAAGGACTTCCAGGAGCTCTACAAACTGATCATTAGGCAGCCGATGTATGATGGTTACATTAGCATTGCCAATGGCATCATCAATGAGATAAAGCCCCAGTCGGTGTGCCCACGCTCAGAGCAGCTCCTACATCTCATCAAACTAGGTAAACTGGGTGTAGATTCATGCATCCCAAACTACATTTTAGATGCTTTCCCAGGATAGTTCTTGAGATTATGCCTGTGTAGTTTCAGTATCAATGTATGCAGAGTACAGTGATGGGTATTGAGAGGGGACGTGAAGTCCAGATGGTAAAGCTGGCTCTAGTGTGTTTGTCCCTGTCTTCTGGGAACTCCCCTCTAGTCTCAGGTATCATGGCACAGTGCTCCTCTCGCCCCCTTAAAGATAATTCTCTGTCTTCCCCATGCTCTGCCACAGTGATTCGATTCCTTCTTAACAGATGCTGTCTGAAACTTTCTTTGTTGCTTGAATCAGTTCCACGCTTGCTTCACTCTCCCACTTCCTACTCACCAGAAAGACCAGAATATCTGTAGAGATCAGGGTCCTGTGTTAATCATTGGTCCTACCTTACCCTCATCAGGGCTTTGAATGACCCAGCTGCATCCATATGTTACTCCCAACATATATGAAAAGTTTGTTTTGTTTCAGGTTGCTTTCAACCTGAGGCTGCTTTCAGTAAGTGATCACAACACATGCACACATAGGTTAAATATGGGTTAAGACATATAAGTGCACATAATGGGAGATGTTTTCAGAAAAAAAGATAGCACCACACAAAATACATTTATTCCCTTGACTTAATAATGCTACTTGTGAAACTGTCTTGAGCAGGGAAATGGATATATTAAAATGTTCCACAATGAGAAATCTTAAATAGTTTTAAGTGTAAGAGTTTAATTTAAGATATCCTTAAAAGTGTATAATGTTGAAGACTTGTTCTGCTAGATTTTGTTTTAAATGTTTAAACAACTGAAGAAGTTCTAGTTCAGGCCTGCTTTTGTTTTGAAAAGCAAGAGTTGTATGCACGGGAAGAGGCCACAGAAGTTCTTCACATGTTTCAATTTCTCCTGTACCAGTTACTGTTATTGTTTATCTGATATGTGAGGTTATTTTAAAATCCAACACTTGTTTGTTAAGGGTCCTTATGAGGGATGGCTTTTGTTATTACTACTGTTTATTTGTTTGGATGCTTTCCCTGCATGAATGTTTGTGTGCTGTATGAATGCAGTGCCCCTGGAGGCCAGAAGAGGGTGTCACATTCCCTGGAACAACACTTGCAGACAGCTTGGGAGCTGCAGTGTAGATGATGAGAATTGAACCGGCTCCCTTGGAGAAGCAACCAGTATTCTTAACTGCTGATCCATTTCTCCAACCTCTGTTTTGTTTTGTTTTGTTTTCTTAGATGTATTTTTATTTTGTGTGTATTAGTGTTTTGCCTGTGTGGACATATATGTACCACACGAGTGCCTGGTACCTACAGAGACCAGAAAAGATCATCCAGTCTTCTGGGACTGGAAACATAGATGGTTGTGACTCACTATGTGGATGATGGGAACTGAACCTGTGCTCTTAAACACTGAGCCATCTTTCTAGCCTCCTTGTTTTGTTTTGAAGACAAGGTTTTACTATGTAGCCCTCACTGGCCTGGAACTTATTATGTAGACCAGGCTGGCCTCAGCTCACCTGCCTCTGCCTCCCATGAGTGTTGGAATTAAAGGTCGGCACCATCATGCCCAACTTTTTGTTTGTTTGCTTGCTTGACATAGAGTTTTATGTCTCTCAGGCTACCTTGAACTCAATATGTAAATGAAGTAGATCTTAAACTCACGATCCCCCTGCCTCAGCCTTCTAACTTCTGGGATCACAGGTGCCTGTCATAACACCCAACAAACATATTGATTATAAACTTAGTATACTTAAACATGTTATTCTTTGAAAATATTTCACTAACATTAGCAGTGTAGCAACACACACCAAAGCAGCTACTGACTAATTACAGCCCTAAAGATTATAATTCAGGGCTGGAGGTACACTCAGTGATAGGGTATTCATCTGGCAGGTGTAAGGCCCTGGGTTGTCCCTAACACCACAGAATAAGCAAAGTGTTGTTTCCCCATTCTAATGAGGAAAATGAATTAAATGAATTTAATTCCCATTAAAAATAGGAAAATAGCCATGCTGCTGTTTTTATTGCATTTTGCAAGTGTTGTCAAAGAATGACTTTGGCTGTGGAAATAGACCCAACCACCACTTCAGCAAGTGGAGTTTGTTTTGGAGACTATGGTATAAACAGGTTCAGGGGTAAGGGAAGGCATTTGCTTTCAGGGAGACTTGTGAAAGTAGGATTAAGTAAGCCATTCTGAGACCCTTGCAGTTCATATGTGAACAAAATTTAATTTTAAGCTCTAAATGGTATAACTAGCCAAAAAAAAGGAGAATTCCAGAGAGAGAAACAAGAAAACAAATGCAGGATTAGAGCTGGTTGTCATTCTTTGCCAGCAGAATGTATACATAGTGTCCAGAGAGCCAAGACAAAGTGAATTAAGGGGCTAAAGGTGTAACTCAGCCCTTAAGATTTCCTAACCTGGAATCCATCCCTAGCATCACACAACCAGGCACAGGCACACCCCTGCAGTACCAGCACTTGAAAAGTGGATACAAGATCAGAAGTTCAATGTCACCCTCAACTAGTGAGAAGTTGGAGGCCAGACTGTCTCAAAAAGTAACTGAGGCCAGTGTACTAGTATACTCATATAATTCCAACAGCCTGGCAGCTTAGACAGGAAGATGACTGTGAAATCAGGGCCAGCCTGGGCTCCATACTGAGTTCCCAGCAGCCAGGACCACGTATCCAGACTCTTGTCCTAACAACAGGAAATGGAATAATGCAGCTTCCTCACTTCATGTATTTGGCCCACCTCTGGGACGTTCTCTCCTTCCTCCCTGGGTACATATTTTACTCCTACCAGAGGCTGCTTTCCCAGGCAGCTCTTGTCCAGGTGATACTCCTTCCACATGACAATTACATGCCTGTGACATCATTTTCTGTCCTGTCAACAGGCAGGCTTTTCCTGCAGTGACCCAACCCTACCCCTTGCATTTAAATTCTTTTCCATTTTTTTCTTCCAATCCTTATTCTGATTCCTTTTCCTCCTCAACCCAAATGTGCACATGTATTTACAGGTACCAGTGGAGGCCAGAAGACATTGTTTCTCCTAGAATGGGAGTTTATGGGCATTTGTGAGCCACTGGACATTGGTGCTGGTGGTCAAACTGAGCATTAAGTGCCCTTGACAACTGAACCATCACTCCAGCCTGTAACAGAATATTTTTATTTATTTATCAACACTTATATTTATTAATACTTAACAAACATCTATAAAATAACTAAATCCTATAACCTAAAATCTATAATCTAAGAGTACCCTAATACCTAAGAGCACTCTAATGCCTATCTAAAAACACTTAATTAACACTATTTTAACTTTCTTAAAAGGATATTAATACTCTTAGCATAGGTCCATGCAGGATGGCTTGGTTTATGGCAGGCCCAGAAGGCAGTCTTTTTCAAAGCTTAGACAGCTTAAATTCTATTACGTAAACCATCAATATGTACAAATAAAAAAATAAATCTTAAAATGAAACAAAACAAAACAAAAAACATGACCCAACATGACTTACATGTCCTTATTTGTGCTGTGCAGTAGGAAAACCATCAGTATCTACAAATAAAAAAAAATAAATCTTAAAACAAAATGAAATAAAACAAAAAACATGACCCAACATGACTTACATGTCCTTATTTGTGCTGTGTAGTTATCATTGACACTATATTTTAAGAAAACCAGAAGCAGGTAGCTCAGCTTTATCTTTTTTTTATATACAGTGAATGAATGTTCTTACTTCCTGAGGGGCATACAGAGTAATACACCTGTGTTTCTCATTTCTTTTGTCCATAATCATTTCATGAAATACGTATTCAGATAATCATATTTTATTGGCAACTAAATATCTTATCTCAAAGATAACAGTATGGACAGTTTTTCTACCACGAAGTGGATATCCACAGAGTAGGCCATTCCACCCACATGCCATGGCAGGTTCAGAACTCACGGTATAGTCCATGCCTTAAACTTGCAGAGATCCATTTCTGCCTGTGAGTTCTGGAGATACAGGCGCATGACACCACACTCGAATAATGAATCTGATCATAAGAATGAAGAGTGGGAAATCACTCATTCATAAAAATACTGTTTACTCAATAGTGGCTTAAAAGGGCATTCAGTCTATACAGTGTACAGCCTTAGCAAAAATACTAAAATAGTGAAACAATAAAATAACAACAAACAAACAAACAACAAAAACTTAAACCAAAACAAAGAAAACCAAAAGCCCAAGACACACAAAACCCAAGCCAAGAACCAGGCCAAAACAAAAACAAAAGCACTCAATCTAAGCAGTTTTCCCTCACTCTAGATTTAGCGTGACACCACAGCCAAACAATGAATCTGATCTTACGAGTGAAGACTGGGAAATCACTCTTTAATACATAAAAATACTCAGTTTACCCAATAGTGGCTTAAAAGGGGCAGTCAGTATTTTAACAGTCAAAATTTAACATCCTATGGGTGGTTTTCAACACAGGGTAGAAAGGTAGTCATGGATTTCAATTGCTTTTTCATGACAAATGTAGTCAGTCATGCAACTCTGGGGTTTTGTAGGTCAAGTTCACTCTAAAGCTAAGAATGAGACATTCAGGCTTTGGCTCAAAGTCTGTTGAATACACTTACCTGATCTTCAGTAAATATCCTTGATGGTTCAGCAGGAAAAGCAGTGATTTTCAGACTCCTTCTCCTGGATGTCCATTGGCTCTGGATTTGTCTCTGGCTTCTCTGAAGCACTCCAGGGTGCATTGTTAGAGGGAATCCCAATTTCTATGTGTTAACTCACCTAGCTTGTCTGGCTGGCCCATGGCTTTTCCTCAGCTCAAACATTTCCATGTCTAAATGACGTGGAGCATCTGCCTGTTCAAAGACATCAAAAGTGACTCAGATGTCTGCTAAAAATCCTTTCTCAGGGCTGGTGCTGACTGTGAAACTGGGATATCCCCAGTCATTTTCCTTATGGAAGAACAAACGACTAACAGAAGGAGAGAGGGACTGTCACCATCATCATAGCACTGCATTATCTTCAGTGACACTTGTGCTTTCTACCTGTGCGTGACATGGAGTCAGCATCAGCACTGAACTGGAGACAGAATCCTACGCGTTGGGTGTGGTTGATAACTACTTCACTGTTGAGTTCTCAGCTACAAGGAGGTGGCTTTTTCTGAGGAGTCCTTGATACTAGATTGAAGAACATCATGGCTTCAAGGTGTTTGTGGCTTCCTTCAGCCTCCTCAGTTTTCTTGAGGGGTTCTCTCAGAGAAAGAAAGGAAAGCTAGAAGCAAACTTGCTTGTCCATTGGCTAGATAAATTCAGGGCCTATTCACACACAGAAAATCAATGCCAAGGAAGGAAAGTCCACTTCATGAATGCCATGATTGCCCTGTAGTGGAGCCTACACAGCACTGCAGTCTAGATTCTGGTTGCTACAGTTCAGAATCCTGAGTGGGTTTAACATGTCAAACTTTAACTCTGCTTATACCCAGAGAAAGACTGCCACAGGGAAACCAATGCACATTGTAGACAGCCTGTAATCAGTAGGCTTGTGAAGCTCTCAAATCTTCCCAAGGGTGGGACCTTATCTCTAAAGGCAATATTCCTGAAGGAAAATCAAGTGGCAGTAGGATTCTCTGTCCTCCAAAATTAACCCTCCTGCTGCTCGGTTGGTACAATGTGCACACTTCACTTGATCTTAGCCAAAAGGCCGAGAAGCGATCAAATATGCACACTTGAAAGTACACTGCATTGCACTCACATGGTTAGTTTCCCAGATAATGCTAATGGAAGAAGAGGTCACCGAGGATGCTCAAGAAGAAAATTAACTTCCCTTGGATGGAAGAAGAACAGAGTGGGAAGAGGAGATAGACAACTAGGTCTATGAAATCCTTTCCCTGTAAAACTAATGGAAAGACTATGACCCTTGGCCCCTTAGCCAATTCCCCAGTCTGTGCAGTGTAGGCTTGTTCTCCAACACAGGACTATGGATTGTGGTGGATCAGTCAATGCCTTGCTCTCGCTAGTGGTCTCCCAGTTACTAGGCACAGAGCAGTTTCCTCCAAAAAGGGCCCCCTTAACCACAGGCAATCACAATTTGGCCCATAGCAATGAGCCCTGGAGACTAGACAATCTCCACAACTAGGTGCCAAAATAATCCTTTCTTCCCTGCAAGGTGACTGGGTCAAGGATTTTTTGGTTAGCAAAAGGCTGACTCCTGGAGCCTGCCGGTAAGATCATGGGACATTGACAGGAGACATGAGTACTGACTGAGAAGAATTAAGAAATTAAGAACTGAAGCATGGGATCAGGAGGCCTACCATTCACTAATGGAGCAGCCTCACTTTATTGCAGTTCCTTTTTATAAAACCAGCAGACAGTTTATGTTCACTTCAGAGAAGTTTGACTCAGTTTCCGTACCAACAAAGTCACAAAGGCAGAGCAGTCTGATCTTTTGAGTACAATTAACAATCAGTCAGCTACATACTTTTTTGATATCCTTTCTCCTCTTCCCATAAAACTCAGTAACCTAAGATACAATACAAAAAAGGAACTTGGCAGGTAAAAATCCATTTACATTAAAGGGATCAAGGAAGCATGTTTCAGAACATATTGTTAATGTAAAAAGAATGTGAAGTCTGCCAAGCTCGTCAGCCATTACCAGGCTGGGAAAAAGTTCTCCCAAGTCAGCTTTTCTAGAATACACATGGCTTCCCACAGCTGACTAAGTCAAGGCAATAACTGCATGTACATTTCATGATGAACAGTATTCCATGGAAGGGCTGGACACTGTGTTCTTTCACTCATCAACTGGTGGACATCTGGATAGTTCCTACTTTGGGGATGATCTAAGGAATACTGTTATCACTGTGATGTCCCCTAGTTTTTCTGTGGAGACCTTCTTCTCATTCTGGAGTCACTGGGTTGCCATGGAACAGCAGTTCAACTTTCTGAAGAATTGCGCCTGACTTCTCTCAGAGCTCTACTGTTTCACACCACCAGCAATGTTGGAGGATCCTCATTTCTCCAGTCACTTCATAAGGCTGATGACCTTCTGAAGATTTGTGCCTGACTTCTCACAGAGCTGCACCGTTTCACACCACCAGGAATGTGTAAGGGCTCTCATTTCTCCATTCACTTCATAAGGCTGATGTAACTCAGAGTGAACAATGTTGGAATAAAAGCATTTGCTGAGTGCTGCAGACACAGTGCTGGGTGAGTGCTTGAGACTATCATGAGCCTAAGTGGGCTGCCCTGGGACAGCCATGTTCTCACACCTCAGCATGGATATGGGACTTATGCAGGAGTGATGTGCAGCTGCAAGGTCACTGCAATTCAGAATCTCTCAAATAATAACATCCAGGCCAGGCTCCAAGGTCATGGTTAACTTAGCCAAGGTTAGACAAAGGTGGAAAAAAATGACAGCAAGTAATGAGGGTGTGAACCAAACAGGGTGTGCTGGGAAAACACAGGATACCACATGACTATCAGTGGACAGTCACCATTCACTCAGAGCAGAGAAGGACACAAACTCAATCAGCCTTTCCTGTCTCTCAGGCACCTTGATTCAGCACAGCAGCCTCTTCTCCACTTTCATGTCTGATATTCATTTAGTTTCTGACAAAGGATTTCTTTGCAGATAAATATTTTTTCCTCTGCAAACACCTGAAACCTAAGAATTTACAGCAGTTTCTGTGTCCTTGCCTTCTAAGGAGCTGGGTGAATATGCAGTAACATGGGCAAATGCATGCAATGTTTGATGAATGAAAAGTCAGAGGGGACACAGTACTTTCTCATTAGTTTGTCTCCATCAATGTTAAAGATATTCCATGAGCAAGAGAAAGTACATATATACAGGAACATACACACATGAGTGTACACATTCATCCACACTAGGAAATCTATCATGACACTCACAAATACCCATATGAGCATGTACCACTATACAAACAGGGAGCATAGGTTCAACCATAACTGGAAACACACACACACACACACACACACACACACACACACACAGACACACACAGACACACACACACACACACCCCTCCTGAACCCAGATAGGCAAGGGAGAAGACTGACTTATTGCCGCACCTTTTCTGCAGCAGGAGGAGGTAGTGGGGCTTTCTTGCAATCTACCAGGCTTTGCTGCCCTGGCCTGCAATTATTTCTCCTCCAGAAGGTATCCATCTTCTAATCCTAGGACTCACTAATCCTAAAGTTAAGCTACAAAATCTTACAAGTTCCCAAAAAAGAGGAATTTCAACAAAGCCTCTAACCATTTCCAAGTTGACCCATCATAGACTCCTCATGAAACCTACCCGTGGCTCCTCCATGGAAGACCTTGATGGCACCAGAGAAAGAAAGTGAACCACGGTCATTACGCAGCAACTTTTCAACAGATTACAGTATAATATGTACAATTTACATAATATATACATACATACATACATATGTAATACATACATATATACTATATAAATATACATACATATAATATACACTATTTACACAGATTACACATACTAAACCCCAACATCAGTCAGTAGAAAGTTCGTGAAGTCACCTGCAATGACTTTCTAAAATGCTGCACTCCATACAACTATGAGGGGGAATCTATCTTTTTGGTTTTTTTGGAGATTTTTTTGTTTTGTTTTTTGAGACAGAGTTTCTCTGTGTAACAGCCCTGGCTGTCCTGGAACTCACTCTGTAGACCAGGCTGGCCAGCTGCCTCTTCCTCCTGAGTGCTGGGATTGAAGTTATGTGCCACCATGCCCAGCCAAAATATTTTAAGATTCAGCCAAGCACATGATTTAGTCAGCAGCAAAATGTCAGCAGAGAGAGACACTGAGGGATTCTATGTTTTGAGGCCAATGAATCAAACCAGAAAATTCCTGGGAGGTTAATTCTGTGAAGAGAAAGAAAAGAAGTCTCCTTTTTTATTTCAAAATAGTTCTATTGTTTTATTTTTGTTGTTTCTTACAAAGCATATTGTTCCAAAATAATAAAAATAAATAAAAATTAAGAGAAAGTCATTAAGTCCTTTCTTTTTCCTATGAAATGAATCTTGTAGCAATTAGATGAGACAGAACAAGACAGCAAGCTCCACCTGGGATGGGCCTGGGAATTGAAAGAGCTGTGGCCAGACAGCTTAGTCAAAATAGGAAGTTTCAGGTTCAGTGTAAGACCTGGACTCAAGGCAATTAGTTAGAGAGGAACAGAGGACACTGGATGACATCATCTGTCCTTCCATCACCCCACCAAACCAATGTACATATCTGCACAGACATCATGATTATACCACACACACTCACCACAGAAATCATATGTAAACACAAAGCAACAAGGAGGACATCATGCTGAATGAGCTACTGATTTTCGACTATGCACTCCAGCTGCTTCAAGATGAACCCCAACTACTATCCATGCTTAGGGCTGCGTGCTCTGCTTGGGTAGATTATGTTGAGGTGTTTGGAGAAAATATTCTCTAAAAGCCCCAAATAACTCACATAACCCCACCTGCCTGTCAAAAGCCCTTCCCATAGCCATGGTCATCCAGTCAGATCCAGAATATAAGCTCCAGGACAAGAGAACTCTCTAGTGGCACTCACAGAAAACAGGGCTGAGAAACTGGTAATCAGACTTCTGTCAGTGAACCAAGTGCTAGGGAAGATGAAGAGGCCACCTTGAAGTACAGGGAGCATAAGGGAGAAAGGCCACTTACTGTCCAAAAAGATGACAAAGAGAACCACTCATTTGGCATTTTCTCTGGCTCTCGACCCTGTGAGATGCTGCCAACCCATGATCTCACATGAAGCCTGCAAAGCAAAAGATCCCTACCCTCACCCACTCAAAGCTCTGTGCTACTCCCTAAGTGTCTTCCCACATAGCATCCATCCTACCATAATGACATATAGGTGTGCAATATGTGACTGTCCCATCTCCCTCAGTGGACTGCAGTTTCTAGCAGAGTAGGAAGGGTTGCTTGCCAATCATTCAGTGTCTCCAAAGAGGCTAAATCCCCATAAATACCTGTGAATGATCACAGAAATGAGCAATTGGAGTGATGTATGCAGACAGCTGGATACTTGAGTAGATCATTACATGGGTTTCTGTGTATGTCAGACAAGAGGGCAGCCTGCCCAAGCTATCACCCTCTCTGCTGCTGTTTGGCCCAGAGGTCACAGTTTTTTCTCATAGGCTGATTCGCAAAGCCTCTTCTCCTCCTCACAGAATTCTTGAAGCAAAATCTGCTTGCAGGGCAGTTCTTTTCTCCTGTTGAGATATGTTCACTTTTTCCTTCAGCTGAGTCTGCTCACTCAGGAGCCATCTGTGGATACTGAACTACTACCAAAAAAAATGGTGAACTCCAGCCAGCAGCTATCCTCCATCACCTCCTCCAACTACTACCACACCTGCAAGGTCTCTGATCCCCAAATATCCTCAGGCTGGACCCCACAGTATCCATGCCAGCATCTCCTACAGGCAGGCCAAATCCAGAGATCAGCAAAATTCCAGAAAGACTCAAAAGTACTTCTGAAAATCCAGACACCAAAAGGGATCCATATACCTCCAGGAATAGGAAGTGGTCCCCACCTGTGTTTATCTGTCCATGGTATTAGGAAAACATCATCAGATAGAAGGCAAACACATTCTGAAGTAGGACAAAAGGCCAATAAGGCATACATTTCACCCATAAGTGCCATGGAAACCAGCTCGGTAACACCCCTTCCAAAGCCCCAGAGGTTCAGAATTGCCTGACAACACCTCATGGTGCAAAATGCTTTTCTACCTAGATGCTGCTGAGAATGGCAAGATAATGCTTGGAGAAGCTCATAGTCTCTTTACACTTAGCAAACTTGAGTCAAATGCCACAAGTAGAAGAGACACAATTCAGGCTGCTTGCTAAGGGGTGCACAGGCTAGAACCAGAGCCCTCACTTAGATTCAGAGACAAAAAGGCAGAAGCAGTCTCTCCCAAGTGTTGGGTCCCTAAACAGTCAGTCAGCTCACAGGTAGGAAAGTTTCCTCAGTCAGCTCCTTGTACTTGTCCAAAGCCTCACTAATCTCCTTAGACAAATTCTTCAGGTCCAACACCACCTGATTAATGCTCCATCTACAGCATCTCAAGCTCCAAATTCAGCCTGTGGTAGGTCATGACCCCTGTAACAAGAACTCCACAAACAGAAGACTCAAGGACTGTGTGAATCCAAATTGCACCCTGGACTACCTTAGCCTATTCAATTGTATCTCATAGTACCTATACACTGAGACAACCTTGGGTTTATTAAACTTGCTATCCTGGCCCTATTCTAGCAGAGACAGGTTGTCCAAAGGGAGGGGCCAAGACTGCATGAACTTCCTCAGTAGGCCTGGAAGGGTAGACTAGCTCTCTAAGAAGTTCCATGAATCTGTGTCATACATCTAGGCCCAGTAGAAAACTGTGATGCCATTTCTCTTGTATTCACAGCAGAGATTCTTGATTCTGGGATCCTATTGCTACACAGATGCCCAGAATACATAATTAGTATTTCCAGGGATGAGACTCAGCATTAGAATGGGTTTAGAAAGTCTCCAGGGGATTCCACTGTGTTATCAATGAAAGCACACAGGGCAAGAGCAGTGCTGCTCAAACGGAATTCCCTGGCTTTAGCACTGGTATCACTTGGAAGCTGTGAGAGAGGCAGAAATGTATGCCCTGCCATAGATCCCCGAATCCCAAGATCTGAAGAGAAGCATACATCCCATGCTCACATAATTGGAAATCCCAAGAAATGCAGGGAGGTGGTATTGTTGTAGACTATAAGAAACAAGACCAGAGAGGTCTTCAACTTCCTTAGCAAGTTCATTTCTTCACTGGTGTTAGAGCCAATTTCTTCAGGGTTCTAGTGTATGCTGAAGACCAGTTGAGACATCCAGACTTGTGGACTGAACAATGGAATATTTGGACCTCCCTTCCAAAGACAGCCTTTGCTTAATTAGCTGGACCACAGCCTGTAACTCATTCTAATCAATCATACATACACTTGTGTGTGTGAGTGTGTTTGTGTTTTAGTATGTATATATATAGAGTGAGTCATTCTATAAATTCTATTACTCTAGAGAACCCAGACTAATACACAGGCAAAACATGAGGTGAATTCATAATAAGCTTAAGAAAATGTCCACATGGTGTTATGCCTTAAACTGTTTGGTTATATGAGAAAAACAATGAAGATTCCTTCTAGTCCTTTGCTTTTCCCACAGAGATACAGGCCATCTCATTTCCTTCATCTGTGTGCTTTCAAATGCATTCACTTATCAAAGTTTATGCAATTCTTCCTAGAAGGTCACCTTGTGAGAACAACATTTTGAATCTTCCATGCCCATACTTCACAGCTTTCTTATACAGATTCCTACAGGAGTTTAGTAGCAACATATTCCAAAACTGGTATAAAAACTGTCCTAATAAAGACATACATAGAAACATGCGCGCGCGCTCACACACACACATAAATACACACACACACACACACACACACACACACACTACAAGGAAGGATATGAATGATAAAGAAAAGATAGAACACTGGATCTAGAAGGCAAAGTATAAAGGATTTCCTGCAAACCTGACAACCCAGGAGGGAGGCAGGGAAACAATGTGTCCTGGTGCTTTGGACCACTTGGCCATCTGAACAATGGAGTGTGAGACAACATACCTCTATGTCTTAAGACCCAGCCCAGGAAAACTCACAAAGAGCCTCCTACATGTGATTGTAGCTCATCACACTGACCTGTCATGGAAGAGGTTTACATGTCTCTCACAGACAACAAGCTCCAACAGCTGAGGAACAGCACCTGCCCTACAAACTACTTCATCACAGTCCAATGCTAGCACACTAAAGGATGTTCATGAAGTGACCTGACAGATGCAACTATGCCCAAGCTGGTCCTGAAAGTTCAGGCTGTGGATGTCAACTTTCCTAGAGCTCTGTACAGAGGTGGCCACTGATTTCCTCCGCCTTGCACATGCTTCAGGTAAACAAGGAGACAGCTTCCTCAGGCATATCCCCAGCTCCACAGGATGCAACTGAGGTTGAAACCTGTGGTTTCGACAGCCAGAGAAAAGACGGAACAATCCACAAGCATTCAGGTATGTGGAGATGCCCAGATTCCCTGATAAACAACTACAGCACATGGTTGTAGATAAATAAGTCATGTAGAGGTAAAACATGGTAACCACACTCATCAAGTCACCCCACTCCCAGCCCAGGACACCTAGTTCTGACAGTAAAAAGCCAGCCCTTTTCATGGTCTACTGGTTCTAACAGCTCTTAGTTGCACTAGAGAACTGCCTACCAACCACACCTTCTGATTCAGAAACCTAAGAGGCCATTGCCAGGGAGTACTGGTCAGAGTAATCCTGATATAATGCCAGAGAACATAAGGCCTGATGAGAAGTACTATTCTTGCCCTCTTTCTGGTGTTAGAGAGCCACTGTACCTAACAGTCCACAGGGGGTGGAGTGCAGTGATGCCCTGCAGTGAGCTGGGGACACATCACTAGTCTCTCTCTTCTTCCTGATGACCTTTCCCCCCACCCACATCCCCCTCTTTGCAATCAGAGTGAAAGGCAGGAGCTCTCAGCACAAAAACTTGCCCTTGCCAGCTCATGGCTGCTGGAATGGGCAAATTAATATTCTGGAATCCATGACCTTCAGGAACTATGACAAGCAGGGGAGTCTGGTTACTTCCCAGAGGCTCCAGCTCCTGAGCCCCATTATTGTAAGGCCCACCTCAAGCCCAATGAGACCTCTGCCTGGAAGTTACAGGTGCCCTTGGGCTTAGTGTGATGAAATTCTATGTGATCAGTGTGTGTGTGTGTGTGTGTGTGTGTGTGTGTGTGTGTGTGTTGGGATAATGTCTACTGTGTGGAGTAATTCAAAGCTGTCTGTTCTTCCTGGTTAATAAGGGTGGTCAGAAACCTGGAATCAGTCATACATAATGTGAGTTTCTTTATGAGCAAAGAAATTCTGTGAGGACAGTGCTGTGCATTTGAACAACATCTCAGCCATGGCTTGTGTGGAGCCAGAGACATCCATAAATCCAGATTAGAATTGTGTCTTTTCACGTCAGACAAATTAAGAAAAATTCCCTCACAGATGTGCCCAATCATTTACATTTCAGTTAATTCCTAATGTAATCAAGTTGGCAACAAGGAAACTATCAGGGGCTCTACAAGTAATATAAATGAGAAATGTTCACACTACTCTTGTGCTCCAAATCCTTGATTTCCCTGGTATCGTACATAGGTCTTTGGAATATCCTTTGATCATCAGAGACTCAGCCTTGGTGTCCACAAGACAGATCCACAAACTCCAGTGTGGCCTCAACTTCTGATCTCTACAGGACCCTATTCCAATTCAAGCTCCATTTTACTGAATCTGGACTTCAATTTCTTAAAAACACAGTCCAATCAGCCCTCATGGAGTCTAGGTTCAGGGAGAGCACAGGGGTACATTTAGGGGAGCAAAATTCTTAGCTCTGGAGTAATTGCATTCCATGCTGATCACAGGCAAACTTTTGATCTCCAGGCACTGTCAGGAGAGATAGAAGGACTTCGAAGGCAGTAGAGAAGGGCTTGTCTTGTTCTGTAAGAAGGTCAAGCCTGAGGCCTGACCAAATGGTGGACGGGGCAGGAGCTGCCTGGAACAGCTGGATGAGGACCTCGATGACACAACAGTCTGGCAGGTAGGACATGAGGGGCCACATCTGGGAAAGGATAATCAGTTGGGTGAGTCCCAGAGTAGACAACCTTCCCCAAACTAAGGTGAAGCAACATCATGGTAATTAGTGAAGGAGATATCAAAGGAACAAGGAGATGAGGGACAGCAATGGGGGGGGGGTGAGCATATGCCCATGCATATACATGCAGTCACAAAACAAATAAACACACACACACACACCCAGAATATCAACAGTGTGCATATCGGGAAGGATGAGTTCCTTAGGGTCCTAGACCCATGGAAGAGATAATGCAGTTTATCAGAGGCATGGTAATTGGGCAACCTCTGAGGATGGAAGAATGTGGTATAGATAATCTTGCTAGAAAAGTGACAGTTTCTTCCCAGATGGGGGTGGAGCCTCCAGAAATCCAGTCAGTGGTGATACAAGGCCAGAGAGACATGGGCCCTGCTCTGCCAGCCAGGCTGCTTCATTTGTCTCACCTTTCCTGGTCACCCTCTGGTGATCCCCCCACCCACACAGGAACCAGCAGTATCTAGCAACCAAGGTCTGCCTACCTCTCCCCAGACTTCTGCAGATGCTCCTGATCTCAGGAGGCCAGCAAGCAACTGGAGTCACATTATCACACACAGCATCTATTCTCACCTTGGGTCCATTCCATGTGGCACATTCTGCATGACACAACCTGTCATCACCTTTGGCCAACACACTGATGATGCTAGCCAGGGACCCTACAGTATCACATAATGCACAAAGTGTCCCTGGGGGAAAGACAAATCCCACATAGAAGTCAGGAAACTTTGAAAGTTAAATTTGGATTGAGAGCTATTGTAGAGGATTGGGGTTCTTTATAAGGACTTGTCTTTTTGCTCTCTTGGGGTCCTGGTGATGCCTCTGTCTTCCATTTACTAAGCATGAGCCTAGCCTCTCAGCCAGGATTTCTGGTT
The DNA here is from genome assembly GCA_907164525.1 of Lophiomys imhausi. Lineage (NCBI taxonomy): Eukaryota > Metazoa > Chordata > Mammalia > Rodentia > Muridae > Lophiomys > Lophiomys imhausi. The sequence goes on along the minus strand of CAJQZJ010016246.1, from coordinate 3,948,594 downwards.
CTAGAAAGCCTAAGACCTATCTCCAAAGCTAGCATCTGCCTGATTCCATTTTGGGAAAACAGGAACAAGGACCCTCTCCTAGTGGTTGCGGGCAAAAGACAGTCAAGACAAACAAAAGCAGAAGCCACAGCAAGTGTCCCAAACAGCAGAGCAATGGGGTCTCTGCCCCTGACATCATGAGTTCGTCACTGACATGGCTTTCCAGGTTTGGTGGAGGACAGCCACCTCTTCTGAGGAACCATAAGGGACTCCCTTATCCCAAGCCTTGCTCTAGGTGTCCTCAATTCTGTCCCTGTTATAACTCATGGCACCTGTCACTGTGAGGATCTGGCTGATGGGAATGTCACGTAAAGTGCCATAAAAACATTCATATTCATCTGGATGGTGGTTGTGCATGCCTTTAATCCCAGCATTCAGAAAGCAGAGGCAGGCAGATCTATGAGTTCCAATAGTTCTTTTGTAGGACAGTCTAGTGTGTATATATGTGTGTATACACACACAGTATGTATATATATGTATGTATGTATATGTATGTATATATGTATGTATGTACATATGCATGCATATATGTATGTATATGTATATGTGTATGTATGTATATGTATGTGTATGTATGTATATGTGTATATATATACACACACACACACACACACACAGTACAGTCAGGGGTACATACAGCGAAAAACACCTTCATATTGAGGGACTAGAGAGATGGTTCAATGGTTGCAGAGGACCCATTGTTTTGCTCTGTTCCCCCTGGCTGCATACAGTCTTGAAGCCCCAGGACCCCAGCACCAACTCCTTCTGATCATCCCAGGCTCTGGTTTTTATTCAAGACCGCAACGAGAACTCACTTGAAGCTGGCCCATTTGCTTGCTGCCCCTGGACTCAATGTCTTCATGTGCTTTACCAGCCATTAGTCCACTTCCTGGTTCCTTAAGTGCCAAGGAGGCAGAGGATATTAAGTCCATTCCCTTCTCTAAGATCTAAGGAGTTGAGAGGGTTGGCACCATGGTAGCCATGCCCCCTCCTCAGTTAGGCACTGAAGCATTTAGCTTGCTCCAAATAGCAGAAGAAGTCAACAAGTCAGAAGGATGATCTGAAGCCATGTCTGCTCACTCCTCCCCTTGCCTAGCCAATACTAAGTACTAGCCTGGCTCAATGAGTGCAGAGACCGTCCATGTCCTGTCTCTATGTTAACTGGTACTCCCTGCCTTCTAGTAGGCTGGGTCCTGAGAAGTTAGCCTTTGATTATAATTCAGGATAGGCTCCCTAGAGTTGTATTTCTGGAGGACAGACCTGCATTCATCTTTGGAAGCTGCTGCCCCACTGTTGATAGGCATGAGCAGCACAGGACCACAAATCCAAGTTGCACTGGAAAACCTGGTGAGGTGCCCAGTGTGGGTGCTGGGAAACAAACTGAGGGTCCCCTGGAAGAGCAGGGTGTGCTCTTTGTCATGTTAGCTTAAAACCAATCTCCTGAAGAATGGGGCTCCAATGGGAGAACTGAAACTCAGACTAATACAAAATGGTTTAATTAATATTATTGTTTAATAGAAGTAATTCAACTATTTAAATTTATACCTTGATCTCAAAACTTGGGAGACAAGGGAAAACCAGGTGTCTGGTGTGTTTGAGGCCAATCTAATCTACAGAGCTCTACAGAGCAAATCAAGACAGCCCAAGCTACAAAGACAAACCCTGTCTCAATAAGGATAGATATATCCACATAGAAATTAAATCTCCAAATAAAGGAGAAAAGGAAAGAAAAAATATAAATGCATATCTTTGATCCCAAAACGTGGGAAACAAAGACAGAGACAGATAGGTTTCTTTTGAGTTTGAGGCCAATCTAATCAACAAAAAATCCAGAAAAACACAAAATAAACCTGTTTTAATCAGTTAATAAATTTATGTCAACTGTAGACGAGAAAACTTAAACTCCATACAGTCTTATTCTTTATTTTCAATTTAAAATAGATTACATATATGTGTAATACTATTACATGCCATCCTTTTATATGGCATGAATGGAGACCTACAAATATCTTTCTTCTGTTCAAACAAGAACATAAATTATTCCTTAATTGATTTGTTCATCCTGCACATCCAAGGCATTTTGTTAATTGCAGAACTTTATGTTATTTGTGAGAAATTATATATTTTCAGAACATAAGAAGATAAGGCAAGTAGCCCAAATGATCCAGCCTAACAGACTGCCTCAATAGCTGTTTTCTCCAAAATCTGCATCCAGAACAACTTCAAACAGCTTGCTGAGATGGCACAGTCTCACAGAATGTTCCAGCCAGGACTTCAATAAAGTCCTGAACTTTCCTACCCAAAGTCTAGCTTCAGACTACAAACTGCTCAGGACATTCAATTTGCTGAGAACATAGCGACTGAACAACAAATGTTCCTATTAAATTGATTAACCACTTTTTCCATTTTATTTGGGGACCCAAACAGGTTTTCTATGTCCCAGTTCAACAGGAAACAATTTTAAGAGAGCAATGTCACATTCCCAAAAAGTGAGGTGGATGATTCTTTGGTCATTTGATGGGTTATAGATGTTGTTTAGGGGGATGGTTACAAATTGTTATATGGGCTTGTTAAGCAAGGTATAGAAGGTTAGACTCAGGGATTTCTCTCTTTTTCTTTATCCTTTCTTTCTCTCTTATATAGGGGGAGAAGACTTGAAAAGAAAAAAAGAGGGGGAATATGGACACCTGATATAGAATTGATAAGATAAAAGGATATATTATTGAATCTACTCCTATAGATCTTTTTATATTGATACAAAATTAAGACCATATTTTGATTAGGTATTGTACCTAGGTAATTCTTAAAAATGCAATGTGAAGTTTTAGTCCTTTTGACAGCAATTATCAAGAACTGTTTAGGATAATTAAGAAATAGCAAGTTGGTGACCCTCATATTACTTCTGAACTGGGGCTGGGGACTGTTATGTAGGGACATTCCACTCCAGAGGAGTGGGATGGAAGTGTTACGGGGTAGAGGGTGGGAAGGCAGGGTTGGGAAGGGTGGAAAGAGGACAATGTGATGGAGATGTAACCTGTAGCAATAAATAAATAAATTTATTTTTTAAAGAAATGATAAAAAAAGAAAAAAAGAAATTAAAAAAAAAGAAATGCAAGTTGGAGGATAGAGAGATTGCTCAGCAGTTAATAGTACTGGCTGCTCTTCCAAAGGACCTAGGTTCAAATCTCAGCACCCACATGGCAGTTCACGGCTATCTGTAATTGCCAGGCATGGTTGTGCATGCCTTTAATCCCAACACTTTGGAGGCAGAGGCAGGTGGATCTCTGTGAGTTCAAGGCCAGCCTGTTCTACAAAGTGAGTTCGGGACAGTCAAAGATACACAGAGAAACCCTGTCTCGAAAAGAAAGAAAGAAATAAAGAACAAGAGAAAGAAAGAAAGAAAGAAAGAGAGAGAGAGAGAGAGAGAGAGAGAAAGAAAGAAAGAAAGAAAGAAAGAAAGAAAGAAAGAAAGAAAGAATGCAAGTTGATAGTCACTCAAACTCGTGATTTTATTAGGATAATTAAGTTAGTTAATCTCAGATGCTTTCTAAGCTAATCAGATATTAAGTTGTTAGAGACAAGCAACATTTTCTTACTCAATGGAGATGGATAGATGATCTTCAAAAATCTCAAGAGAACTGTAGAATATGGCATTTAAAGATATATATATTTTTTTTTTTGGTTTTTCGAGACAGGGTTTCTCTGTATAACAGCCCTGGCTGTCCTGGACTTGCTTTGTAGACCAGGCTGGCCTCAAACTCACAGAGATCCGCCTGCCTCTGCCTCCCAAGTGCTGGGATTAAAGGCGTGCGCCACCACCGCTTATTTAAAAAAAATCTTTGACATGAGACTGTCAGCTCCTGACAGTTCAAATTTTACTTGGAAGGAGACAATGAGCATCAAAAATCTACATCAGGAGATAATTCCTACTCTGCCCTCTCAACAGACTATACACAGTCCAAAGATGGACCAAAGCTTCAATGCAGGTAAATCAATGGCCCGAATCTGCAAAGACAGAATGGGCAAATATGATTTCCTGCTCCAAAACTAAATCTGTGAGAAATGCTTGGCCAGAAGGCTGAAGATGATGCTTTAATGTTATAGAAATGAGGGACTGTCTAGACAGTCAGTTTTCTGTCATTTCATAGTTTTGGAAGTTGCTTGCTCTGCACTTCCTATTTATTCAGATATATTTATCCTTCTCAGGTTTCTGATATGAATGAAGACTACAGAGTTATAGCCTATGTTTTAGGGTTAAGATGATTTTAGTTAATAATGTAAGTTAGGATGGAAGTTGAATTAGGTATAGATCCTTAAACTTATGAAGATAAAATGTATAATAGAATATATTTCCTAGTTGTCTAGTCAATACATATGGACTGGATATTGAGGTTGTATGTCATACCTTTTAGTTTTCATAATTGTTTTTATTGTATTTATTGTTACTGTATTATATTTATTGTTGTATTGTTATAAGAAAAGGAGCCTTTTGTTAGATTTAAAGGGGGTGGTGTAGGAAGAAGGTCTAATAAAGGCTGATTTCAATGCTGAGATCTGGTTACCACCCCTTCTGAGGCATTCTCTGACTGGTTGAATAAATGCTGAGGCCTGAGATTGGACAAAGACAGGTAGGTGGGACTAAGGTGTGCAGGCTTCTGAAGTAGAGAGGTTGATGGGTAAGAGAAGTCTCCAAGAGAAGAAACAAAGAGGAGGAAGGAAGACACATGCTATGGGTTAGAGAAAGGAACCTCATTCCACATGACCTGGAATATCAGCATAGCATGGAGAAAAACAGCCATGGGAATGTATATATATATTATATGGGGCTTTATTCAGAAATAGAATTAAGAGCTAGCTTAGATGGGCCAAGACTGCACAATCCAAGCTAGGCTTGATAAAAATCTATGGTGTCTGTGTGCTCATTTATAATGGTGGGTTAAGGATTAATATTGCTGAATCAATTAAAAATAATGTAAATATGGTAAATTATTTAATTAGTCATTTTTCTACACTTGGATCTTGTTTTTCTTATTTGCATTAATTCACTAATTAATTAAATTCTTGTTTTTCTTAATTACCCTTTGTGTGTGGTGGGTGTATAGAAGCACATATGGCATCCATGTGGAGTCAAGGCCAATTTATGGGAGTTTTTTCTCTCCTTGCATCATAGGAGTCCTGAGATTCAAACTCAGGCCCTCTGGTTTGACAGTGATCACTGGACCTGATGGGTTTTGTGGGTTATATTAGTGGGTTATAACTAATATAATTAAAGGATATTTAATTAAATATAATTTAGTATTTATTATACTAAATATATTATATGTTAATATATTAATATTATAGTAAATTAAATATAATTAATTATAATAAATTAATCATAATGCATGATCTAGCAGATGAATCAACAGCTGACATGGCTTCTGGCTTCAGACCAGAACAGAAGGAAGAGTTTACTGTGTACACTGCAGTATGAGACAGGATAGGCAATAGCTAGATCACAGACTGAAGCTGAAGGCAGTCAGCTGCAGGGGTCACCATCATGAAGAAGTACTTGATTTGGGCAGGTTGAGTGATTTTGTAATTTTCCAGGATGCATTAATTGATACATGTGAATGAAAACAGACCAGATTGGTGGCTCTACAATTTGAGTAGGTTAGCTTGAGCCAGTAAATTTAGAATTTTCAGTTAAGGGACTGTCCTCTGCAGACATGTGCAGTCCTCTTTGACATAGTTAAGTCATCTCTGAAATTTGAGACATAGGCTGTTGGCTGTAACTGAGTGTGTCAGGTTACAAATCTCAGCAGTTAACATTGTACATAGGGACAAGGTAAATACTATCTTATTAATGCCATTCCCTCTACCAGGTATTGTCCTGACCTTTTCAAAGTCAGTACAACTATTTGTGTTATTTTTCAATTATATTTATCTTTTAAAAAATTAATTGTTGGTATTACTTTTACAATTTGACATTCTTTAAATTCATTGCTACTCTAATCTCTTATTTGTCTCTATTCTCCAATGTTTCCCAGTTATTAACAATTCCATTCTTTTTTCAAGGGTTTCATATTTATTTCTGTTTAGAGCAACTTCTATAGATCAATCTTTCCTCAATCTGTTAAGCCTGACTTTGAACACCTAATCCTGCCTCTGCTGCCCAGTGCTGAGAAGACTCTCCTGAAACTCCTTTTAAGTTGGGCCCTGTCTTATAATTATATCATCTCAACCTTGTCCTTCCTCCTACTGTTAAGTCTCAAAACTTAGGACAAATGACTGAGGAGCCTTTGTAACAAATCAAAGCTGACTTGCATCTAGGTTCTACCAGCATCCCTCAGACCCTACCTGTTACAGGGTATGGCTGGAATACACTGTTCTGCAGCCCAGGGATTAGGCTGCACTTCTCCCAGCTGCCCTTCTTTTAGGTGTCATTCCTTATATAATCCAACCATTTTGTTACCTGGTCTTTTCATCTATCATTTACTTCCTGGCCTCTCTGTCTGACATTCCTCTCCTCCCTCTCCTCACATGACTCAGGGTTAGGACCACTCTGGACTCTCTCAGATATCTCTGTGGCTGGCTAACTTCTCCCTTTTAACTATAATAAATTTTCTACTCCACAATACCTAGGAGCAGCCATGTCCTTTTTGTTTTATTTCTTTTTTTATTAACTTTCCATTTACTGCTCCTTGATTTCAAATTCATAGCCACTTTTTCCTTTAATTGCTGTGTAGTTTGACTGAAGTTTGTCTGCAGGACTTACAAGGTATGAAGTATAAATGGCTGAAGTGGGGCATTGTGTGTTTAATGGAATATGCACACAAAGGACATGTGCCTTGGAAAAGGAAGAAGTGCTCTGGGAGACTGAAGACTTCTATTAAATACAAATTTCCCACACTAGGGCTATGTCTGCCCCTAGAGTGGAAAGGCAGAGCTGGGAAGGTTTTATTTGCCTGAGTCATTTGATCTGTGATCCTGCAGTAGAGGATCTGCTACCATCTGGAGGTCCAGGTGAGTTTTCCAATCTAATGAGGGACTTTGGGCTGGCCAAGCAATGAGGAGCACCAGTGGAAGGTAGATTATAGGATCTTTCTAGGATTCTCCTCTGATGCATTTGTAGTGAGCTGTGAGGAAGAAAATCCAAGACATGAGGAATGTTAAGGCCACTGTCCCCAGGCCAGGAGGAGTAGGTCTGCTGATCTGTCAGACTCTGATCTGCTGGGACTGATATGGACTGTGTGTCAAACTGTGGTTCTGTTGGTCCATCTGGAGATCTGGCCTCTGCCCCTCCTTGAGTATTAATTCCCGGGGGTAGAGGGAGATGCTGTAAATCCCTGTCAGGGGAAAGCTGAGGTGCTTCACTATCACTCTCCAGTGGACACAGCGAGCTGTTGATTTTGGTATTCAGTAGAAAGAAAGTGGCAAGACAGACCTTCAGTGCAAAACTGAAGTACTTTCTAGAAGTTCTGAGCCTTGCATCCCACATTCAGTTTTGTGTGACAATTGTTATAAATAGTTTAGAAACTGGTAGAAAAGAGGGGACAGGGATCATCCTTCAGCAATCCTTGATTAGAATCCTTTTTGCCTTTTCACTACCACCAACTGCAATGGCATGATTCACAGAAATTCAATTCCAGTCTATAAAAAGTCTCTGAGATGCAGAGGTTTCTCAGGTATGCATGGTGTTGGGTAGGTGGAAAACACAGATTCCACTTGTTGGGATATAATCCATGTGGCTGAAAGCAGACATTAAATTCTTCAACATTGTGTTGTCCATGGGGCTGGGTTTGCCTGAGACCACAATGGATCATGAGGTACTGGAGATTCACAGCCCGCCTTTCTGATCACTTCCATTTACAGAGAGAACTTTAGCACATGGGACCAATCTGTTTGGAAAAGAAATCAGTAGCAGCTAGAGGGTTAGAAATATTACAGTTGAGGGGTTGTGTTGAGTAATTTTGCTGGAGTCATGAAGTGTGTTTATTTAATAACAGATGAGATTGTAAAATGAATTAATTAAAAAAGAAAAATTTAAAAAAGAGGTATCAGAATTCTCATGCTCATTGCAGTTTTATTTATGGTGACATATAGGTTTCAAATCATCTAAATGCTCATTTGTTGAGGAGAATCTGATGCTTCAGGAAGGCATTGTGCTAACTGAATGAAGACAATGCTATAAGATTATACCCTTGTAAACGGCTCTCAGAGTTGGTGATGTGTTGGTCATCAAACCACATGTAATTATGGTTGGTGCAGTGTCAACCTACTTCTTTCTTCCATCTGATTTTAATCTTACTGCACTCTCATTTACCAGATGGGTGTGAGATCTTCAGTCATCCTTTCTATACTACAGCTAGCAATAGAAAATGAAGAGAAGAAAGAACACAGAATCGAGCTGAAGCAATCCCCTTCAAGGAGTTTTTCTAACATTGTTAAGTTGGTATGTGGAGAAGAAAAATTAAATACCAAGCTCTTGTAGCAAGAGTTTTTATGGAGATGATAAGGAAATGTGCTACTATAGTATACTGTAAGAATGCAGAAAGTCACTTCATTTGGGTGGGATAAGAGCTTTCTGCCCATGAGTCATATTGTGTGAAGAAATAAAGATGGGATTATTCAACAAATTGATTTGTTTTGTTTGAATTTAAGTAATGACAATAAATTATAATTGAATAAAAATGTAATAGTCTTAGGCAAGTGACACATCTCTTTGTTTTCTTCTGATCAAATAACCAATTTAGATGGTAACACTTTATTTTTGTTTAGGAACATGTTTAAACATTTAATGTTTTTATATATCAGTTTGTATATGTTTAATGAATTATGTAATTAATATACCAATACTGTATAACATTACAGATGTGTTTCCATTATTTGAATAGTTATTTGAACATTAGTTTTCCTTAAAGAGAAGCAAGAGTACTGTTTTGGAATTAAATGAGGAGGAATTACACAGGTAATTCCACAGTCCAATCTAGTGAAAGCTTACAAAAGAAAATGACCTGTGTGTGTTTCATGCATTATATATATCTCATATTGGTGAGAGCAAAACTTCTGATTTCGCAGATCTAGACAAGGCCCAAGAATGAGCTTGTAAATAAACTCCTGTGTGATGATTGCCCTCTACACACACAGAATGAGAACTGTAACTGTCAAAATCATGCATTCCCTGTCTTCACTATTTCTGTTTTCTTTGTTTACTATTGCTCCCTTGTTTGGATTTTCATTTAGGAAAAAATGAATTAATGTTTTTTAATTGAAATCTATTTTACTGTCATACAATATATTCTGACCACTGTTTTTCCTCCTTCCACTACCCTTAAGTCTAGCCTGTCTCCCCTCTTCCCCAGATCCACTCCCCTTCTTGTGTTACCTCTTCAGAAAAGTGCTGACTTCCAAGAAAGCCTAGCATAAGAACAAACAAGACGCAAAAAGACAAGGCACTAGACCTCATCTTGAGGGTGGTCAAAGCAACCCAATAGGAGGAAAACTGTTTTAAGAGTAGTGAGAGAGTCAGAGCTACACCTGCTCCCATTGTTAGAGATCCTACAGAAGCACCAGGATAACAGTCATAACACATCAACAGAGTATCTGGTCCATACCCACACATGCCTGATGCTTGCCATTTAACTTTCTGGGAGATTTCTGGCAATCCAGGTAGTATGGGCATGGGTTCTTTCTCATTGTATGGGTCTCAAATTAAACCAAACATTGGTTGACTCCTCAAACAAGTTTGGTGCCACCTTGCCCATGTACACCTTGTAGGCAAGACAATTTTTAGGTAGAGGTTTTCTTTTAGCTGGGTTAGTGTTCAGGTTTCTTTTTCTGTGGTACCTTCTCACCCAAAGAGACTGGAACATAGGGGTGAAGTCTCCAAGCCTGCCCCTGATCAGTGAACTTCAGTGGAAGTCATCATCAGCAATGTGGCTGTGCTGTCAACTTTCAGAAACCAACCTTCTTCTATCAGTCAGGGTGGTTTCAGAAACCAACCTTCTTCTATCAGTCAGGGTGGTTTCAGATTCTACGTGTGATCTTCTCAGGCAGCAACTGAATCAAAGGTAATCTTGTCTCACCACTGAAGACCTGGCTGTCTACAAAGGATGGCCATTTCAGACTCCATATTCTTCATTACTAGGATTTCTCACTAAGGTCACCCTCATAAATCCCAAGAAGTTATCAGTACAGTAGTGTCTAAACTAACCCCCAAATGCCTCCTAAGTCCAGCTGTTCCTTTCTGCACTGTACTCTCTCCTTCTACTCCTCCCAAGTGATCCCTCCCATCCTGTTCCCATTTTTGGTGACCCCCCACACAGCAGTCACCACACTAGGGGGTTCTCAGGGAAAGGTGAGTGAGCTGCCTTCCCAAATCTCCAACCTTCACTCTGAAGACAAACAGATGCGACAGGGGTAATGTCTAAGCATTTCCCGTTTTTAGTGTTTCGTTCTCTGGCTTATGTAGGGGATTTCCACGTGGGGCTACTTGGACCAATCACATGAAAGGTCATCCTAACACACCACATAGCACAAGCCTAGCAACATGGTGATCATGCACTGATCATGAGCACAGAAGTCTTGCTCACCCAGTCCGCTGTGCCCATGATTGGGCTTCAACCCTGCCCTAGCATCTTCCAGCCAGCACCATTTTAGATATCTCCCACAAGTTACTTTCATTTTCCCAGCAATGAGGCATTTTCCTATGCCTCAATTTTCTGGTCCCCACACCCATTCACTCCCAGACTCTATTCTAGTTCCCCTTTCCAGGGAGATTCATGCTTCAGCCTTATAGCCCTCCTCTTTACCCAGTCTTTCCCAGTCTGTGGATTGTAGCTTGATTGTCACTTATGTAATAGCTAATATCCATTTATACCTTAATGCCTACAATTTTTGTGTTACTGTGTCCTTGCTACCTCACTTAGGGTGACTTTTTCTAATTGCATCTATTTCCTGCAAGTTTCATGTTGTCATTCTTTTAACAGCTAAGTAATTCTCCGTTTTGTAAGTTTATCTCATTTTCTTTATCTGTCCTTCAGTTGAGAAAAATCTAGATTGTGTCCAGTTTCTGTCCAGTTTGAGTAAAGCTACTATGAATATAAGTTGTGCAAGTGTCCTTGTATTAGGATAAAATGTATTTTGGGTATGTGCCAGAGAGTGATATACTTTAGATAGACTTCAGTTTTTTGAAGAACCCAATATTCATTTCCAAAGTGGTTGTATTAGTTTGTACTCCTGCCAGCAATGGCGGAGTATTCCCCCAAATCAACATCCTTCCAAGCCTGAACTGTCACTGTATTATTATCATGGACCTTAGCCATCTGACAAGTTTAAGATGGAATCTCAAAATAGTATTCATTTTCATTTCATTTCCTTGATGGCTAAGGATGCTGAACATTTCATTGTTTCTCAGTCACTTGAGTTACTTTCATTTTCTCAGCAATGGGAAACGGAGGATTACTTAGCTGTTAAACGAATGACAACATTAAACTTGCAGGAAATAGATGCAATTAGAAAAAGTCACCCTAAGTGAGGTAGCAAAGACACAGAAACACAAAAATTGTAGGCATTAACTTATTCTATGTAGAATTCTCTGTTTCAATCTAACCCCTATTTTTTGATTGGATATTTTGGTTTTGGAATATATAGTTTCTTGGGGTCTTTATATTTTTTGTATATTAGGCCTCTATGAGAGTATTTTATATATTAGGGCTCTATGAGATGAAGATTTGATTTTTTAAAAATTCCCATTCCTTGGACTGTCTCATTGTCTAATTGACTGTGTTTACTGCCTTACAGAAGCTTTTCAGTTTCATGAGGTTCCATCTATTTATTTATTTATTTGTATTCTATTTTATTTTTGGTTTTTCAAGACAGGGTTTCTCTGTGTAACAGCTCTGGCTGTCCGAGAACTTGCTTTGTAGACCAGTCTGGCTGGAACTCACAGAAATCCACCTGCCTCTGCCTGCCGAGGGCTGGGTGAGGCTCCATTTACTAATTGTTGATCTTAGTGCCTGTTGTAATAGATTAGAATTAGAGAAGGATTCTTCAAGGGCAGGAAGATCAACTTGGCACTGTGGGCACTTGGCATGACAGCACATGGACTAAAAACAGGGTTCATGACTAGCAACTGCTAATAGCCTTACGAAATGGTTGCAGCCCAGATTGGTCTGATAACTACAGGAAATGCCCAGTGGCGATGTGGCTACATAGCTGCAAAAGTCTGAGGAATTGCCAGTTCCAGAATCCATGGGACATTTCAGAAGACCATTAGATAACCCCCATATAAACTTGGGGACTTTACATGACTCTCTCTTGCCCCATGATGGAGAAAAGGAGTGAATGTGCTGGAGATTAAACAATGTAGGTCTTATACTCTGAGGCCTAAATAAAATAGCCCGAGCAAAGAAAGACACTCTAAGCCACAGAACTGATAGTAGCAGAATCAAAACTGCATAAGATATGCTAATGAATGAGCCAAGCCTAAACTGAGCTCAGCTGGAGGAGATCATGTAAAGCTGAGACTGGCAGATGCCAGGGAATTGCTATTATAGACTTTAAATCCTGACCTGTGAATAACACACAGGGTGATGAGACTGCGGAACTGATGGCGCAAACCTGCAAAGTGAGGCCTGGAGGGATCTGAACCAGTTGAAGATAATTCTGCCATAATTGCCAGAGCTGGGCTTTTAACCAAGATGCCTGAATAGACTTGCGTTAGAGAATTTTAATATCCTTTCAAGAAAATTAAAGTGGAGTTGATTAAAGGTTTTTAGATATTAAGTGTTTACAGGTATTAGGCTTTAGATATTAGGTATTAGATTATAGGATATAGGTATTTTGTAGATATTTGTTAAGTACTAATAAATATAAGTGTGTTAAATGAAAATATTCTGTTACAGGTAATAAATATATTTTAAATAAAAATATTCTGTTACAGCCTGTACTATAGATGTTCTGTTCAGAATGTTGTCTTCTGTGCCAGTGTGTTCACGGCTGTTCCCCACTTTTTCTTTTTTCAGTTTCAATGTGTCTGATTTTATTTTGAGGTCTTTGATTTGAGTTTTGTTCAGCATGATGAGTGTGGTTCTATGTGCAATCATCTATATGCAGAGACATAGTTTAACCAGCACCATTTATTGAAGGTGCTGCCTTTTTTCCATTATGTATTTCTGGATTCCTTATCACATATCACATGTTCCTATGTGGGTGGAACTATGTCTAGGTCTCTAATTCAATTCCTTTGATCAACATGTCTGTTTTTATGCCGAAATCATGCAGTTCTTTTATTGCTCTGGATTGTTTGTAGCTATGTTGCATTTTTCTTACTCCATTTGATATAGGAATTGTCCTTCCAAAGTCTGTAAACAATTTTGTTGGAATTTTGATGGGAACTATGTTGAATCTGTAGATTGGATATGGTAGGATGGCCACTTTTACTGTTTTAATCCTACTTAACCATGAACAAGAGAGACTTTTACATAGTCTGAAGTATTCTTCAATTTTTTTCTTCAAAGACTTTAGAACTTTTCAAGGTTTTATCATTCAAGTCTTTTACTTGCTTTGTTAGAGTTACTCCAAAATATGTTATATATTTTTTGACTTGCCCACAAAGGTTTTATTTGCCAGACCCAGAAACTACACATATCACTTCCAAACATGGATGTTCCGTTGTATAGAGCTTGCCAGCTTGGCCTCATTGGACAGCAAGGCTAGGAGGCTGTGAAGAAATAAGAGTGTGGTATCCAGTTTCCTGTAGCAATCCAGATAGTGCTAGAGATTAGAAACATTATAAAAGATACATTTCAGCAAAATGGAAATACAGTAAAAGAAAGGTCCCATTAGAAAGGATCCTTAGAAAAATTACAGGATAATAGTGAGGCCTAGAACAAAGTGCTAAGGTATGCTATATCACTGAAGTTCCTAGGACACTGTTTAAAAAAACGTGTAAACTCCAAAGCAAACAATGGAGGGCCATCCAGATAGCTGCCTCTGGATCTTATGGGTTACAAGTCCTTGACTTACTAAGAATTCCTTACAGACCCTTGGACCTCACCCCAGAGCTAAGACTTCTTTCTGTATTTATCCAAGGTCCCCAGATGATTTGTGTTCTTACACAGTTTAAAGGTCATTGTAATCCTGTTTCTGGCATTTTTTGAGTTCTGTGATATGAGGTTGCTTAATATCTAATCTCATCTCTCTACTTTATCAGTAAGGTGGGAATAGAGCACCCCTGTTACTAGATGGAAGGGTATGTCTAGAGATGATGCATCCAGATGATCAATCACCCCTGACACCTAAGCATTGGCTTTCCCCACAGACCAGTCTTTTGATAAGTTACAGTCAGAAGAGGCAGCCTTTTGAATGTAATGAAAGACCCCTGAAATGGGGACACCGCCCCTGGCGCCCAGCGTCCAAGGACAGAGACTGAGACCACCGGATGCAAGTGCAAGAGGCAACTTTATTGTTTACACAGGCGCCTGCGGACGCTACAGCCTTCGGGTGACTGAGCGTGCCGGGCTAGGGCGAAGGTTGATTATATAGGGTTGGGGTGGCAAGAAGCGGGCTTACAGAAGCAGATGCATGGTTACAGGGTTCTCATTGGTCGATTTAAATGATGCCACGGGTTCAGGCTAGGGGCGGACAGACTCAGCATCTCTGAGTTCCTGGCAATCAGATAAGGCTACCGTTAGTACACTTTTGGTCTTTTCAGTTCCTGTTACCAGTGAGTCAGTCCCCAGATGTCTGACCACAGATATCCTGTTTGGAAAGCCCCCGAGCAACAGATATCCTGTTTGGAAAGTCCCCATTCTGTAACAAGCAACAGCATGGCAAAAATGGCAACTTAACAAACAGGCATGCACTAGCCGAGGGTCTTTCAGTAACTGTTTGAAGACCCTCGATATATTTTTAAGGGTATTGTGATAGGCATTTGCCTTTCTTTCTCAGTCCATTTGTAGTCTTTATATAAGAATGATACTGGTGGTTTTTTTTTTAGTTATTCTTGGATCCATCTACTTTCCTGAAAATCAGGTTAGAAATTGGTAGTGGATTTTTGGGGGTTAGTTATCTATAATACTGTATCACCTATCTATTAGGATATTTTGAGTTCTTCCTTGCCAATTGTATCCCCTTGATCCCTTTCATGTCTTATTACTCTAGCTAGATCTTCAAGTATTATTTGAATTGCTATGGATAGAGTGGGCAGCTTTGCCATGTTCCTGATTTTAGTCTAATTGTTTTGAGTTTTTCTCCACTTAATTTGATGTTGGCTACAGGGTTGCTGTAAATTTCCTGTTTTATGTGTAGGTATGTTCCTTGTATCCCAAATCTCTCTAAGACTTTTGGTATTTTGTATGGTTTCTTTGTCATTTGTTTGTTTGTTTGTTTGTTTTTTGAGACAGGGTTTCTCTGTATAGCCTTGGCTTTTTGGAACTCACTTTGTAGACCAAGTAGGTTGGCCTTGGACTCACAGAGATCCTGGCTCTGCCTACCAAATGCTGGTATTAAAGATGTGTGTCACCACACCTGGCTTTTGTATGCTTCTTGTACCTTGATAGGCATCTTCATTTTTAGGTAAGGAAAGTCTTCTTTTATTATTTTGTTGAAAATATTTTCTGAGAGTTTGATATGGTATTTTTCTCCCTCCTCTATTCCTGTTAATTTTATGTTTGATCTTTTCATAGTGTCTCAGATTTCCTGGATATTTTGAATCAGGAATTTTTTCAATTTAACATTTTTTTGTCCAATGTATCCATTTTTTTTCTATTGTATCTTCAATGTCTGAGAATCTCTCCTCCATCTCTTTTCTGTGGGTAAAACTTGCCTTGGTAGTTCCTCTTTGAAATCCTAAAATTTTCATTTCCAGAATTTCCTCAGTTTGTGCTTTCTTTATTGTTTCTATTTTCATTCTTAGGTCTTAAAAAGTTTTGTGTGTATTCTTCAGCTATTTGTTCAGTTTTTTGGCTTTATTTAAGGGATTCATTGGTTTCCTCCAATTATTTGTGTTTTCCTGGATTTTTAAGTGATTTATTTATTTTGTATTTATGTACATCTTATCATCTTCATATAGTTGGTTTTAAGGTCTTTTTCTTGTGCTTTCAATTATGTTCATGTATTCAGGACCTGCTGTGGAAAGATAACTTGACTCTGTTGGTGACATGTTTCCCTAGATGTTATTGATTATGTTCCTGTGCTGATGTCTAGGCATCTGGGTTTGGGGTGATTATAGGTCTAGGTGCTAATTTCTGGGTTTGTATTCTTTGGGTGGGAGTTTTGTTCCTGGGTTTCTGTTTGCTCTCTGGATTTTTACAGAGTGTTTTGTCTGAGTATTGGGTCTTTTATAGATATGCTTGATAGGTGTGTTCAAGGGGATATGCTTGCTAGTGTTGGAAGCCAGTGGAAAAGGAATCCAGTGAAAGATAATCTTAGCAATCCACAGAAGGCATAGACAGGGTAAGCGTGAAGGTGCCTCTAGTGTTCTAGTCCAGTTGGGATGATCTGTGGCATATACAGGAGGCATGGTAAAGAGGAGAGGAGGCTTCTGCTGATATTCTTTGCAGTGCTAAGGGCAACTGTGAGAATTGGGTCTGGGGTAACAGTAGCATAGGTCTTTTGACAGACTACATAGTCTTCTGGCAAGCATAGCCTGTGCTTGAACAGGGAGTGTCATCCCATTGTTGGGGGCTCAGACACAGAGATGAGTCAGAAAGAGAAGAGAAAATGGGAATGGTCTGTGTTATCTGTAGGACACGTGGAAGGGGGATATTTGCTACAGTACTAGGAGCAATCTTGAGTATTGGATCTCAGGTAACAGAATGTGGGGAAGGTCTGGAGTCATCCTACATGGTCCCATACCCAACATTTTAATACTGAGGCATCTGGTTCCCAGGTTCCCAGGGATCTTTTACTTACTTCTCCATTTACTTAGGTATTGTTGTTAATCTGTAAAATATTTTTTGTTTACTGTATAAAAAGTATTATGTGGACTTGCAGGTCACTTAGCAAATATTCTGAACTCAGGGTTGGACCTGAGTTCAGATACCAACACCCAACCCAAGTTGGGAGGCTAATAACCACACACTACTCCAGATCCAGGGGATCTAACACCATTTTCTCAGATGTGTTACCTGTACACACATGGAAGGCACTTTCAAACAGGCAAACATACACATAAAATGGGGATAGTCTTGTTTTCAAAAGTGCTTATGACTTATAAAGCAGGTAGTGTATATCGAGCTGTTTAGGTATATACTACAAACTGTGGAGCCTGACTAAATGCATCTTGTAAAAAGATTCAATTTCATATTAAGTTTGAGTCAGAGCTGACCTCCAGTTCCAGAACAACAACAAAATGTACCCAACCTTGCATTCTAGGGGTGTTCTCTCATCATCACCAGACAGCTCACTCTGAGAAAACACCCAAAAAGTCTAAACAAACTTTCTGGTCAAGCTGACTGCAGCTGGTTAGTCAGTAACAATGAGTCAATCAGAAATGGACATGACTAGTTACCCAAATGTCATCCAATCATATGGTAAAGAACCTGCTTCTTTGTCTGAGTATCTATATAAACTCTGTACTTTTGGGTCTGGGGGCTCTCAACGTGAACTGTTGTGTCAGTGAGTGTGAGAGTCCAAGCTCTGAGCTTGAATAAACAACCCTCATGTATTTACATTGGAGTTGGCTCCTGGGTGGTCTTTGGGGTTTCAAGAACCAGGCAAAACAAAACCATATACTGTTTTACTAAAAATCTCCTTACTTTCTTTGGGATTTAAAAGTTTGCATTTCCTCACCCTGGTGCATACTTGTATCCAATCATCAATCATAAGAAACAAAATGATTTCTAAGAGATACTAACAGACTTTGTTTTCTTTACCATAAGAAAAAAAAATATTTGTATGCTTTAAGTGAATCTCTCCAGTTGAAATAGACCTCCACAACTAATCCATTTTCTATTATTGGCAAAGGAGTGAAACAAGAGTCCACAGCTTGAGTACTGGCCAGTGATTTCTTTGATTTTGGTTTTGACTATAATTCTGTAATTCTTGTTTAAAGAACTGCATTATATTTATAGGTCTGTCGTTGTGTTTACTTGAACCAATGGTGCCATTTATGTTGTATGATTTTATTAGTATTAATGTAATTATATTTTTGTTTCTCTGGAAAATGATAGGCCTTCACTAATTTGTGTCTTCTGAAAAGTTACTATATTATGTTTGTGAGTTCCTTGAGTGTTTGTTGGTTTGGGGACTTTCTCTGGTGAAGCACTTTTAGTTTTTTTTTTTTTTTTCTTGATCTACAAATACTTTCCTCTCCTATTTTCTTGGCAAATCTGTGTTTTCCAGTTGTTGCAATCATCAATGTTTGGGGATTTGCTACTTAAGTGATTGATGTGGTTAACACATTTGTTTTGAGTTTTTAAAACTTTCTCATAAATTATTGTCTCTGTTTCCTGTTGTAGAATATTTTATAACATTGTGAACCCCGAGACTGTGAATTGAATAACATGTTTCAATTATGGGGTGTCTCAGCATTTGATCTTAGAGCTTTCTGTTTACTGTAAACAAGCACTTGTGATGTGGATCTGCCCTAGCACACACCTTTAATCCAAGAGATTTCTGTATAGAGGATTAAGTAAAGTAAACCTAGATTAAGAAGTTGGGCTACATCGGTACTGATCTTTGTATATTGATACAAAATTAAGATTATATTTGGCCACATTGGTATTGATCTTTGTATATTGATACAAAATTAAGGGTAACGCTTCTTAAAGGTATTGTTTGTAGTAATACTTAAAAATGAAATGTCAAGTTTTGACCTCTCACTACCAACTGACATAAACTGTTTAGGATAATTAAGAAACGGGAACTAATAGTCATGAAAACGTGTCATTTTGTTAGTTACTATGACAGTCTATCACAGTTATTTTCTAAGCTACTCAGAAATCAAGTTGCTAAGAGACAAGCAATATTTGCTTATCTAAATATAAGAGATAGATAGGGCATCTTCAAAAACCTCAAGAGATCTGCAGAATATGGCATTCAAAGATGTTTTCTTAACTTAAGATTTTTGATATCGAGACATGTCAGCTCCTGACAGCACCCCCTATATTACTCCAAGTAGAAGATGAGCATCGAAGAATCTCCAGTGGGAGATGATTGAATTGGTGGTAAGCCATTCTCTTGGCAAGAAAAACCACTTGTTTCAACTGTAGACAGACTTCTGTCCAAAAAGGACAAAACTTGGAAGCAGGTAAGTCGACAGCCTAGCTCTGCCAAGACAGGGTAGGTAAGTCCTTCATAATTCCTGCTCTACAACCAATGTCTGTCAGAGAAATGGGGCCAAATGGCTGAAGATTGATGCTGTAATGTATGGAGAGAAAATGGGAACTGTCCAGGCAGCCACTGGTATGTCATTTTTTAGTTTTGGAAGCTGCAGGCCCTGCACTTCCTATATAATCAGATATATTTATCCCTCTCAGGTCTCTGAGGTGGTTGAAGAAAAGATAGCTAGAGTCTCATAGTTAAATTTTGAGTTGTTTAGGAATCAAGAGGGTGTTCTGGATCTAAGAAGATATTTTTAAAATTATGAGGCAAGTTAGTATGAAAGCTGAGTTAGATATAGAACTTTAAACTCATGGAGATGGTTAGATAGTAGAATGTTAAAGTCAGGCGCCAAATACATATGGACTGGACATTGGGAATGTATGCTGAGCCATATAACTCTTATAATCGTGGCCTATTTATTTCTGTTGTTTTGTATTGTATTTGTAGTTATAAGAAAAAGAACCATTATTTGGACTGAAAGGGAGAGCTGTTGGGGGGGAAAATAAATACCTTAAACTAAAAAAAAAAAAAAAAAAAAAGAAGGGAAGAGGATGGTGGGGCTGAGGGGGAGGAGGGTGGAAGGGTGGGACTGGAGGGGGGAGTAGGGAGGGGATTGTGATTGAGATGTAACTTGAAGAAATAAAAAATAAATTATTAAAAAAAAATTCTACTATCTAACCATCTCCATGAATTTAAAGTTCTATATCTGACTCAACAGTCATACTAACTTGCAACACAATTTTAAAAGTATCTTCTTAGATCTATAAGACTCTCTTGACTCCTAAACAACTCAAAATTTAACTATGAGACTCTAGCTGTCTATTCTTAAACCACCTCAGAGACCTGAGAGGGATAAATATATCTGATTTTATAGGAAGTACAGGGCCTGCAGCTTCCCAAACTAAGAAATGACATACCTATGGCTGCCTGGACAGTTCCCATTTTCTCTCCATACATTACAGCATCGATCTTCAGTCATTTGGCTCCGTTTCTCTGACAGACATTGATTGTAGAGCAGGGGTTATGAAGGACTTACCTACCCTGTCTTGGCAGAGCTAGGCTGTCGACTTATCTGCTTCCAGGTTTTGTCCTTTTTGGACAGCATTCTGTCTACAGTTGGAGCAAGGGGCTTTTCCTACCAAGAGATAGGCTTGCGACTAATTCAATCATCTCCCACTGGAGATTCTTCGATGCTCATCTTCTACTTGGAGTAATATAGTGGGTGCTGTCAGGAGTTGATATGTCTTGATATAAAAAAATCTAAAGTTACAAAAACACCTTTGAATGCCATATTCTGCAGATCTCTTGAGGTTTTTGAAGAGGCCCTATCTATCTCTTATATTAGGGTAAGCAGATGTTGCTTGTCTCTTAGCAGCTTTATTTCTGATTACCTTAGAAAATAACTATAATAGGCTCTCATAGTATCTAACAGAATGACCATCTTGCATAACCATTAGTTTGCATTTCTTAATTATCCTGAACAGTTTATGACAATTAGTAATAAAAGGCCGAAACATCACATTTCATTTTTTTTCTTTACCTCCTAACCCTTCCATCCCATTTTTCTGGGGTGGGGTGTCCTTATATCATTCTAATTGGATCTTGTATGTCACTTGGTCACACAGTACATGTCAGAATGCTACATACATGACAACATGTGAAAGGTGAACAGACGTTAACTTCCTTGTGATTACTTTAGTGTTTACTGATAACTAATTCTATTTTTACACATGAAGGACCGTCACCTTAAATTGTGTCCTCTGGTGGGCAATCATTTAAATCATTTCTATAGGAGCATACTTTATTGTTCTCATTGCTTATTCTGTTCCTGTAAGATTTAATACAGTGTTTTAAGAAGTTAAAATAACAGGTGTCAGCTAGGTGTTTTCTGTAAGAAATGCCATGTCCGAAACTGAAAGTCATAAGTTTAGTCCTCTACAGGGCAAAAAAAAAAAAAAAAAAAAAAAAAAAAATAGGAAGAGCATGAAAGTCAAACAGGACAAGATGAAGAGAAATACCAAGAGGAGCAGCTATAAAGTTATGGACACAAGGATTGACAGGAAATTGCTAGTTATTTATAAATCTCAGAAGACAGCACAGGCAAACATCTTACCAGGTACTTTTGGAAAAGACTTAGGTTTTGTAAGTCTACTATAATTTCAAATATGCTTGGACTTTCAAGTTTCAAGTGTGGATCATATCTACAGTTTCTGTGCAGAAATATCTTTCTAAATGTGGCTGGTGGGTAAAGGTGGCACATGTGAATAACTGAGAGATAGTTTATGAGAATGTAAGAATAAAGATAGAAGGTGTTATGGACTTGAATTAAAGGACTTCTCAGAAATATTGAGTTAGTAATATAATCACAGTGCAGTGTCCAATGCAGAATGTTAATAAATTAAAAGATGTATACATCTGAAGCTGTGCAGAATTGGACTCTCATCAATCCCTTGATGTCAAATGTGAATGACTCACATGAACTGACTTATTTTAATTTGATGGCCTATCATTTCTCTGTTCTGTTATTTCATAGAACTTCAAAGTATATCACAGAACAGTACCTTTAAATTTGATTTTTATCTCACTAGTACAACATATACTTAGCATACAAAGTACTGTGTAACATTTTATACAAAACAAGATAATCAATAAGAAAAAAATTTTAAAAGCTAAAGCCAGATGGTAAGCATTTACAAATAAAGGAGAGCATGTATGTGTTACTACATGTCTGTGATTTTGCATTCAAATTCAGAAGAACTTCTACAGAACTTATGAAAATGTCTTAAAATATACTAATTAAGCAGGCTAGAGACAAAAACAAAGCATGCATTGATATTACATTATAACAGTATAGCTACAGCCTTGCATCCGTGACTGATCAAGGGCCCTGAATTAACTGACACACACACCAAATACACACAGACAAATAGACTGTCCTCACTTGCAGAATGTGCATCCTCTCTATTGAGAATCCTCTTTAGAGCAACTACCAGCAAACAGGTCAAATTTAAATGATCCTTTCATGGCATACTCTCAGGTGTCTCACATGTTACCTATGGTCAATGAAGATTACATTTGGACACCTGAGAGTTATGGATGGGAGGAGTGATACATTCAA
>CAJQZJ010016246.1:3886442-3926116 GCA_907164525.1 Lophiomys imhausi | reverse complement strand
TGAAGATCACATTTGGACACCTGAGAGTTATGGATGGGAGGAGTGATTGGTGCAACTGACACCAAATCCCATCCTTCCTCCTCTTTCAAGAAATCCCTCCAGTAGCAAACATCTATTATTTGACTTGAATTAAAATACACTGTTAGGCCGGGCATGGTAGTGCATGTCTTTAATCCCAGCACTCAGGAGACAGAAGCAGGCCAATCTCTGTGTGTTCGAGGCCAGTCTGGTCTACAAAGTGAGTCCAGGACAGCTAGGAATACACAGAGAAACCCTGTCTCAAAAAAATGCACTGCTAGACTGGCAACAATGTAGGCCCTTTGGAGGAGATGGGGATGACTCTAGCTGAGACTCCTAGCAGCTAGTTGTGTGGGGACTGAAGAGGCCTCCTACTAGCTAGTTAGGACTTCTAGGGTAGGGAGAATCACCAACCCACCCACAAAACCTTCAATCCAAAATTTATCCTTTATACAAGATGTGCAGGGATAAAGATGTAGCAGAGCTTGAGGGAATGTCCAACCAATGATGGCCCAGCCTTAGACCTAACTCAAGGGAGAGAGCCAACCCCCATCACTATTAATGATACTCTGCTATGATTTCAGAAAGGAGCATAGCATAACTGTCTTCTGAGAACCTCAGTGCAGCAGATGATACAAACAGAGGCTGAGACTCATCACAAAATATTAGGTAGAATGTGGTGTCTTGTTGAAGAATTGGGGGGAAGGATAGAAAGACCAAGATCAGACAAGAACTCCACATGATCAACAGAGACAACAAACCTTTAACTCTGGGGGCTCACAGAGACTGAACCACCAATCAAAGGGCATGCATGAACTGGACCTAGGCCTCCTACACATATGTAGCTGATGGGCAGCTTGGTCATCTTGTGAGGGGAGTGGGCCTGTCTCTAGCAAGGACTCTGATGCCTGTTTTTAGATCACTTTCCCTGAAAGGAGCTGTGGTGCCTGGCTGGGGTGGGATGACATGGGGGTAGGAAGGAAGCTCCCCTTTTCTTCAGAAAATTGGAGGAAAGATGGAGGAAGGGGCAGGAGGGCAGGACCAAGAGGAGGAGAAGGAGGGCACTATGATTGGAATATAAATTTAATAAATAAAAATAAATATAATTAAAAAAAAAACAAAACAAAACAACAAAAAAACCCAAATATGGTGTTAGGCTTCTCTGAATATTCTGCAGGATGAAATCTAAATTTACCATGTCTATTTCTCTTTTTTACAATAGACGATACTTCCCTTTCAGAATAAACGCTGCACACGTATCTAGACACAATCCATTTCATAATTCACTGAATTATTTTCATAATGTGATTTGTTTCAATTTTTCAGATAAACAGACTGACAAGCAGATAGATGTATATATGAAAATAATGCATATTTTCCATTTTTATTGTCTCTTCAATATAATCTACTTTGATTATATTCTTTTCTTCATCCACATATTTTTAAGAATTACAGAGAATTCAAGAATAATATAGAACCATATAATATTATACCCTATATATTTCAGACCTGCTTTATTTTTTTTTTGTTGTTGTTTTTTTGAGACAGGGTTTCTCTGTGTAACCTTGACTGTCCTGGACTCTCTTTGTGGACCAGGCTGGCCTTGAACTCACAGAGATCCGCCTACCTCTGCCTCCCAAGTGCTGGGATTAAAGGCATGCACCACCAATGCCCGGCTTTGCTTTATTGTCTTTGAGAGGGAAATATGCAGAAATAAAAGCAAAATCTGTGTTTCCATAGGTCTCAATATTTCCTGAACTATTTGCTTTGGACATACCATAGAAGTCTTTGAAGATATATTTCTATGCTTTTCTTATATAGGAATGATATAAGGAAGACTAGGAACTACAATGCTGTAGACCTTTTACAATTAAGGATCTCAGCTTTTAAAATGGGAATATTTATTTTAACATGCTCTGCAACAGGTGGTTTTTGAAAATTAGAAGAGCTCTGGACAATATGCAATTTGTAATTAAATTTCTTCAATTCAAATTCCATTTTCCATGCAGTTGTAGCTCTTCCTAGCTCATCTCTTGACTTGAAATTTTAATAAAAGCTATTGATTTTCTAACAGAACTGTTTTGTGATGATATTGCTGATTCCTCCATATGTATCTGTATCTCTTCCTTCACTGTATCTCTTCCTTCCAATTCCATTATTTAGCCATATAAGGGCCTAGTCTATGAGGTGATATCACAATGTTCTGTTAGCTACTCTGCATACCTGGATAACCACATGTTTATGCTTTTCTGTGATGAA
Organism: Lophiomys imhausi; assembly: GCA_907164525.1. Classification (NCBI taxonomy): domain Eukaryota; kingdom Metazoa; phylum Chordata; class Mammalia; order Rodentia; family Muridae; genus Lophiomys; species Lophiomys imhausi. The sequence continues at coordinate 3,923,839 of CAJQZJ010016246.1, read as the reverse complement.
CAAACATCAGTATTGTTGTCATCCAAACAATGAAGAATGGGAAGTAGAAAACACATCATTCTTCTCAAAAATATTTAGTCCAATGAGATCATTTTATATTCTTCCCTATTGCCCTCACCAAGCCATTCTGTTTGTGAACAATTGCTTTATTTTCCCTCTCTAAAATGGACAAATATCTCATTTGTCTCCATTTTCTCCATGAATTTACTTTCTCCTTCATTCTCTTTCTTTTCTCTCTTAATTTTCTCAGATCTTTCAAGTATCAAGGAAAACTGAAATTGAACTCATATTACAGCTCCTTCAGTGACTAGCTGCTCAGTTTTACCTCTTCTTCAAAATCAACAATGTCTTATCATTTCATGTGTCTTTCAGCTTGTTACATGTTTAGTTGGCAGTTTATATGGCTACTTATAACAGTCAGATTTCTGTTGCACAAATATCCTAAGCAATGAATATTTTATAAAATGAACTACTTGCCCTCCTCTAGTTGCTCTATTACAATTTCTTCTGTAATCTTGTCAACCTCTAGATAAATGGAGAACTTCCCTGGAAGCTTCTGGATCTCCATTAGGTTCAGACACAGACTGTCAAATTGGTATCGGTAACAAGTTTCAGAAAAATCTTACTTGTTTTCTAAGAGCACACATTACTTTCTGACCTTAGAGAAAATTACACTAGAAAATACAGGAAATAAATGTTGACAACAAAGATATTTGAATTCAAAATAAAATGTGAACTCAAATTAAAATCTTTAATTTCTCAGAAAACCTCATTTCATAACTTGAATATGGGTCAGAGGAAGAATATTTATATCAGATAGATTAGGGCCCAGTGTACAAATTTCAACAAAAGTAAGTAGTTTTAAATTCAAAATGCTTAATACTAATTTGTGATCTCCAATAGAATTGAATTTCTACATAAAGAATAATAGTTGTTGCCTTTGCTTGCATTGTGTGCATGTGTGTGTGTGTTGAGAGAGAGAGAGAGAGAGAGAGAGAGAGAGAGAGAGAGAGAGAATTGTGAATCAAGGTCTTACTTGGATCTATGAGGAGTTGTGGCCAGCCTGGGGTACATGTCACCCTCTGTCCAAAACCAAAAGGAACAATAGTGACAAAACAAAAAGAAACTCTGTTTCAAACCTCCTTCTAGCATCAGATAGTCTGAGGTATCAGACCTTCTGGTCCTTTCTCATAACCATGAGAAGCTCCATCTGGAGAAGACTGTGAGGACCTGGGACTCAGAAGAATATATGGTGCTGTGTATGGACTAAATATTTATGAGCCCCAACTGTCTTAGCTTTGAATTTTCAGATTAGTGTGTTTTATCTGAAGTACCTGTAAAAGCCAGAATCTGGGAATGTGATCATTAAAGGTAAAGTAAAAAGAATCCTTGAAGGAAGTAGGATGGCAAAACAAACATGCTGGAAGGAGGGGTGGGACAGATCCTGCAGGTGAAACAGGGATGGGAGCAGTGAAGTGAGGGAAGGGTTAACCAAAACTAAGCATGTGGGTAAGAGCCCTATTGAAACATACAATATTTCAAGTCATTTAAAAACAGTTTGAGGGACTGGTTAAATTTCTCATTGGGTAAAGTTTGTTGTCACTAAAACTGATGACTTGAGGTTGATCTTGGGAACACACACAGTGCTACTCCAAGAAATGATCCTCCAACCTCCACACATGTTCCAATACTTGCCATCAAGCCTAATGACATGAGATGCATCCCTGAAACCTTAAGCAAAAATTATACTGGAGGAACACTGCATGGTGGATAATACTCCTCCCAGAAGACCTAGGTCTTTAATGAAAAGTCCCCATATCATTAGGAGTTAGTTCCTTATGAGCCATGACTAAGAGAGGGTCCAATAAATTATTACAGGCTGCTGCCAGTACCCTTGTTTAAACACAAACATTAGATTGTAAGACTATTCTGAAAGCACCACACATTTGAGATACAGGACATAAAAATCTCTGTGTGACTGCTTAGTGTTCACAGTGCCAGAAGGTTCCTATGCAAGCTATTGGAGGAGGAAAATAGGCAATAATTCGACCAATCATTGGACGGAGGAGCATGTGGTAGGGAAATCTACTCTAGACTTGGTCTTGGTTAAGTGACTCCAAGGAGAAGCATTTTTATTTCTTTCCTTAATGAAACACCAATATATTATTGGTGACTTGGAGTTAACCACTCATATCTTTAATCCATACAAATCACTCATAGGGGAGAACCTCTAATATTGTTTTGTTAAAATGACATGGTTTTATCTGCCTTCTAAATATCTACATTTATACCCATACTTTAGGATAACTATCATGCCTCATCAGAGACACTTCTTTATGCAGTGGGATATGATGAATGCACAGACTAACAACTGACAAAAGTCCAGAGAATGCATAATTGTGAAGTGCTCAGGCCTCAAACAGGACACCCGTATCACACCATCCAAGGCTCAGTGACTACTTTGGAAGTTGTAGGAGGATGCTGAAAATGTAGTACATAACCACTTGACCACACTAATGAACTCACTACAAATGTGATTACCTACACAAGATCTCTATAAAAATGGACCATCATCATTTCATCATGCACAGGGAGGAAGTAATAAGTTCTCGTCCATCAATGAAGGACTATGGTAAAAAATGGGAGTTGAATGAGAGGTGTCATTAAATTAAATGATAAGAAAGTGCAGGTAAGTAACCACACTTTAACTTCATTGATGTATTAACAACATCGCTATTTGGGTCATGTTTTTATACATGTTTGAGTAGTTTAAGTACGTAAAGGTCAAAAAGGCTGGGTTTTGACTCACCAAATCCAGTAAAATCATGGATGCCTGGTTGTTACCGAACTTTTTGATTATTAAGTATTTATTTACTAACAATATTCACCTATAAAAAATTCCAACAATTTCTTAACTATTTTTTTAAATACTTTATTTTTTTTCTTCAAGTTACATCTCAGTCACAAACCCTTCCCTATTCCCCCTTCCTATCCCGCCCTTCCACCCTCTTCCCCCCAAAAGTTTCCCCTTTCAGTCCAACAGATGGTTCCTTCTCTTATAACAGTAAATACTATACAAAACAACAGATATAAATATGCCACATTTATGAGAGTTAAATGGCCCAGTATACCTTCCCAATGTCCAGTTTATACATATTTGGCCCCTGACTTTAACATTCTACTATCTAACCATCTCCATGAGTTTAAAGGTCTATATCTGACTCAACATTCATACTAACTTACTAACTTGCAACACACTTTTAAGAGTATCTTCTTAGATCTATAACACCCTCTTGATTCCTAAACAACTCAAAATTTAACTATGATACTCTAGCTGTCTATTCTTCAACCACCTCAGAGACCTGAGAGGGATAAATATATCTGCTTATATAGGAAGTGCAGGGCCTGCAGCTTCCAAAACTAAGAAAGGACATACCAGTGACTGCCTGGACAGTTCCCATTTTCTCTCCATACATTCCTGCATCAGTCTTCAGCCTTTGGGTCCTGTTTCTCTGACAGACATTTGTTGTAGAGCAGGGATTATGAAGGACTTACCTACCCTGTCTTGGCAGAGTTAGGCTGTCGACTTCCCTGCTACCAAGTTTTGTCCTTTTTGGACAGCAGTCTGTCTGCAGTTGGAGCAAGGGGTTTTTTCATGCCAAGAGATAGGCTTGCCACTAATTCAACCATCTCACACTGGAGATTCTTCGATGCTTATCTTCTTCTTGGAGTAGAATAGGGGGTGCTGTCAGGAGCTGATATGTCTCGATATCAAAAAAAAGAAAATCTTAATTTAAGATAACATCTTTGAATGCCATATTCTGCAGATCTCTTGGGGTTTTTGAAGATGCCCTATCCATCTCTTGTATTTAGATAAGCAAATGTTGCTTGTCTCTTAACAACTTGATTACTGGGTAGTTTAGAGAATATCTGTGATAGACTGTCATAGTAGCTAACAAAGTGACATGTTTGCATGACTAGGAGTTTGTTTTACTTAACTATCCTAGACAGTTTTAGACGGTTGGTATCAAGAGGCCAGAGCTTCACATTTTATTTTTAAGTATCTCTAGGTATGATACCATTAGGAAGCGTTATCTTTAGCCCCAGGGACTTCCTACTTTTCCTTTTCTGTATCCTTCTTCCTCTCCTATGTAGGAGTGCATAGGCTTGAGAAAAATGAGACATAGACATAGCACAGGAAGGTCCAAGAACAAGGGGCAGATTATTGAATATGCCCTTATACCTTTGTATATTGATACAAAATTAGTAGTATATTTGGCTAAAGTGGTATTGACCATTGTTTATTGTGAAAAAATAAGATTGTATTGGATTACATCGGTATTGATCTTTGTATACTGATACAAAATTAAGATTATAGTTGGCCACAATGGTATTGACCCTTGTATATGGACGTAATATTAAGATTGTATTGGGCTACATAGGCATTGATCTTTGTATATTGATACATAATTAAGAGTATATTTAACCACAATTGAATAGATCTTTGTATATTGATACAATTTCTTAACTATTAATCCTACAAATTCCTACAATCCCTTTAATCTAACCACTAATCTGTTGATAATTATTTTCCTAACCTTTTAGAAGGATACAGCCTCTGGGGCAGGTCCTCAATCAGCAGGAACACAGTTTCTTTGGTAGATTCTTTAATGCACTTAGCAGTCCTTTTTCTGGATATCAGATGTAGATTCGTCAGGGTAAGTTGGCTATTGCAGTCTCACCTTAAATAAGGCTTGAGGCTTTCTTCTCCCTGGGAGACCCCAGCCGTCTGCAGGCCAACTTACTTCTTTAGCATTAGGAACTCAGCTGCTCTGCCTCAGTCCTTAAAGCTGGCCACAGTTTCGTTTAGGCCACTGTTCGGAGAGGTCAAACCCCTCTAGGCAAAAGCTGAACCACAGGATTTAGTCCTTGGCCTTTTGCTATCTTGCTGAGGCTTTCTTTGCTCACCAGCTTCTTTCTGCCTCAGGGAGATCTGGCCATCAGTACTTTTTTCAGTAGGACTCTCGGAGCTCTCTAGCATCAGGGCCTCTTCTTTTTCATGGGGCTCCATGCACTGTCCTTAAATAGGAGGAACTCTGTTTCAGCTTAATTTGGGCTCCGCCCACTTAGCAACTGAAAACAATGTCAGACTAAATACTCTGTTTCTTAAGTCCTTTAAGTCTTTCCTGTTTTTCTGACTTCAACCTTGTTTTGTCAGTCCATTATGTCTTTCCTGTTTTTCTGACTTCAACCTTGTTTTGTCAGTCCATTATGTCTTTCCTGTTTTTCCTGACTTCAATTTCCACAAGCTGATAAGCTAAATAGCTCACAGCCAAGTTGATCTTCATGCCCGAATTAAGAGACTGTATCAGAAACCCCTAGATATTTTCTAAATCTAATTTAATTATTCTAACTCCCTACACCTGGGAGGTCCAAAGGAGACTCCCATTCCCCAAACTCAAATAGGCTACCCAGATATACAGAACTGTTCAACCTGGGCCATAGGAGAATTTCTGGAGGTTAGGTAAAAGAGAGTATTCCTCAGAAGGATGTAAAGCTGGTTTCTCTCTACCAAAGGAGTCACTTTCCCTTACTACATCATGCCTGCAGAGTTTGCCCTTGCCCCTTCCCTCTCCCTTTGTAAACCTTTAGATTAGACTACATTCCTGAAGCTAACCCCCAAGGTCCATTCCCTTATTTATTCACTGGCTCATTCCTGAGACTAAAGACCAATGTTCAGCAATTCAAATCCATTGTCCACACTCACTGATAAGGTCTTACCAGCTCACCCTACCATGGATTTTCTCTTCTCTTCTTGGAAGTCACTCCTACAGGCTCAAGGGATAATTCTTGAATACCTCTAAGTAGGGAAGATAAAATAGGTATTGGAAATGGATGGAGGGAGGGATCTGGGCAGGAACCCAGCATTGCTGCCATCAGAGAAACCTTATCCAACAGATAATGAGCAAAGTTCGGGGAGTTTTGAGAAAGGGTTGGGGAGGGTTTGAGGAAGTCAAAGGGATCAAGAACACCACAAAATACCCATATGGCACATTAACTCTGATACAAGGTGGCTTAAGGAGACTGAACCACCATGCAAAGAGCCTGTTTGGACTGGCCCTAGGCCCAGTACATATATGAAGCTGCTGGGCTGCTTGGTTCAAGTGGATCCCCTAACAATCAGGATGGTATCTATCCCAGACTTAGATGATGTTGCCTCTCTCAGGAGCTCATGTTCCTGACAGAGCTGCCTTGTCTTGCCTCAATGGAGCAGGAGGCACTTAGTACTAATGCGGCTTTGTGTACCAGGATGGGTTGGTGCTGGATGAGGGTAGGTAGGAGGGTAGGACTGGGAAGAGAGATGGGAGGGGGATGGGGATTGGAATATAATAAAAACTTAAATAAAAAAATAAAAAAATATCACTCCTGCAAGAGCACCTGGTGCTTGCTGTCTGCCATTGCCTGATTCAGAGGCAGTCTGCCCATCCTGTTTGTCCCTCTGGGACACAAAACTCATTTGGGCTGAGAATTTGTTGCCTGAATGTGTTCTTTATTGACTCTCAGAAGCTCACATAAGGCATACATGTGCGTGTGTGTGTGTGTGTGTGTGTGTGTGTGTGTGTGTGTCCCTCCAGATCTTATGAATCAAAGCTTGGTGGCAAGTCTGAAGATTTGCCTTTCTCAGAGTTTTCAGGCGATAAAAGTGCTGAGTCCAGGATGCAGCTCAAATTCATATGATGGTTGAGTCCTGTGTTCACTGGGTTCTTAGCTCTGTGGCTATGCCCCAACACAGGCTGAATTTTGAGCTTAGATGCTGAAGATGGAGTATAATAAGGTGATGTCAAACACACAGAAATTGCCAAGGAGATTAGTGAGGGCTTGAAGAAGTGCAAGGATCTGATTGAGAAGATCCACTCTTGCCTCTGATGAGCCTCACTTTGAACATCAGTGTTCTTGGCCTTTGTGCTCACCATGGTAGCTCATTGGAATCCCCTGTGGAGTTTATAAAGAAATCCTGATGGTATGTCTCCTTTATGGGAATACTGATTGTGTGCTCTGTGCATCTGTGTAGCAATAGGAACACAGGATCAAGAACCCCTGTTTTGAAGACAGGATAAAAGTCATCACAGGTTTCAGGTGGCCCAGACCTGTGGCACAGCCTCCCAGAACCTTCTTAGAGAACATATCTTCCCCTCCAGGCCTACTGAAGGAGCACATGCAGCATGAATCCCTCTTGACAGTTTGCCTTTCCTGACCCTGGGGCAGGAGAGCAAATCCACTGAACATCAGAAGGCCCCAGTACATAGGATTTAGCAAGGAGCACCCTCTGTTTTGGGTAGTCCATGATGCAGCCCAAATTCATATGATGGTTGAGTCCTGTGTTCACTGGGTTCTTAGCTCCTGTGGCTATGCCCCAACACAGGCTGAATTTTGAGCTTAGATGCTGAAGATGGAGCATAAGAAGGTGATGTCAAACATGCAGAAATTGCCAAGGAGATTAGTGAGAGCTTGAAGAAGTGCAAGGATCTGATTGAGAAGACCCACTCCTGCCTCTGAGAGCCTGAATTGGCTGGGAGCCCAGCATTTGGGAGGGACTAATTCTACCCTTCTTTGTCTTTGAACCAAAGCGAGGGGTTGGGCTCCAGCCTGTGCGACTTTTAGCAAACATCCTCATTGTGTCTCTAGGACTTGTGCCTTGTAGATGCAATTTTCCTAAGTGTGAAAACTCTGTTAGCCCCTCACAGCATTTTTCTGTCAGCCTCTAGACAGACAACATGATCTGCACCATGAGTGGCTTGTGGGGCTCTGGCATTGGCTTACAAGGCTGGTTTCCATGGGATCCAATGATGGGATGCATTCCTATAGTGAATTATGTCTTCCCTCACAGCATGAGTGCCCTCTTTTTTTCAGTTTTTCGAGACAGGGTTTCTCTGTATAACAGAGCTTGACTGTCCTGGACTCGCTTTGTAGGCCAGGTTGGCCTTCAACTCACAGAGATCTGCCTGCCTCTGCCTCCCGAGTGCTGGGTGGGATAAACGTGTGTGCCAGTATTAATGATGATTGCCCTCTTATCTACAGATGATTTCCAAATACCATGAACAGTTAATCACAGGTCAGGATACATCCTGTTCTCAGATGTACATGGATGTCTTTTGGTGTCAGAGTTTTTCAGTAGTTTGAATCTTTTGGGTGCTCATCAGTTCTCTGGCTTTGGCCTGCCTTGTGATGATGCTGGTATGGCTACTGTGGGCTCCAGACTGGGACTGTCTGAGAAGTTGTGCCCTTGCAAGAATGGTGGTACATGGGCATGGGGTAGCAGATGTAGGCTGGCTGGAGCTTACCATTTTCTGTAATCGTTCAGCAGCCTCCACAACCATCTTCAGGGTGAATGGACTCAGCTGAAGGAAAAAGTACCATGTTGAGACAACAGAACATAAAGCTGTGGAAAGCAAATTTCCCTGCAAATGTCCCTTGGAGAAGGGAAGAGACTCTGTGAGGAGGCATATGAGAAGATCTATGACCTCTGGGCAAAGCAGCAGCAGGTAGGCTGAGGCAATAGGGGCAAACTGTCCACTTGTCTAAACACACATACACACACACACATCTACCTACTTTTCCAGATAACTCCCAACATCCCATCCCATTGTTCATTTCTGTGACCATTCACAAGTCAATTTGGGGAGAAAGCCTCTTGGGAAATACTGATGCTTAGCTAGCAAACCCTGCTGTGCTAGAAGCTGCAGTCCATTGAGGGATATGGAATAATCAGTCATCCCACATCCCCTACATGTCATTATGGGAGGAGGGGTCCTATGCTGGGAGCCACTTAGGGAGTAGCACAGAACTTTGAGTGAGAGAGGTCAAGGGCCTGTGGTTATTTGTTTGACAGGAGTCATGTGAGATCAGATGCAAAAACAGCATGCAAGGAGGAATACCCCATGTAAAGGCCAAATGAGTGGTTCTCATTGTCATTTTTAGGGTGCTATATAGCATTTCATCCTCACGCTCTGGGCCTCCCATGGTGTTCTCTTTACCTTTCTAAGATCTTGGTTCACAGTGACAGAAGCCTGGATAGTAACTTGTCAATCCATTTACTGTGACTGGCATTGGCAAGTTCTCCCTTCCTGGATCTTACACTTGGGAGCTGACTGCATGATCAACAATGTGGGAAGGGCTTATTGCATGAGTCATGTCAGGGTGGCAGATTTGCGGCTTCTAGAGAATAATTTCTCCAACTTGATCAACATAGTCTGACCAAGCAGAGCATGCTTCCCTAGGCATTTTTAGTCTTCAAAGGGATGGAGTGCAGGGTTGTGGGTCTCACTTGAAATAGCTAGTGTGAGGTCAGTTTTACTCTCTTGTGCTATCAAGATCTTCTGTGGAAGAGCCAAGGCTAAGTTTAGTGATGACAGTACCAATGTAACTTGGAAGGCTTTGTTTTGAGCCCTCTTCCTTGGGTACTTGGTTTTGTGTGTTCAAGCTGTGTTGTGCATAGGTTGTCACTTATCTGCATGATCTGTGAGTCTCAGGATGAAAAATATTTCCTGGAAGGGGAAGTAAGAGCAAGCCAGGGTAGAAGAGACTGGCTGAGTCTAAGAGCCTTGTAGACAGCAGGGAAAACCCACTACTTCCCCTTATAGAAGAAAAGATGCTACACTATTCTAGTCCTCTTATTGCCTTTTTGGGTTCAGAAGGTGTGTGTGTGTGGTGTGTGTGTGTGTGTGTGTGTGTGTGTGTGTGTGTGTGTGTGTGTGCGTGTGCTGGATTTTCTGTTTATCTATGTGGGTGTGAGAATAGGTGTGTGAGTCTCTGTGAGTAGGCTCATTGACTCAAGGAACAATGGACTATCTTTAAGAATGATGAAGGCCAACTTTAATGAGAAGTTACTGTGCCTGCTTTGGTTCATACCACTTTGTATCAGTTAAACATTACATGCAGCCTCCTGTCTTTTCTGCATGTCTGCCCAGTTCATTTTAATAGAAGTCTACAAAAACTGTTGCAAAAGTTTTTCAGGTGTTTTTAGGGATAGAAATATTTATCTACAATGAAATCCCTTAAAGGAAACCAATGGAATAGGGTACATGGAGTGAGAAAGAGGCTATTGTGGCAAACCAAGGGACCTGAGGATTAGGAAAGGCTAGCTAAATATTTGTGTCCTTCTCTGCTCTGGGTAAAGAGTGACTGTCCACTAGATGGTCAGGCGGCTCATAGTCTCTACCCTGAAGCCTATTTTGTTCTCATTGCCTGCTACCATTTACTTTCCACCTTTATCTAACCATTGCTCCATTAAACTTCGTCTTGAAGCTGACCTTGATTTTATTCTCTGAGAGATTCTGAATCAGAGGTTCTTATGGGTGCATCTTGGTCCAGCAGAAGTCCCATAGCCATGCTGAGGTGTGAGAACAGGGCTGTCTCAGTGCAGCCCATTTAGGCTCCCAATTGTCTAAAGCACTCACACTGGGTTGTGTCTGCAGCACTCAGTAACTGCTTTTATTCTAAACTTCTTCATATTGAGTCAAAATCAGCTGGAGGGAGAGTTAGGGGAAATGAAAATCCTCAGACATTTCTAGTGATGTAAAATAGTATAGCCCTGTGAGAATCTATGTGAAAGTTTTTAGAAAGATGAACTGCAGGCCCAGGTGACACAGTGATTCCAGAATGAGAGGTAGGTGTCAACAGAGAATCTGGGAGACAACAGGGTTGTAGAAGCATTCCTCAGAGCAACCCCAAACTAGAAACTTTTTAGATATCCATCATCAGTGAATGAAGAACAATGTGTGGCATCCCCTTCTTGGAATATTGTTCAGTAAGAAATGATACATATAATTATTTGGCCATGAGTTAGTCAGTCTTCTGCCATTCAAACAAATCTTTGACCCAATCACCTTACAGAGAGGAAAGGTCTATTTTGATTCCCAGTTGTAGAGATTTTCTAGTTTCCGGAGCTCATAGCTGTGGACATAAATTGAGGTAACGTGCTTTAGAGAGCTCCTCTTGAAAGAAGCTCCTCACCTTGGAGCAACTGGGAATCATTGAGTGAGATCAAGGAGTGGGGGTGTGTGGACAGACATGGCTATTTAACCTCTATCCAGAAAACCTTTACTTGGGAAACCAATCCTCTATTGCACAGCTTAGGGAACTTGAGAAGCAGGCTTTAAGCAGGCTTTGTTACAGGGCCAAGGACCCCACGGGTCCACCTGTCTATGCATTAGGTTTATAGCACAAGCCCTTCATTGACTGATCTGCCCACTGTGTGCTTCTGCTGGTCACCTGGCATTCATGTGGTCCACAGACACACAGGTTGGCAAAACAACCATACATGTAAAAATAAAAGTAAAATGAAAAATACAAAAAACAAAGGAAAAGGACACAATCTTCCATACATCCCTGTGCTGAGAGCATCTTGTATTTCCTTGCCTCTGGATTGGAGTGTGAGTAGAGAAAGTGTTAGCTAACAAAATTTAACATTCTTCTCAGTAGTATCCCAGGTGATCCCTTACATTAGCTTTATCTGGGAAACAAAACATATTGCTGTTTTGCAGTGTGCTTGTATGTGTGCATACATGCATATGTATGTGTTCAGGAGTGTGTGTGTGTGTGTGTGTGTGTGTGTGTGTGTGTGTCTGTGCTTGTGTACATGAGTGCACCCAACCCTCCACTAAGAACACAATATTCTAATGAACAGGAAAAGGAAAGACTGAAGAAAAGGCTGGAATACCTACTAAGTAGAAGGATCACCAAGAAAAATGACTTGGCAGTATTGCTGCAGCATCACTACACTCTGTTCAGGATGAGATAGTAGCCCAAGCTGAGGAGAAGCAGGTAGAGCCAAGTGGGTCCCCTGTACCTGCATCTCCATGTTCTTTGGGATTCTGGTCATCTGCATGGCTCTCAGCCATAGCTAGGGAGAGAATATTTTATAGTGTCATGCTGGCTCAGTCAACAAGAACAATGTTCAGAAAACAATGTTTGATCCTTAGTCTTTATGTGGATTGTGTACCCTTCTTCCCTTCTGAGATCTCTAGTGTATTCTGAGTATCTTGTCTTTTATGTCTCCCCACAAATATTCATATAGTCGGCTCAAACCTAACAGGGGGAGGGTCATTTGTGTAGGACAGTGTGCCCTCCTGCCACTTTATTTTCCTTCAAAACATCACCCTTAAAGATAAGTTTCTATTCTGGGGCAGATTTGCATGTGGCTCACCCCTGCTGATTATAGGCTATGTCCAGTGTACACTGGTTTGTTGTGAAAATGTTTCTCCGGTTATAAGCAGATTTAGAGTTTGACATGTTGAACCCATGCAGGATTCTGAGCTGTAGGCATAATAGTAGCCTTCACTGAAGTGCTGTGTAGGCTCCACTAGAGGGCATGCATAGAGTTTAGCAGATTGCTCACATTCACCTGATATCTAAGAGCACACATACATCTCCTGAGCTGTGGCTCAGACATTGCTATGCTGCTATTTTCCCCCAAAATAATATTCCTGGACTATTGGAGAAGTGTGCTGTTTTTCTAGTTCAGCACAGTTTATACTTAGCAGTTCAACTTCTGGCAGTTTTTAAACATTGAGAAAAAAAATTCAGGTCAAGTTCTCTCCAACCCATTTCCCTTAGAGAAGCTGGAAATGACCTCTGCTAAAAGGTAGTGCTGGATTGTTCAGCTGAGTAGAGTTGGTCAAGGCTCAACAGTAGTGGTTGGTCCCGATCAGGCCACGGATACACAGGGCAATTGTGCCTTGGATGCGGGTAGTATGGTATACTCCACGGATATACACTTCATTATGTGTGTAGCGTGGCCATTGTTTGTACTATATTGGGTGGGGGCATAATGGTGAGGGGTGGGAGTGAGTTTCCATGTCTGTGAGGCAAGATTGGGCTGCCTTTCCCATTAACATTGGAATGGATACAACTCGAACGTGCAGGTAGCTTTTTCCCATGATCTGCAGGTTGTTTGCTCAAGTCTAAGCCAGTGCTCTCAGCCAGAGAAAACATGGTGTGTCAAAAAAAGTGCCAGTGCAGTTGGAGAAAGTTTTCTACAGTGGCAAAATCACCACAGTTCTGAGGCAGTATATGATGAATGGTGATCCTTTATTGCAGCTTATATCATGATGGTCTTAACTTCCCCATGGTTCTCTATAATCTACTAAATTTCTCACCATCCATCAGATCTCCTGAACTCTGAGATGGGTGAGGGCTTTTGAACCATGGAAAATGGGGAAGGGGATTTTGGGGGTGGATGCTGATGGCTGAGATTGAGATGCTGGAAATGCTATATTTACATAGGGAAAGGCCCCAGACACTATATGTGCCTGAGCTCACCTGTAACCTCCTGTTGTGTCGTTTCTATGTGCTACAGGGAAGGTAACCCTTTAGGGTTGTCCACGTGCTCCAGAGGTAGGAGGCAGCAGAGAGAAAGCTTGGCCTCACTCCTATCCATCTCATCCCATGGTCCCAACTTTGAGACTTCTGGGATCTGGATTTGCTTGGATCTCAACTGTTCCAGCCACACACCTGTGGAGCCACACCCAACAATTATGGAAAACATCCATACTGTATCCTTGAGCCATATATTTAGCTACCAGGAAAATGTGATATGTGGTATGTGCATGTTCATGAAGTGATCATAATGAGAAACAACTGTGTTGCTCTGTGTGCCTCTCAGGAAGTAAGAACATTCGTTAACAGTGTATAAAAGAAATGAAGAATCTCTGAGCTATTTACCTCTGGTTTGCTTGAAATACAGCCCCAGTGATAACTGCACAGCAGAGATAAGGACCTCCAAGAAATCTTGGGACATGGATTTCTTTTAGGTGATTTTATTTATACTTCATTATGAGTGCTTTTGCCTGTTGCAACTTCCATGCAGACCAGAGGAGGCTATCAATTCAACCTGGAATTAGAGTAAAAGAAGTTTGTGAGCTGTCATGTGGGTCCTCTGAGATAGCAACTAATGTTCTTAGTGGACAAGACATATTGCCAGTCTCTGCACTTGAATTTGTCCTTCCAACCATGGAGACTGGATCACCCCAATCAAGATGAAAATTTTTTGGAGGCACATAGAGACAGGTACAAGAGGTAGGTATGATAATTGTCTCAGGCTGCCACACATCCAAGAAAGGCTCCCATGAGTCTAGAATCCTCCCACAACATCACTGTCAGATTGGAACATATTTATTACCTCTCATCTAGGATGACATATAGATTAGGCCTGTCTGATGAAATTCAGAATTGAGAAGACCCTCTGGGGCATGAAGTTGGGGTAAGCAGATGGTGATCGTCCAGGTAAGCAATGTTGGGAGGAACATTCCAACAAGCTGGAATGGACGGAGCCTGTATCAGGATCCTCATGCATCTGGTTGAGTGTGTATCTGTGCAAGGCTTGCAAAGTAGAGGGATGGTTGATGCTGTTCTTTTACCACAGGAGATCTCAGAGTATATTGAAGTGTTTCTTCTACTTTATTCTTGTGTAGATCTCTCGAAGAGATCTGACTTTGGAGACTGACAGTAAATGAAAGAGTCAATGTTTAGAAGATGTAATCCTGTGGATCTCAAAATTGGTGCTGTAAAATGAAGGATTAAAAGAATCCACTGTCCTCTGAGCTTTATGTTGGTTGGGTGTCAGGTCTTGACCCGCAGAAGCTAAGACATGCTCATTTTCATTGAAGCTATAATTTTTCTATTTTGAACACTCATGTAATTATATTATCTATATTCCAATTGAGAAATTTTAGACTTTTGTTATTATACATTTTCCCCAGAAGCTATAGAAACCAAGAAAGCCAGCATCAAAGCTTCACCTGAAACACAAATTAAAGGAACATGCCCATCTGCAATTTGTAACTGAGCAGAGATGTTTGTGAGTCCCAAATGGCTCTAAAAGGTCTTCCATACATGCCTGGTATAATAGTCAGGGTCCTATAAAATGAATAGAACGAATTTTTCTTTATATAGAAAGGGTGTGTTTTAGAATGGCTTAGTGCCTGTGGTCCAGCTAATTCAACAATGGCTGACTATGATGGGAAAGTCCAAGCATCCAGTAGTTGCTTGGTCCTCAAGGCTTGATGTCTCAGCTCATCTTTAGTATTGGATAGATTTCCAAAGAAGTAGGCTCTAATGCCAATGACAGAATGGACTTGCTAGCAAGGTAAGAGCAAGCAGCTAAAGAGGAAAAGCTTCATTTTCTTGTGTCCTTGTATAGGCTTCTAGCACAAGGTGTGGTTGGATCTTCAGCTCAAAACATCTGGATTGAAACACACATTCATACATATACATATACATATGCATACACATACGCACACACAATTGAATCAGTCTGTGTAGTATTAATTGTATGTTTTCAGGGCTATTTGATAGTGGATAACCAATAAGTATGTATTTTACTGTTAAAAACTATTTGATTTTACTTTTGTAACATGACTCTAATTTACTTAATTAATTTGCTATAAGTAACTTATTTAATATTTATTACAGTCCTACATTAGAAAAGCAATATTAGGAGAGCTGTAGAAACTTTTATCACAGCTTCAAATCCACATTATAGTGTTAATAGTCTGGCTGACAAATGAAGCCATGTTGGCTCTTCATGAGGTATGCTGCACATAAAATAATTTTGACAATGGTTCTTCAAGGAGCCCCCCCTCCAAAGCTAAGAATGGGAAGATGATGGTATTTGAGGACAATAAAATACTGCTTTATCTGAACACAATGCTAAAGCAATCTTGGACAATAATTTCTAGAGGTATGACCATCTCTGATTTCAAGCTATACCATAGACCTGAATGGATTTTCAACAAATGGTGCTGATCAGATTGGATGTGTGCATATAGAAGGATGCAAATAGATCCATATTTATGATAATGCACCACTCTCAAGTCTATGTGAATAAGGACTTTAACTCAGAACCTGATAGAAGAAAAAGTGAGGAACAGCCTTCAACTCACTGACACAAGAGACAACTTTCTGAACAAGACACCAATAGTGAAGGCACCAAGATCAAAATATAATAAATGAAACCTCAAGAAAATTAAAAGTCATCTATAAGGCAAAGGAAATTGTCAGTAGGACAAAAAAAAAACACCTAATGAATGGGAAAATATTTTTGCCAATTCCACATCAGATAGAGACCTAATATATAAAATATCGAAAGAATTCGAGAAACTCAATATTAAAAAATAAATAATACAATGTTAATTATGGAGCACAGATTTAAATAGAATTCTCAACAGAGGAATCTTAAATGGTGGAGAAAGAGCTAAGAAAATGTTCAACATACTCAGACACCAGGAAAATGCAGATGAAAAGTGCACATGCAAACTTATACAGCCTCTATGGAAATAAATATGTCATTTGCTCAGAAAACTGGGAATCTATCTACTTCAAGACCCACCTATACCACTCTACAGCATATACCCAAAGGACATTCCATCCTACTACAAGGACTCTTGCTCAACTATGTTCATAGAAGCTTTATTCATAATAGCCAGAAACTGGGAACAAATTAGATGTCTTAATGGACATCTGAAGACGGAATAAAGAAAATGCAGTACATTTGCACAATGAACTTTTAGTTGTTAAAAAAAATGACAACATGAAATTTATAGATGGGTATAACTAGAAAAAAACATTCTGAATGAGGGAATCCAGGCTGAGAAAGACAAATATGGTATGTATTCACCTATAAATGAATATTAGCCATTAGGTAATTGGTAATCAAGTTAAAAATGCACAGAGTCAGAGATGTTAGGTAAAGAGGAGGGGGGAGCCCAGATTTCTCTGGGAAGGGTAAATATAATAGATTCAATGAGTGGACTGGGAATGAATGGGAGTGGAGCAGAAAGGATCAGGTGAGTGGAGAGGGAGGCAGAGGATTCAGGGAGAGCTGGAATTAGGAGGGATTTGGAGTTAGTGTGGAAATCTAGGTCAGTGGCCACTTCATGGAGTCTATGACAGTGACCCTGGTGAAGATTCCTAGTAATGGAGGATGTGGTGTCTGAACAGGCCACCTTTTATTGACAGGCAGGGCTTCCAGTGGTGGGATGTGGTTACATGCAGTTGAGTTGTTGGCCGAGGAATTCCTAGAGAGATCCCTAAATAACACAGGCTGGTGCTAAGAGAAAAGGTTTCTCTCTAAAAACTGACAGCAGGGCCACATTGCTGATGACGACTTCCACACAGCTCAATGAATGGAGAGAGGTTGAGCAGGTGCAGGCTTGGAGACTAGAACACTTGTGTTCTAGTCTCTTTTGGGAGAGAAGGTACTCTACAGGCTATGGGAAAGAGAATCATGGACACCAACCCAGCTACAAAACTCCCTACCTATTATCTGTCCTGCCTGCAAGATACAGTAGAGCATGGTGGCACAGAACATATGGGAGTGCCCAGTCAATATTTGGTTTACCTTGGGGTCAATGCCATGAGAAGGAACCAATGCCTTACACTGCCTGGATAGCCAGGAATCTTACAGAGACTAAAATGGCAAGTATGGAGCATGTGTGGGTCTGAAACAGGTCCTCTGCTGATATGTCATGTCTGTTAGCTTGGTATTTTCTGGGATTACTAACAGTGGGAGTGGGTGTACCTCTGACTCCTTTGCATGCTCTTGAGATGGCTTTTCTCCTATTGGTTTGCCTTGTCCAGCCTCAATATGAGGGCTTTCACCTTGTCTTTTTCTATCTTGTCTGGGCTTGTTTGACTGCCCTTTCTTGGAGTTCTGCTCTTTTCTGCAGAGGAAACAGAGGAGGAGTGGATCTGGGGAAGAGGGAAGGTAGGCTGGACCTACTAGGAGTGAAGAAAGGGGAAATCATTGTTGGAATATATTATGAGAGAAGAATCTATTTTCAACTAAAATTTCATTCAGTATAGCCCACATGAATATGCAAAGAAGGATATAACCAATAAGGAACAAAGAAAAACAGGGAAAGCATGACTTTGATAGGTACATTTCTCATTCTGTTTGTGTAGAGCATCACAAAGGAGTTCATGACAAGCTCATTCTTTGGCCCTATCTATAACTGTGGAATCAAAAATTTTGCTCTAAGCAATGTGAAATATATATCATGCAGGATACAAACATAGGTCATTTTCTCATGTTATGTTTCCTAGTTTGGATTGTGACATTATAGAATTCCTGCTCATTTCATTCCAAAAGAGTATTCTTGCTTCTCTTTAAGGAGAATTATTTTTTGAATAACTATTAAAATATTAGAAATATATATGTATTGCTATAAAGTATTGCTACATTAATTATTCAATACATTGAACATATACAAACGTATATATACAAATGTTAAATGTTTTCACACATTCTCCAAAGCAAAAATGAGAGTGTTACCATCTAAGGAGGGTTATATGATCAGAAGAAAACAAAGAGATGTGTCACTTTTCTAAGACTATTACATTTTTATTCAACTATAATTTATTGTCATTATTTAAATTCAAATAAAACAAGTCAATCTGTCTCATAACTCCATTTTTACTTTCTGATGCAGCCGAAAGTTCTCACACCATCCAAATAAAGTGAAATTCTGCATTTTTACACCATACTGTAATAGCATATTTGCTTATCATCTCTGTAACAATGCTTGCTACAATAGCTTGATATTTAATTTTTCTTCTCCTCATACCAATTAAAGAATATAGAATATGATAGCTTCAATGAGATTCTGTGCTTTCTTCCCTTCATTTTCTGTTGCTATCTGTAGTGTAGTCAAGATGGATGAAGCTCTCACATCCATCTGAAAAAATAAGAGTTCACTAAAGATAATATTTAGATTGGAGAGAGAAGTAGGTTGATACTGCTTCAACCATAATTACATGCTGCTTGATGTCAAGACAGTACTGACTGTGAGAGTCCTTTATAAGTGTATAATACTTTAATCATTGCTGTTGTCTTCATTCATTTAGCATAATGTCCTCCTGAGGCACACAGCTTGTCCTCAACAAAGGAGTATGGAGATTATTTTCATACTTAGGACATCAGGAATATAGAATGAACAGAAGAATTCTGATAGTTCTTAAAAGTGATTTTTTTTTATTTTTGGTTTTTTGAGACAGATTTTCTCTGTGTGATCACCCTCAATATCCTGGACTGGCTTTGTGCACCAGACTGGCTTCAAACTAACAGAGATATGCTTGCTTCTGCCTCCCAAGTGCTGGGATTAAGGCCATGTGCCACCATGCCCAGTGTTAAAACTAATTTCAAATGCATGGAATATATACGAAGAAGATTGCTGAGATCCATATCAATTCTGTCACTATATAAGAACTCTGTATAATGGAGCTGCTTGGGTGTAGATATTATATCCAAATGTAGCAGAATATATACACTAAGTATGTGAAATTTTATATCAACAATAACAACACAACATGGTTTTAACTGATTTTAGTTGATCTGCAGAAAGTCCCAACCTCCTGCTATCAGACCTTTTTTGGCATGGTAATGTTATGCCCAGCCAGTTCATGAAACCACAAGAAGACAATCAGGAGTCCGACTTGATACAAAAGCAAAAGGATCTTTAATGGGAGTGATACAAGTCTAGACAGGGACTGGACACTTTCTCCACGCAGGGAGAAAATGAACCCCCCCCCAGAGGTTTTGGAAATTAGGGTATTCAAAGATTAAGCAACAAGCAGGGTAGGTGGGAGGGCTTTCAAGCCTTGGCATTATGTGATAAATTGAGCATAGCTAACTTTAGACAGATTGATCTGGGTCAAGTGGCCAAACAATAAACCAGTCAGAAGCACATCTGGTATTGTAATATCCTGATAAGCCCATTCCTGGGAGTAGAGGGGGTACTCCCAATTCATAGGATTGGAATGTACAAACACTGAGCCATTCTACTTTGAGGGTCCCAGTTATCTTTGGTTTGTACAGATGGTCCTTGTCTGCTTGAGCTCAAGATCTCTAGAGAGGGGAGCTGTGTGGTTTTGCTCTCAGGCTGACATTACTGCTTTGTTTTTTTTATAGGCTTAAAATATCCAAGGCTAAGCAGAAGCAAAACGGGGTTCTCTCTTGTTCTCTCAGCAATACGTAATACCAAGTCACATTAAGATTCATTGTTCAAAACAGCAGCCTACAGAATGGGACAAGATCTTCACTAACCCCACATCTGACAGAGGGCTAATATCCAAAATTTATAAACACAATAAATTAAACACAAACCAAGTAACCCAATCAACAAATGTGGTACAGAGCTAAATTGAGAATTCACAAAAGAGGAATCTAAAATGGCCAAGAGACACTTGAAGAAATGCTCAACATCCTGTTGAGTTAGAGAAATGCAACTCAAGATGACTCTGAGATTCCATCTCACTCCTGTCAGAATGGCTAAGATCAAAAACTCAGAAGACAGCATATGCTATCAAGGTTTCAGAGAAAGGGGAACACTCCCACGTTGCTAGTGGGAGTGCAAACTTGTACAACCACTATGGAAATCAGTCTGGCAATATCTTAGAAAACTTGTAATAGCTCTACCTCAAGACCCAGCCATCCCACTCCTTGGCATTTATCCAAAAGATTCCTCACCAATCTACAAGGACATATCCACAACTACGTTCATAGCAGCTTTATTTGTAATAGCTAGAAACTGGAAACAACCCAGATGTCCTTCAACCAAAGAATGGATTAAAAAAAAATCTGTGGTACATTTACACAATGGAATACTACTCGGCTATCAGA
This sequence comes from Lophiomys imhausi, assembly GCA_907164525.1. NCBI lineage: Eukaryota > Metazoa > Chordata > Mammalia > Rodentia > Muridae > Lophiomys > Lophiomys imhausi. Next base: position 3,903,162 of record CAJQZJ010016246.1, on the reverse strand, counting down.
AACAAGTAAATCATGCAATTTGCAACCAAATGGATGGAACCAGAAATGCTCATCATGAGTGAGTTAACGCATACTCAGAAAGATACACATGGTATATATTCACTTATAACTCGATTTTAGCCATATAGTACAGGATAACCATCCTACAATCAATAGACCCAAAAGAACAGGAACATGAACATAGTCACCTGTTAGTGAGACACTCCACCCAAGTGGAACTGTGCAAGAGGAAGCTCTTAGACCTCATAAGAATGACAAACTGAGGGGGGCTGATGCAAGGAGGCACCCCACACTGAAAGGATGGGATGGGTGGGAGAAGGGGTAGAGTGTAGGAGGGTGGGGCCAGGAGGGGGTGGAGGGAGGGGGCAGTAATGGAGACATAACTTGAAGTAATAAACAAATGTTTAAAAAACAAAACAAAAAAACCCACAAAAACTATCAGGCAAAAGAAAAAAAATAAAGAAAAATAGGTAATAATAAAATAATAATAATAATAATAATAATAGATTCATTGTTCAATTATGGACCATGTTTTATTTTCACTTTTGTCTTCTAAATTAAATCATACTTCATGGAATAGCTTTTATGTGACCATAATAATGTCACTAAACTCTACACTGAAGTCCTCTTTCTATGGTGTTGTTTATTATTTCACATCAGTTTCAGTATCAGACTACTCACCAAATGATTGTGTAGAATAATCTTTTACCTTTTTATAAAACAGTAAACAGGGCTGGAGAGATGGCTTAGAGGTTAAGAGCACTGACTGCTCTTCCAGAGGTCCTGAGTTCAATTCCCAGGAGCCACATAGTGGTTCATAACCATCTATAATGAGATTTGGTGCCCTCTTCTGGCCTGCAGGCATAAGTACTGCAGACAGAACATTGTATACATAATAAATACATCTTAAAAAAAAAAAACAGTAAACAACACCAGTAATATGTATTTTCAAAAAAAAAAGAAAAAGGTTTTTGAGTATGTTCAATTTGCAGCATAAATTCAATACAAGCCAATAAAATTTTCTAAGAATGTATAAGCGGAAAGTTGATACCAAAGCTATGTGCCATGTGGAAGATCTCAGAATTCTCAGATGGGTTATGATGAAATAGTATACATATTGACACAATATGGTCTCTGTGCTGGGAAGCCTAAAAAGTCAAGAATGTATGCAGTATTTGTGAAAGAATACAGGGATCGAGAGAAAAACACATGAACAAAGGAAAAATATAGTCATGTTTTCACCAAAAGGCTTAAGGAAGCCCCGTTAGGAATATTGTGAATTTCACCAATGTTACCTGTGATTGTGTGTTTATAGAAATAACACAGACTTCACAACTCCCACAAAATTAGTGGCATCTAAACCATTATATTTCTGACTCTTTAGATACTATTGATGTCTCTTCCAAACAGAAAAGTCCCATGCTTTAGCGCTCTCTCTGTAAGTGGAAGTGATCAAAAAGTTGGACTATGGCTGTGAGCACCTCCTGCCACCTAGTGATTTCAGGCAAACCCAGCCCCACTGATGTCCACAAACAAAACAGTGTTGAAGTATAATTTTAGGTCTGCTTCCTGCCATCTGGATTATGGCACAAAATGTAGAATCTGCCCTATCCAGCTAAACAACACTGCACACCTGAAAAACTTTTGTAGCTAAGAAACTCCCTTTGTACACTGGAATTGGATTTCCATGAATCATACCACTGTGGCTGGTGGTAGTGAAAAGGTTGAAGGATTCTAATCAAATATTGCTGAAGGATCATCTTTATTACCTCCATTCTACCCGTTTCAAATCTGTTTGTAAAGTGTATCACACAAACCTGAATGTGTAATGCAATATTCAGAACTTCTGGAAATGAGACCTTCATTTTCTCAAACTGTCTTCCAACTATACACCATAAGCCTGGATGTGCACAGTAGATGTGATATTAAAAGGCCCACAGCCTTCCACAGCTAGGGCTGCATAGTCTAACCCTACCCAGGAAATCCACACTAAGGAAGGATCAGAGGCCAAAGGCTTCTTCCCACATCACCACATGGACCAACAGAAACAGTGTGTCTCACAGTTTATCCCATTCCCTGCAAACCAGACTCTGATAGCTCAGCCAACCTGCTCTTCCTGGTCTGGGTATAGTGGGTCCACACTCAGCATGGTATGGCTTGTGGTCTTTCATACAGCTCTGTACAGCTGCATCAGAGAAAAATCCTGGAAAAAACTCGCAGGCTTCCTCTCACTGGTGCTCCTGATTGCTAAGTCTTCCTAGATTCCATCATTAGCTAGGGCCTAACCCTAACCCAGCTTGTCCTCAGGACAGTAGCAACTCCCATACTGTTTGAACAGAGACCAAATGACTTAGAGAGCCCTGGCATCGGCAGCTCTCTACTTCCATGCTAAGGGCAGACAGCACTAGTCTGGGAAACCTGTAGTTTTGTACAAATTCCAGAGCACTTCCTCCTCTTCCAAGGCACAGGGTCCTGGGTGTGCACTTTCCATTACAGTCAATGTCCAGAGAAGCCATCCCTTTGCCTCACAGCTGGGAAGTCCTGCAGCCATAGGTCATTTTCAAGCAATAATTGTCATTAAAGAAAAAAGTCATAAATTGGAAAACAATGAGGGATCTGGGAGAGTGCATGGTGCCAGGAAAGAGATGGTAGAAATGATGTAATTATAACCAAAAAAATTTTAACAAGTTGAAACAGGCATTTTGGTCATGTGCTCCAGAGACTAGGGATTTGTATTAGAACACACTAAATAGTACTCACAACTTTTCTCTCAGGCTGAACATCTTAAACCAGGAAAATAACAGTCCTGTTAGGCAGGGCCACACCATTTTACCCCGATCTTCTATTTTGGTTGAACTAATATAACTACAGTAGTTTGGTTTTCAAATAAGTTCAGTTTCTTTATACAGACTCTTGGATGCCTGGTCTGTGTACCCAAGAAGTGTCCAGACAGGACCTTATTGATCACCAAAGATTTATTCCCTAATTATTCCTTCCTAATGTCAAATACTTTCATAGCAGGAAAGTGTTCACCCTCCTTTTTGTCCATCCCTTTTTGTGCTGTGAGTATTCAATCTCCAAAGATGGTCATAGAACTCAATTCCTGCACAGGCCCAAAGTCCTGATAAAAGCTGGGGGGTTGGAGGACGCTCATTCTAGGTAGTATTTTTCTGTTTCAATATACAGTCAAATACCAGCCCGGAAGGAGTTGCAGGAATCCCTTCCTCGCCCTGGACACCAGGTGCATGATCGGAGGTTCAAAGCCATTCTCAATTATGTAGCACCAGGCAGGCACCCCTCAGCTACAGGAGACATTCCTTGAAACAGAAATCCCAGCACCAGAGAAAAACGGACAGAACTTCTTAGTGATATGGAGACATTGGAGATGAAAAATAAGGGATTAGAGCAGTGATGCATTTAAAGAAATCAATTTTAAAAAGTGAAATCAATAACTGTCTTTTTACAAAGATAAATATAATTGAAAAAAAAATAGCTATTGTGACATTGAAAAGCAGGCCATCCCTTGGCAGATGGAATGATTAATAAGATAGTGTTTGACCTTGCACCTATGTGCAATGTTAGCTGCTGACATCTGTAACCTGATACATAGAGCTACAGCCAATGGCCTGTGTCTCAGCCCTCTGAGCTGACTTAACTGTGTAAGTAGATTGTACATATCTGGAAAGTACAGTGTCCTAGTTGGAAATTCAGTATTCATTGGATCAAGATGAACTCCTCAAATTGTACACCCACCTATCTGGTCTGTCTTTGTTCACTTGACACAAACAAATGAATGCTTAGAAATTACAAAATCTCTCACACTGCCACAATCTGGTCCTTTTTCATAATGGTGACCCCAGCAGCAGTTGATTTCCTACCCTTTTAAACCCTGTGATGTGCACTATAAGCTAGCCCTCCTATTCTGGTCTGAAGGCAGAAGCCATGCTCCACATGCAAATCCTTTTCTTATTACAAAAATGGACAGTTAACTATATGACTCAAATTGATAATTATAATACTGAGTGGTGAGAAGATGTTTAATTTTAAAACTTATTTTAATTAAGAGTACAATAAGGTCATTGCTCTGAGGAACCAAAGACTGGGATCAAGGCCATCTGAGTTAACACAGGAAAGCTTGTCTCAGACACAATTTTTCTAAAAAGCTGGAGGTACCCTGTTCTAGAATTAATATCCTTTCTCAGGGTAAAACCTCTCCATACACTTAAGATTAATAAATAAAAATCTCTTTAATGAGAGCATACATTCATATTTGGCAAGTGCTCAAAGAGGAGTCAGCCTAGAATAGATTTTACATTACACATATACTGTCATCCTTAAGTCTCTTTTAGGTTCAGGTCCCAGGTTATACTTTCCAAAACTTAAACAGGGACAAGAGACTGCAAGTCTAGTCACTGAGGTGATGGAGTTTTACAGTGCAAATCTACTTCTAGATTAAAAAGACAGATTTAAAAGATATGTCATGTCAGAATTCTCAAACATACAAAGGACAGAGAACAGAAATGCAGGAAACATGAAGGAAAAGTTGTCTAACAGCACTATGGTTGCCATTCTTAGATGAATAGTTATAGTGAGCTATTGTAACCTTCGAATTAGGCTGTTTTTGACTCTGAAGGGGGCTGTTTCAGAGGAAGGCCACAGCTGTTTCTCTGTAGGACCAGAAAGAGTTCATTTTCACTAGCTTTGACTGCTGTCTGTCTCAGGGCTGTGACATCACTGTAGAGAAATACCCTTAAGCTTCATGTTTATGGGTGTTTATGGGTGTTTTCACTGCATGTCTGTGTGCAGTACCAGCAGAGGCCGGAAGGGGTGTCCTATCCCTTGGGACTGGAGTTACAGGAGATGGGTAGCTACCAGGTGTTTTCTGGGAATGGAGCCTGTGTCCTCTGTAGCAATGCCCAATGCTCTTAACTGCTATGCTATCTCTCTAGCTATTTATTTAGAATTTATTTTTATATATTTTATATATTTTTAAATATATTTTATTTATTTAAACATTTTATATATTGTCCCCCTTCCTTGTACTTTATCCATTCTCAACCAAATTCTTCCCTTCCAATTTCTTCCTTTTAAGTATGTATAAAGAAGTATGTCCAAAAATATGAATAAAACCTTGTGAGTCCATTTCTGTTGGTTGTGTATATTTGGTTTCAGGGCTGCACACTTTGTATTGGATAAGCAATTAGGGAGCTCACCCCAGCCTGAGGCTAATTCTCCCACTTGCAGGAGATTTCCTCTCTTTAATGAGCAACAGGAGCCTGACCCCAAATGATTTAGGCTGCTTTGGGTTGGCACATACCTCAGTTAGCACTTACTAGTGCCATGAATCTGCAGTTCTGGATATGCAGGAACAAGGATGACTTAAGAAAATCACAGTCTCTCTTGGTTCTGTGGGCCACCAACCATACCACACTGGCCATTCTCACCATGGATTACTTTTAATTCCTGAGACTCCTGCCTCCACTTTCTAGGAACCATGATTACAGACCTGTGTCACCATGTCTATGTTAGGTGGCTTCAACTTCATTTAGTGAGTTATTCATTAAAAGATCAGGCAAGTAAGATTAGCAGTTACAAGTAACTATATCGCAAAACCACTTATATCTTTAAACCTGGGTTCTCCATCTGTAGGTTATGGACAGAACCCCGCCCTAGTCTTTTGATGAGTCATAACAGACTCAATGATAAAGAAAAAATATTGCTCAAATTGGAAGACAGTGGAGTTTAAGACAGGAGGGTTACATTTGATGGGAGCCTTCTTCTGTCACTGGAGTTAGGACCAGGGCCTGTGTCCTCTTTACCCTAGCCAACAAGGCTCAGCTGCTCATCCTAAATAGGTCAATTAAACGAACTGAATTTTCTAGCTTTGATAATGCAGCAATCTGGAGCCAAGGTGAACAGATCATATTGGTATCTGAGGAAAGCTTAGTATATATACTGAGTTCCAGGACAGTCAGAGATGAATAATAGTGAGACTATTCTTTTTTTTTTTTTTTTTTTTTGGTTTTTCGAGACAGGGTTTCTCTGTGTATCCTTGGCTGTCCTGGACTCACTTTGTAGACCAGGCTGGCCTCGAACTCACAAAGATCCGCCTGCCTCTGCCTCCCAAGTGCTGGGATTAAAGGCGTGTGCCACCACCGCCCGGCTGAGACTATTCTTAAAATAAAATAAAACAAAATGGAGCAAAATAAAACAAGAGAAAAGTAAAATGCAAATTAATAATGAAAATTGAAAACATATTAACTTATATATAAAGTGGAACTAATTTAGAACAGTGATGAAGATATAAGGTAATCTAACCAAGCCATATAATGAATTTTTTTCACATCTGTAAATCCTTCCCCAAGTCTCAGCTCAGTTCTCTAATATGAGGTATTCAGATAATGAGTTAATGTTTATTCATCAGGCAATTTCTCATATAGAAGAATCAGTTTTTTTCCAGAATGAGATTCCAGGGGAAGTTGGAATATCATAGAGTCTACTGTTTAACTAGATGTCAGTCTAAGGGAGAGATATAAATGTCTCATTAGAATATCCTTATTCCTACCAGGCAGGCAGGTTACAGGGATGCAGAGTGGGGACTGAGGAACTTAAAGATCTTATTGGAGACCAGCACGTGGGGGCCTGCAGGGTGCTTGTGGGCTCCCATTGCTGTCTAGGAGATAATCTCAGTCTTGTAGATTTGTTCAAGTGGCCAAACATTTATAAAGACTTGCAAGTACTGTCAATTTCTTTCTTGATCATTTTTTGTACTCTTCCCTAATTTTGTGGACATTTGGACAAGGAAACGTCTTTAGGCACTGATTCCAAGTTCATTTCTGATGCTATCAGTTTTATATTTATTCTGGGTTATCAGGATTGAGGTAAAGAGGAACTTAGGAGCAAACATTCACACCTTATTTGTATTAATGACATGTTCATGGGGCTAAATAGGTGGCTCAGACCACAAGAGCACTGGCTGCACATCAACAGGGCCTAGCGTTGATTCCCAGCACCCAAGAGACAGCTCAGAAATGTCTGTAAATGTAAATCACAGGGCGTCAGACTCTCTGTTCTGGCCTCCACTGATATATGACATTCAGTTGGTATACAGAATGGCAAACTTATGCACATAAATAAAATCAATTTTAATTTAAAAAGTGTACATAAAGAAAACATTTTTACAGTAGGTAATCACATACATATGTGTCTTTTCACCATTTGCATATATGGTGTGCCAGGAGGGTAGAGGAATGTATCAGAGGTACTGGAATTGGAAATATAAGAGGTTCTAAGCCATCTGATGTGGACATTGGGAATCAAACAGGGATACACAAGAAAACAGTCTATTAACTCTACAGCTCCCATATTGGAGAACCCTGCTATTAAGGTTGTAGTCACCATATTTGTTAAAGAACTCCACAAGATAACCCATATCAACCTGAGAGGACCACAACTTAAATTTCCCAATACACCCACAGAAAATTTTAAATATATTTTTAAAACTTGCTCCTCTTATGCCTCTGTAACCTGCACTCCTACTATACAACAATTGGGTACTAACCCCAGAGCCCTTCAGACTTGAACCCCTATTAATAGTAGGATGAAGATTTCTTTGTCTATGTGTAAGAACAAACCTCGTCCTGTCTAGGTATCAGCCCACAATTTCTGACATCTGTTGGACCCCTGTTTAAAAAAGATGGCATGGCTATTGATTATGGAGAAGATAAGTAAAAAGAGGCACAAACACCCAAGAACTCACAATCAGATCACCTAGGAGGACATTCATGCCCTCATTGACATAGCCCTATGGAGCTATTCACCTCTCCTCCAGGCCTCGTTCTCTGTCACTCTCACGGCTGTTTTTGCTCTGCTTAACACAATGTTTCAGCTAACCCCACTCCCCCATACACTGTGCTCTGGAAGTCTTATGTGAGGAAAATATAACACGGGAGAAACCAGATAATTGGGACAGGAGATTGGTCACTAGTGTGACATCAAAGCCCATACAAACTGTGATATACCAAATGACAGCAATCTCCAGATGACTTTGTTTTCCTTTTCAACAAACAGACCCATCATGTCTCAAGGTTGTTGGCATCAATGGTGAATGCCACTACACCTGCAGGCTAGAACAAGGCTTTACTAAAGATCATGTTAATCCCCCGAAAAAAATCTGTCTGCCTTCTGGGCAATGATATTAACTATTCCATAATACATAATGAAGACCCATGGCATGATTACTGACATAGGGGTGTTGAGCAAGTTATATCAGGGTCTTGCTAGATATCCCACTGTGGACCTTCATGTCTCTCTACTGCTTGAACCCACAGCTAAGTCTATGTTAACTCATCATAATATTGTTCTACAGGAAAAACAGAGGAACAAATAATATCAAAAGCATACTGGAGTCAATACTTTCAATATGTTGCTGACTTCCTTCCATTTACTACACACCCAAAAGTCTACCACTTTTTATTTTGTGCCTCTAGCACTGGGCCTATGCTCGCAGCAGTACCCAAAAATGCTTCTTTGATAACACCAACAAAAAGAAACAACCATCTGGACCTTCATGGCATTCCCTTTTTGATCAAATTTCTACATTACCCCACTGTCTTTCTCTTAAGACTTTACCAACAGACCACTAATGTGCTGCCAATCAAACTGTTACCAGTTTGACTCGTGCATTATCCCCTCACTTCCTTTGGTATAAGGGAAAGATGATCCCCCGCATACAAATGCCCTTGCTATGATTTTGCATCCCTGTTGTGATTTTTCTACAGATTTATCTCTAAGAGGAAGGTGAGGCAGCACTACTGCTATAAACCATCCTTTACTAGGATGGTTTGTAGGATCAGGACTTGCCATCTCCCTTGGATCTGCCAGGAATACGACAGCTGACATCATATAGACATATCATCTGGCTGGAGACATCCGAGACAAAATTGATCAGGCAATGACATCCACAACTGACATCCTTGAATCCCTCTGATGAAGACAGATGAACTCTCTTCCCAGAGCATGCCCCAAAACAGCAGAGCGCTAGACCTAATGACTGCTGCACATGGGGGACTTGCATAGTATTGGGAGAAAATGTTGTTTTATGTAAATGAATCAACTATTGTTAAAAGTAATGTTAAAACCTTCAAAAAATGTAAAAAGCTGCTCTCAAAATTTCAGCCCACAGAACAAGTAAATTTGTTTAATAATCCCTTGTTTTCTTGCTTCTTACCCCTTATTAGTCCCCTAATTATGCTATTTTATACCCTGCCTTATACAACTTCTATGACAACAGATTATCACCATTTCTAGATTTACCACCAACCAGGTTATGGTCCACTATCATACCCTGGACCCCTCCGATACAGGTTAAAAGCTCTCAAGGTCTACAATACACCTCTTCACTACAGAATAAAATTGGGGGATATGTTGGAGAACTCTGCTATTAAGATCAAAGTCCACCGTGTACAAATAATTCTCCAACCGTAGTGCAAAATGCAGGACTCTCTTTCTCAGAGGGGCTTCCTTTTCTCTGCCTGACCTTGTCTGGAGAGTGTCTCTCACTACAAGTGCTTGTCCTTACTTGGAGGTTGACCCTGTGCAGAGCTTCATGCAAGTGCTGTATGACCCAGTACACAAGTCCTGGTGTTTCCTCCCACCTGTATGATAATTACATGCTGTGTTATGACCAATCAGCACTTCCTGCCCATATAACAATTCCATGCCATGTTATGACCAATCAGCCCTTCCCACATGCAATGCTAAGAGCACTTATATGTCTTACCTGAGGAACAATAAAATGAGAAATCTCTCTAAAGCTGATGCCTGACGTTCTTTATGTCAGTCATACTCATGACCCACCCACACCCTGCTCACTGCTTCTGCTCCCTTTGTCCTAGTGGGCCAGTGGCCAAAAATCCGTGAGAAAGGGAAGACCCACAACCAATATGTCATCATAATGCAGAGGATGAACATGCTCCATTATATCATCTCCTATCACTTGTAGGTGAAGTCCCTGCTACATGGTTGTTAAAGGAGTCAATGGATTTCTATCCCACTGTGAATGCACTCCTCAAATTTCTTATTTTCTTTGTTGACACAGTTCTATTACTGTGAGTAAAGATAATAAAAGGTTTGGTTGAAGACAGAGTCCAGTCAAGATTATCTTAGGAAAATCTCCATAATGTGAGATATAGTCATTTTTGGAATCTTTTCCAGACAGGATATCTCTATACAGCCATGGCTGTCTTAGAACTCAATATGTGAACTAACCTGACCTCAGACTCAGAGGTATTGACCTGCCACTATTTCCTAGGTACTAAAATTGTAGGGATGCGCCTCTACATCCAGCTAAGATATATTTTTAATAATGACCTATCCTTGTACCGGACAATGAAAGGATAAAATAATATTTTTAAAAATATCATTTTTTTATGAATAGTAGTACTTCTCAAAGTTCTACAATAATAATTTAAACTGGCAACTCTTTTCTGAGACAATTTTCTGGTATTCATTTTTGGTTCTGAGAATGTGTTATAAACAAGTGATTACTAATGAGAATAAACTAACACATTCCCCAAAGATAGCAGTATATCAATTCCATTCGCAAATAGGATTTATTATTAAAATTGCCCTGTTTTCCTCCATCCTTAGATGAAAATATGTTGGGGTGCACGGTAAGGCATTCTCTGATTGGCTTTGATAAAATCTGATATCCAGTAGCTGAGTAGGAATTAGAAGGCAGGACTTCTTGGTAGAGAAATAGGGATTCTGGGAAAGAGGAATCCCCTTTTACCAGGAGACAAGAGGATACAGATGTGACTACAGGACTGAAAGTAATAGATAGCCACATGGCGGATGGGATTAGGTGGATGGGTTAACTTAGATGAGCTAGTGGAGAGTCTGCCCAGCTAAAGCCTAAGTTTTGAAATATTAAAAGTTCTTGGTGGCTTTTGGGGGGAGGGGTTGAGACAGGAATTCTTTGTGTATCTCTGGCTGTCCTGGTCTCACTTTGCAGACCTGGTTGGCCTGGAACTCACAGAGATCCACCTAACTCTGCCTCTCAAGTGCTGGGATTAAAGGCATATGCCACCACATCTGGCCATTACAGACAGTTTCTATCTGCCATGTGGGTGTTGGGATTTGAACCCAGGTCCTTTGAAAGAGCAGCCAGTGCTATTAACTGCTGAGCCATATCTCCAGTCCAGTGTCATTATTTTATGATGTGAGGGTCGGTCTGGGTGTTAGGGATTTTCACCAGGCGACATAAGCCACTGGTTATCTACAAGTGGCACCCAATATATGTAGCACATTATCCATACCCTTAAAATTCATATTCAGTCATTAACAGACTGGCTGAACCTACACCATTTTCTAGAGTGGACTGATCTGTTCCATCACATCTTCTGGCAGCTCTCCTAGACACTCCACTTTCCCACCCACACTTCAAAAGGCATACATCCTCAGCCAGACACAACAAGCTTCAAAAAGGTAAGATTTCTGCCTTTCATTTCCTGAGATTAAAGAATTAGACATAAAACATTACAGTTAGTTATAATACTTTAAAATTGATAAATTTAAGGAAAAACAGGCAAATAAAATAAAGGACACAATGAATCAGACCTTTTGGATTTCAAATTATACCATTTTAGATGGTTTAAATATGGAAAAAATTATAAATATTGTCATGTTGACAACCATTATATTGGCATTAAAATTGAGTTTCCATTTCTTTTTAAAAGAAAGGGCCTTAAGAAAAGCATTAGAAAAGTTTAATAAAAAATAAAGAGTAAATGGGAAAAATTGGAGAGGATTATAGACCAAAATGAACAACAAAAGGAAAAAGTTAAAAGATGGAAACAAATCTTAGAGGAGACATTGGAATGAAAAATACAGAATTTTTAGATCTATATGAAAAGGATACTAACATATCTGAGATACAAAATAAAAATAAGATATGAAAACAAACCTTAGAACAAAAGATACAAATATTTATGGATCAAAATGAACAGCAGAGAAAGATGACTTATATAAACAAACCTTAGAGAAAAAAATTTAAATTGGGTTCCTGGAGAAAATGGCACGTGGGCACCACAGAGAACAACTGACTGACAGGTATCAATATTTCTAAAGCCTGGTTGCTAGGTTAAGCTCAATATGATAGATAGAGACACAAGTATTATTAAAGAAGAAACTTTGGCATTATGTTGCACAGCAGCCTTAAATGCCTGGGACAAGGTTGAAGAAACAGGAAAAGGACTTGAACCATTTACTCAGATGATACAAGGTCCAAAAAAAAAAACATTCATTGAATTTTTATAAAGATTAACTTCAGCTGTACATAAAGAGATATCAGATCCACCATTAGAAAAACACTAATAGAATCTTTGGCTTTTGATAATGCTAACCCTGAATTTAAAGAGGCAATCAGATCACTAAGGGCAGAATCAGCACCAATATATGGATGGATTAGAAATAGTTGATATCAGATATCATTCACCTGAGACAACTTTAATAGGAGACATCCCTATAGGTTGTGAGAAAAGCCAGACTCACTCTTTTATGCATTCAAAAAGGACTGTGCTGTGCAAAACAAACTTGTTCTAAGTACTGGCTTTTTGTTACCAGCCTCCATTTAATCATGATGTAAAACTAAGATCAATTTCCAAGGCCTTAGAAAACTGGAAATTCTCTAATAGCTGACCAGCTTTCACAATTCATCTTTTGTCTACATAACACAATGACTGTCCTTAACCACAGCTTTTGTTGTTCATCTTTTTTCCTCAAAACATAATGCCTGCTCCTAACTACAAAATAAACAAATGGATGTGTTTTACTTGACTGTAAAACCTACATTCTGGATCAGTTTCACTCCAGTATGAATTCTTTCATGATGATGAATACTATAGAAATATAAAAAGGCTTCACCACATCAAATACATTCAAAAGGTTTGTCTCCAGTATGAATTGTGTCACAATACTTAAAACTACAGAAATGTGCAAAGACTTCACAATATTAAATACTCACAGGTTTGGTTCCAGTATGACACCATCTTTTGCATACTGTGAGGAATAGGCACACATGATGTATATATGTATACATACAGGCAAAATACATATATTTAGTCAAAACATTCAAAAAGAAATACAAAAAGTAGGAAGAATGTCACACACCTGCAATCCAATGACTCAGAAGGCTCATGTAGTATTAATGTCATGAATACATGGATACTGAGACATATAATACACTCCCTGTTAAATTTTAAAATTCAAGATGTGGATGAAGATCAGAAGAACAGCATATGCCTGAATGTACAAAAACCTACATTTCAAGTCCATTATCTAATAATATAAAAACAAAACAAGCCAAGCATTTGGGCCCACATAATTCTAGCACTCTGGAGCCAAAGTCAAATGGATCACTAAGTTCAAGGCCTACCTGGTCTATATATGTACTTACAGTATAGCCAGAGCTACAAAGAGAAACTTTGTCTTCAAAATCAAAACCAAAAACAACAAAATTGAAAATATAAAAATATTCAGGCTAGGAAAATAGTTTAGCATTGAATAGCAATTGCTTCTACTGTAACTTATGTGATTTAGCAATACAGTCTATAATGGTAAAAGCAGGCCACTACAAGAAGAAAGCTGACTGAGAATTTCCAACTACAACTCTGCAGACACAAAGCACAGGAAAAGTTTACTTAAGCTCCCCACAGAAAGACACAAAGGAGAGGTGAGTGTTCAAAGACATCATCCTATCTAGGAGCTTTTTTACTCAATCAATTACATTCTGACCCTGGTCACTATAGGATCATGTTCATACCACAATGAAAATGCATTTAGTCTAAATTTAATGATCCTAATATTCTGCACTGTTCAAATGTCCAAAAACCTGTTTGACATTCAAGGTCATCTCTTGACTGCCACATCATGTAATATCACAAAACAAGTTATATCTTAACAACCCACAATGTCACAGAATACCCCTTACTATTCAAATAGAGAGGAATATGTGTGCATAGTTAGGGAAGATTGGACCAAGGCAAAAAACCCAACAGGGCAAACATCAAATCCTGTAGTTCTGTCTCAGGCACATGGAGCTTCAGTTTCAAAGGGCTTAGATGGTCCTATCCCTAAAACTTCTTATACATTTCTCAGTTTGGATACTTCAACTCCCTATGCATCTCTTTATGACAGATTTCATCCTTACAGCTTCATGCAATAAGTTTCATAGTATCCTCACTGGGGTTCTGATTCTGCGAAACATAGATATCTGTAACAGAGCTGAATTGAAACCACAGAAGAATCCATGACCTTAAATTTTGTCTCTTCTTTGTTTCTAGAACCAGCACAATATAGTTGATATTGCCACTTTTGTCTTCTAAATTGAGAAGGATGCTGCCATGCTTGGACCATAGTTATAGCAGGTCTTATATGAAGTTCCTTCCTAGGACTAGAAACCACTTTCCCTTCTCCTTCCATTAATTTAAGGCTTAGCAGGAGGTAGGGATACTCGTTGGGCATCTTCTTAGTCTTTCATTTCAGAGCAAAAGCCTTCTCTTTATTTTTATTTTTTATTGTTTTGTTTTGTTTTTTTTGGGGGGGGTGAGACAAGGTTTCTCTGTGTATCAGCCCTGGCTGTCCTGGACTCACTTTGTAGACAAGGCTAGCCTTGAACTCACAGAGATTCACGTACCTCTGCCTCCCAAGTGCTGGGATTAAAGGTGTGCACCACCACGCCCAGAAATTACAGACATCTGTGAACTGCCATGTGAGTGAAGGGATTTGAACTTGGGACCTTTGGAAGAGCAGCCAGTACTATTAACTGCTGAGCCATCTCTCCAGCCCCCAGCCTTCTCTTTGATGGTGATAATCTCCATAAAAATTCCTGTCTCACTATCAGAAATTGGCTGTTATTTTAAACTGCAGTGTGCTGTTCATCTCTACGAACCACAGACTTTGCATTTATTTTTGCCCCACTTGTTTTTTTTTTCTACTGTAGTCCTGAATGAGTCACTAGTAATAAACATCCAACAGATTCAATATTCCATCAAAGATAACAGTCTTTTTGGTTTTTTAGTTTTTCCTTCCTCAATCCATTGAGGAATGGGCAGAATAAGAAAGATTTGGGGCTAAAATATCACACAAATCACCTCTAGCTAAAATTTCCAACAACTCTATCTATATTCCACTGAAATCCTATGACTTCAAGTTCTTCTGTCTCCATTATTTTCAACAATCCAATCTTCCAGGTTGTACAAGGACAGGTGATTAAGCTCTGTGTAAAGATTTCTATGCCTTTTGCCATCTCAAGTACTTATGTTTTTCTACATTCCTGCAAAAAAATGTTCTGCCAGGTTCTCGAGACCCCCAAAGACCACTCAGGAACCAACTCCAATGTAAAAACATGAGGGTTGTTTCTTTAAGCTAGAGCTTGGACTCCCAACACTCACTGATGCAGCGGTTCAAATTGAGAGTTTCAAATTCAGAAAATATATTTATATAGAGGCTTAAACAAAGAAAGGGATTTCTAGCACAAGATTGGATGACATTTGGACAGACAAACTTGTCTATCTCTAGTTGGCACATTGTTGCCATACAATTATCCATCAACTTGACCAGCAGAATGTTTGTCTAGACTTTTTGGATGCTTTCTCAGAGTGAGCTGTACAGTTATGACTTGGGAACACTCTTGGAATGCAAGGTCGGGTATATTTTGTTGTTTTTCCTGGAACTGGAGGTCAGCTCTTAGTCAAACCTGATTAAAAAATGGAATCTTTTCTCAAGGTGGAGTCAGTCAGGGTCCCATGTAGATTTTGTCCAGCATCAAAATCACTTTTTGCATACCATTTTTTTTTTGTTCTAACTTGCCATTCTGATGCTCTGACTGAATCCTCTAATCAAAAGTGCCTCAGACAATGAACCTTTTTTTGGATGTTTATGTCAGAACACAGTCCATCCTTTTGGGAGGTTAGGACAGAAACTCAAGCTGGAAAATGAATGCAAAAATCATGGAAAAACATTGTTTCCTGGCTTGCTTCTTTGCTTAGTCACTCTCTCATCCAGCCCAGGTCCACTTGCTTAGGGATATTGCTGACCTCAGTGGAAGAGTCTTCCCACATCAGTCATCCAACAACACAACCTCTCACAGACATAACATGCAGTCATTCTGATGAGGGCATGCCCTCAATTGAGGCTCATGCAGATGCTCTGCAATGTTGATAACTGAAGCTAATGCGGACACTGTTGTGTAAAAAAAAAAAAAACAAACTAAAATCTCAATCATTCTTTTTGACTATTGAAGACTCAGGAGCTAGATGCTGGGGTGAGGTAGAGAAAGCAATCAGTTGACTTTCATACTCCACCAACATCCCCCCCAAAAGCCAAAAGCCCCCAAAGCCTCTTTTAGCCAAAACCCTAAAGCTAAAAAGATCCTTATTCTTCTCCATGATGCCTTAAACACCATTGTGACAATGTCCATGCTTTCTGTTTAATCCCTGTCATCTGGTTTGATGCTCCACTTCTTTTTTTTTTAATAATTTATTTTTTATTTCTTCAAGTTACATCTCAATCACAATCCCCTCCCTACTCCCCCCTCCAGTCCCACCCTTCCACCCTCCTCCCCCTCAGCCCCACCATCCTCTTCCCTTCTTTTTTTTTTTTTTTTTTTTAGTTTAAGGTATTTATTTTTCCCCCCAACAGCTCTCCCTTTCAGTCCAAA